>JAJKFI010000096.1:2425695-2473665 GCA_029204185.1 Lerista edwardsae
AGAGAGAGAGAGAGAGAGAGAGAGAGAGAGAGAGAGAGAGAGAGAGAAAATGAGAACCAATTACAAGAATTCACCGTCAGGAAGATTAATTTTTTTGTGTTGTTGTTGTTCACCATAGCAATGCCAGGAATGAATAATATAAATGAAGCTTGAACAGCAGCAATTCAGCTGCAGCGCATAGCCCCTGCAATTGAGCAAAGGATTTAACTGACAAACTCAATGAGGGAGAAAGTGTATTTGTGTTCCCAAAGGAGACTAATTGCTAATGTTTTCCTTCCCTTTGTTGCATTCAGGTAATTTCCCTTTTGTTCGGCAACACGGTACAACTGGAGGGAATGGGGGAAATGTTCAGCGTATGGTTTGGTGTCACACTGCATTTGTATCTTAAAAAGAGGATCATGGAAAAACTGAGGCCCTGCCACATCCGAAGGCACAACATGTTTTGCTGCTCGTTCATTTAAGCCTAAACTTCAGTCTCACAAATGATGACATCAAAACATCGTGCTGGTGGATTTTGTTTCTTTTTCCATACGTGCATACAAATAGCAATTTGTGTAAAGAGGGAAGAAGATGAAGGCCACGATCCTATGCCCACTGACATGGGAGTAAATCCCATTGAACATAGTGAGACTTAGGGCGCAATCCTAAACTGAGTAAGCCCGGCATAAACTAAGCCAACAAAGTTTGGCCAGCATAAGGGACACCATAAAGTATGTTTGGACCACTCTCGGAGACAGAGAGGTCAGCGCGCAGACGTGCGCCATCCTCCCTGACTCCAAAAGTAGTCCCACATGCTTTATGGTGGCCCTTGTGCTGGCCAAACTTTGCTGGCTTAACTTATGCCAGCCTAACTCCAGTTTAGGATTGCGCTCTGACTTCTGATGTATAGGATTGCCCCGCACAGCTAGGGCACAATGGTAAAGGAATATGGAGTTATTGAAGGCCTTTGTAATTGTATCAGTTGTCTGTTCTGGAAGAATAGAGAGCAGGATTTAGTTCTCTCCATTCTTTGCTCCCTGCCAAATACCAAACTGTTGCAATTGACAAGGCTGTACACTTACATGGTTGAATCAGAGCCTGAACCTATGAGGAGGAGATTGATTTTCCTATTACATTCCTAGGCTTTGGGAAAAGGCTAAGAAAAAAAAATACAGAGAGCCCTAGAATAAGTGTGAAGTTGGTTAGGATGGGGAGACTGAAGGCAAGCACACTTACTGCCCAATCATAACCCTTACCAGCCTATAACACGCAGCACCACTGATAGAGCACACGCTGCATGCTATGGTGGTGGTACGGCCTGGTGATGGCCTGGGGGAGGTAAGTAAAAATCTTTTTTACAAGTTGGAAAAATATATTTATATTTTTTGAAAATATATTATTTTCAAATAATTTGAAAATATAAAGTATATTACTTTCAAATATATTTTTACTTACTTTCCGAATAGGTCACCTGGCCTCCAGTAGGTCTCCTCAGAATTATGTCAGACTTAGTTTGTGTAAGTTTGAGGAACCTAAGGGGGTATGTTGGGCCGGGAAGAAGGGGTTAGTTCTTGATGTGAGCTGCTGTCACCAATATCTCACTACTCCCACCCCCATTAGGCCCAGTTCCTCAGTGGTCCTCTCCTGAACTGCCCCGGCTGCCACCTTACTTGCTCCGGGTGTCTGGGAGCCATTGGTGCACATGGGTGCTGCCAGCTCCGAACCACACGGCAAGATTAGCCAGCATTAAACTGACAGATTGCGAGATTAACCAGCATTAGTCCAGCATTGGATTGGGCTATTAATGAAATACGACATTCAACAACCGGAAGCCAGGTAGCAGAATATTCTATTATTACTCATGCTATTTATAATGTTATTTTGTTTTATACACTGTGATGTCACTTATGCCCCTCATGGCCAATATGTTATTGTCTTCTGCATCATACCTTTATTACCAGGGCATCAGAGTCCCTTACATGAACAGAAAATGATGGCTCATAACAGCTTTTTTCCTGTCTCTCCCTGCTGTAAGACTGTGTGGGGTAATTTGTCTATAGAAGAAACCTAAATGCATGCAGATGCGCCAAAAAGATATAAATTGTGTTCACAATCCTACTCTGGTGGGGATATAAAGCATGTCAAATGGGAGCAAATGAAGACACGTCTAAAATAAGGAACCATGCTGCAGTGTTCCCAGATAAGCAATTCTGCTCATGAATTAAAGTATCCTTTTCCAAGATATGGGCTAGGATGTCCCAAAGTGTCTTTGGCAGTGCAGTTGCAGACCCAGTCAATGGGCGGCAGAGAAGGAGAAGCACAGCCCCATCCACGGCTCCCCGCCCCTTGCAACGCTCTGCCACACCCCCACACCATGCCAGGCTCCATTTTGGAGCTGTACAGAGGCAAGGGAAAGCAGGAGGGCCAAACACCACTTGCCTCTCTGAGAGGCGAGTTGCCTTATCACCACCCTCCTCCCTCTGCACCCAGGACATTTGCCCCCACCTTCTTAATGGTAGGACCGCGACTGGGGCAGTGAAATCCTCTGTATGTTTACTCAGAAAGTAGTTCCACTGTGTTCCAGGAAAGCATGTAAATATTTCACCTTTAGTTCCATATCAGTTCTTCTGTGTACTTCTTCTGGACCTTTTGACCTTCTCCAATTGAAACCTCTTCTGCGACATTGCAAACCTTTCTTAGAGATCTCCTGAATGTTGGGAGCATCTTGTTGAGCTGCATGACATGGAGAAAAACTAGGCTCAGGAGAGACTTTAAATTCCCTATGGGTCTGAAGAAGTCCACAGAAAGCCCTTTGGATCCTGCCATGATCTTTAACAGTCTTGCAACGTTGTAGGCACACACTCCTTGAAATCTGGAACTTCCACCAATGGAGAGGGCTATTTTAAGACGAAATATTCAGAATGAATAAATAAATGCTCTTTTCCCTCCTCTTTATAGGTTAATAGCTACCACCACCACCACTGGAACAATTAATACAAACCTCAGGCTGATACTTAGGATGAGACTTGAATCAGTTAATCAGTTCCATTCTATGACTGTGGTTCATGTAGTTTGGATAATAAAAACAACAGTGTACAGCTCTCCCTGTCCCCCACACCCGCCTACCAGACATTATGGCAATGAGAAGCAGGGTGCTCAGGATGGTTGTGGGGCCTCCCCCCCCTCAGGGTCATAGAGTTGAGGGCCTAGGACCCTGCTCATCCCTCCCTGTGACTAGATACATCATGGAACTACTGGGGGGTTCTCTATCTGCTGACTGAAGGAAATACATGTGATCTGGTCAAGGTTTTTTCCAGAACAGTATTGGTAATAGATCACGGTATTGGTTATGCAGTATCTGAAAGAGAAACGAATGAGTGGAGTTCCATCCAGCTCCTCCCAGCAAAAGCACTGTGCCATCCAACCAACAGCCAAGATACAAATGAGGTCTGGCTACCCCAGTTGGTTCACTGTCCGCCAATGTGGATGCCAACACTGGGTGCACTGGGATTACAGGTATAACACATCCGTATTCAGTAGTAAGGTGTGTGTGTGTGTGCATGTGTAAATGAACACAGATAAAAGAAATCTGGGGTGGGGTATTTTATACAAAATATGGCTAAATGGTGAAGAAACACAGAGAGATAATTATGTAGAACAGTAGCGAAAATAAGATCCAGTCAAATGAATGAAAGAGACAATGTAAGTGGATATGACCCACAGGATGGTGATAAATTGAGAAAGCAAGATGAATAATTGCATAAAGGTCTAGATGGAAACAATTGCTTTCTGTAGCTGCCACTCCCAGCCCCTATTAAGCCCAAGTTGGAGAGTGTCACTCACAAATTCATCCTTACTGATGATTGATGAGGATTCAGAAGGAATGCAAAGTCCCCAAATTTATCCAGCCTTCTTCTGCTTGTGCAGGGTTCCTGGGCAAAAAAACTACATCTAATTGTGGGCCAAGATGAGGAAATATTTAGCTGCATTTTGGAGTTGTGTGGATGTGTATTATAGTAATCTGGATTTATCAATAGTCTCAAACGGAGTCCAACTCTTTCGCTAACCTGCACAAAATTTCCCTAACCTGTGGGTTGTCCATCCAACCCTCACAGCTGTTTTGGTAAGTGCAGGCCATTTTCTTCATCTTTCAGCTACTCCCATGAAGGCTCATTTGCAAGCTTCAGTTCATCTGTTCAGCACAATTCTTTACTGTCTCAATTTTGCCTTGCGCTGAAGAACGGAATCACTTCTGTCAAGCCTAACTCCTTTCTTGGGTTCATAATAACAGTTAATTTAGTGCAAAGTAAAATGGTAATTGAAATCAGTTTAAATAATTGTTGCAGTGCATTTCAGTAAGAAAAAAAATATGTTTCACTATGAAGGGGGAAAAAAGGCAATTTTATTCGGAGAATATATAACAATTAACCATAATAGTCCCTCATTTTATTAAATGGATTTCCCTCGAGACAATGCATTAGGCTCTGACAGTATGTCAGAATAGTCAAGAATGCAGGGAAATGGGATTTCAAATGATCCTCTTGGTTGAGTCTTTTATGGACTATACCACATTTGACACTTGGTTCTGAGACAGACCAAAGGGTCAAGCCTGAGAAGACATGATTGCCTGGGATACATGGGGAAGTTGAACTTTAATGCATGGAGCCATTATTCTTTTCCTATTAAATATGACCTCCTTTGGACTGTCATAGCAGAATGCTGCAGAATGTTCAGTTACCAACAGTCTGCTCCTAATTGCAACTTACACCCATGGATCTCACAAAAGGATGACACCATTCTCAAAGAAGTAGAGAGCAAAGGAAAAGATGGGAGAGTCAAACTCGCGTTTTACATTCCTCATTCTTTTCCCCTTCTGTGCACTTGAAATTAAAGAGAGATCAGTTGATGCTTTTATCTATTATTAAGAACTTAATGGATCTCCTGCTCTCGATTGATTATTATATGCTTGAGTAAAGAGAGGGGATTCTCAGCAGAAGGTGTGTTACTTAACAGCTGTCATTTACTGATGAAAGGAACCTGACAGTGTAGGAGCTGGCATGGATTTCAAACAGGTTCTTCCCAGACCTCTAACCCATGTCAGTCACATTTTAGAAGACTGAAGAGTAGTATTGCATGATGGATGGCTGTTGAGTTTGTTCCTGGGTAGCCCAACACATGGCATTTATATACAGCTCATACAAAGAGTTACACCAAGAGCGCAATCCTAACCTGGAGTTAGGCTGGCACAGTTAGGCCTGCAAAGTTTGTCTGGCACAAGGCCACCATAAAGCACATTTGGACCACTCTCAGAGTCAGGGAGGATGGCACACGCCTGTGTGCTGGTCTCTCTGACTCAGAGAGTGATCCAAACATACTTTATGGTGTCTCTTGTGCCATCCAAACTGTGCTGGCCTGACTCCAGGTTAGGATTGCACCCCAGGAATAATACCCGCCCCCTAAAGTGCTGCCAGAAATAAGAAGAAATATGTAAATGGTACATATCTGTGTATATAGAGACCAGATATATAAGTAGTCCTAGATGCCTAAAGACTAATGACTCAGACTGCAATCATATACACACTTACCTGGGTGTAAGATCCGTTGAACTCAATGAGACTTACTTCTGAATAGGTATGCATAGGATTGTGTAATCTATGTACAGCAAAGGCTACAAGGTCAGCATGCAACTTCCTGAGTCAAACATAGACAATTTCAAATTGTTCAAATCTGGCAAAAGCCATTAAAAAAATACCACACTAAAATTATCTACATCAGTGGTTCTCAAACCTTTTAACACAGGGATCCACTTTTTTAGAATGACTGTCTGGGGCCCACCAGAAGTGATGTCATGGCTGGAAGTGCCATCATTGTGACATCAGAGCCTGCTGCCTTCCTGAGAATGCAGAAATGAGATGGGTTATTTCTCAGCCATTGTCCAATAGCAAAGTGAATCAGAAAGAAAAAAGCCTATTTACAACCTTGACACAAGCAAAATAACCACACACCTCTCCCCCTTTCCAGCACCCCATCTTCCCATATTTTCAATATGGCTGCTATAGGTGCTTCGCAACCCACCTAAAATTGGCTTGTGACCCACTGGTGGGTCCCAACCCACAGTTTGGGGACCACTGATCTACCTAAAACGTGCTGGGATGCTCAGACAAGGTAAAATGTCATCACTTAACATCAGAAAAAACTCAAAGTTGGTGCCAGATAAGCCTTGGTGAGAAAGGTGTTCAATATTTGTGGTGCCATGACTAAAAAGGCCCTCTTCCCAGTTACCACCAGCCTCACTTCTGATATGAAGGGGGACTGAAGGAGAGTCTCAGATGGAGAACTAATAGGAAAAATCAGTCTTTTTGGTAGCAAAATCCCACTGACAGTTGACCACCAGCACATTGTGTGCAGCAATTGTGTGCTGCACATTGTGTGCAGCAATGGACTAGCAGCCAGTGTAGCTATTTTACACATGTGATTTAACTTTCCTTCTTTGTACCATGTTTTTTTACTCAGGGTTTTTTTCCCCCTGTACGCTATCAATAAGTGAGCAGTTTATTGAAAAGGACCTTGTTCAACAACAGTGTCTTAGTATTTCAGGACCAAATCCTATCCAACTTTCCAGCACTGGTGCAGCTGTGCCAATAGGGCATCGTGCAGTGGAGGGGCACTCATGGAAGCCTCTTCTAGTTAAGGGAACATCTTTCCCCTTCCTCAAGGTTGCACTATGGCTGGACTGGCACTGGAAGATTGGATAGAATTGGGCCCATTGTCAGCTATATAATTTTCCACATTGTCTCCACCTTCACTTGCCTGTTCATCTGTTGTTTTTGGCATACATCCCCTGAGTACAGGTAACTGAGATGTTAGAGATGTTTATGATATGACTTTTATTTTGGTCAGTTGGGTAATATCTCTTTTTAGGGAAAGGGGAACAGTTCAGTTCTTTGGAGTGTTGCCTGGAATCCCAAAAATGAGATTCTTTTCATGACAACTTTGGCCATGGAAGCGTTAGTACAATGTTATTCAAACTGTGGGTTGAGACCCACTTGGTGGGTCACAGAAAGCTGGGAGCAGCCATTTTGGAAGCTGCAACCCTTAATCTTGCTATATTCCTTTTGTGAGTGTTAACAATTTAAGTGTTCAAGTGGTTTTTTTTTAATTGTTTTTAGTTCAGGGCTTTTACATATTGTGTCCTAGCCTTGCTTTCTGTCAGGGATGTTTCATGGTTGTGCAATTGCTGCAGTCCAAGAATGCCAGTTTGCATTCCAAGAGTGTCTTTTGATTATGTCAAAATGATGGCTTGATGATGTCACTTCCAGCTATGACATCACTTGCAGGTTAATGACATCACTTCTGGTCTGTCCCGAAGCAAGTGCCATTCTAAAAAGTGGGTCCTGGTATAAAACGTTTGGTAACTTTTAGTATGTACTCTTTTTAGCTTTGCAGTTTGAACATAAATCCTGCGAACCCAGCTGTTTTTCCAAAATTATGACTTTTATGCTGATTACAAATATCTTATCTGTATCTTATCTCTATTTTATGCTGATTACAAATATGCAACCTTTATACTTCAAGCCTCTAGGCTTCCATAATCAGCCTCAAGCTGACTGAGGCCTGGCACAACCATTATAGGTTATTCTCTTTCCTATCATATTAACACCCATAGGGGGCTATGGTAGAAAGGAGAAACTCTAGTGTAACTCTTTGAATCTTGCCCTATTTCTTTAAGATAATTGAAGGGTTTCAGTCAATGCTCTATTTCCTTTCATGAAAGGTTGAGCATGGAGTAAGCACATAAAGCTTATTTAAACCATCTCTTATTTAAACCATGAATTACTGCAAATGCAGCCTTGGGGGTTACATTAACCTACACACTTAATTGTTCTTTTTAATTTTTTTAAATTAATGTATTCCTTCCCCCCACCCCCAAACACGCAAATGTTGAGCATTGCCTTGTTTGGCTGACAAGACTCTCTCTGGGGGCGTTTCTCCTGCAGACAGAAACAGAGTAAACTGATAAATTAGAATTTGATAAAGGTAGTTATGGCAGCAGCAAGCAAGAAATGGAATAGTTGCAAAATGCCAGAGGTGAAGGGAGAGGATGCACATGGCAAAAGTTCTCATAAAATCAAAGCTGTCAAGCCAATAATAGCTGTAGAACAGAAAAATGCTGGCTATGTCAGACTGCCTGACTATCCAGTGGTGCCACAGAATATATTGAGAGTGATCCATCAGGAATAGAGAAAAGGTATTCTCTTTCTACACTCATTGACTATAAAATTATGTGCTGATATATAGCATTGCTTGCCCCAGGAAATTCAATCATGATACTTGGGGACTGCAGGTTTAGAATTGCATGCAAAGCGCACAAACACATGGTTGTATTTATAGGAAAAGGTGGCTCAGGCTGTAAAATTATGGGTTGTATGAGTTGAGGTGGAACACTGAAGACACGATGCAATGAACCCAAACCAACTAGTTATTCAAAATGGGTATGTGTAATCTAGAAACATGAGCTGCCAGGCCAAAATCCCAGAAGTGTAGGACACTAGCAAAATGTGTTGCTAGCAAACTGTGACACTAGCAAACATCTACTCTGAAGCATTACAAAATAAGGTCCATCATTGCAATCACAACTATAAATAAAAGATGAGAGGATTATATTGGGTTAAACTAGTCCCCAGAAGACAAATCCCTGGCAAGGAAATCAGGTCTCATGACAGACCAGAACTGAAACCTAGAAAGTGGGAGGGCATCACTAAGCATAAAGATGCATTCTGCAGCGCGGGGGCCACTCTCATTGGGGCACTCTCCAAGTGCACCGTAAAGTGTGCTTGGACCACTCACAGAGTCAGAGAAGCCAGCACAAAGATGTGCGCCATCCTTCCTGACTCTGAGAGTGGTCGAAACACACTTTACTGTAGCCCTTGTAGCCAAACTTTGCTGGCCTAACTGTGCTGGCCTAACTCCAGGTTAAGAATGCGCTCTTAATGGTGATAACACATGAATGTCACAGGGGTGACATGCCAACTTCATGGCAATTATTCAGGGTACAATCCTAACCTGGAGTTAGGCTGGCACACTTAGGCCACCAAAGTTTGGCCAGCACAAGGGCTACATTAAAGCGTGTTTGGACCACTCTCAGAATCAGGGAGGACGGTGCACGTCAGTGTGCTGGCCTCTCTGACTCCGAGATTGGTCAAAACATACTTTCTGGTGTTCCATGTGCTGGCCAAACTTTGTTGGCTTAACTGTTCTGGCCTACCTCCAGGTTAGGATTGTGCCCACACCGATGTCATGGTGATGACACATGGCCATCAGGGTGCTGCTCCATGCATATCAGGCTGTGTCGGTGTTTCTAAAGATGCTGGGGGTGTTACTGGGAAGGGCTGCACCAGTATTGCTTTGGAAGGACTTGGCAATTGGCCTTTGTTGCACCAGTAACAGTGCACTGTCACGATGGCATTGCCAGGAAGGGCTTAGGATTTGTTGGACGTTGGGCTGACATCTGTGTGGTGTTGGCTAAGCATCCAAATAGGATTGGGACCTAAGGGTTCAAAGTTTTCCACTAAACCTGATAGTAAAAAGGTAAAGGTTTCCTGCGACTGAATGGTCAAGTCATGACTGACTCTAGGGGGCAGTGCTCATCTCTGTTTCTAAGCTGAAGAGCCGGTGTTTTTCCGAGGACAAGTTTCCATGATCATGTGGCCAGCATGACTATATGCCAAGGTGCACAGAACGCTGTTATCTTTCCACCGAAGTGGTACCTATTTATCTACTCGCAGTTTTATCTGCTTTGGAACTGCTAGGTCGGCAGGAGCTCGGACAAGTGAGGGGAGCTCACTCCATTGTGTGGTCTTGAACTGCCGATCTTCCGGTCAGCAGGTCAGCGGTTTAACCCACAGTGCCACCACGTCCCTTAAACCTGATAGTAGGTCCTCCCAAAAGTTAAAACTTTTGTTTAAGCTTTCAACATATGTGACAGCTTTGGAGGCTCGGGTTTCTAGGCCTTCTGAGCACCCAAGCCACTAGGTCCAAATTATGCTTGAGTTGCAAGGCCCACCATTAGGCCTGACTTTCCATTCCATAGTGATGCAAACATACTGTACAAAAGTACACTTAAATTTTGTTGAGAGAGTTCTTTAAAAAAAATCTGAATCAAACAAACAGAGCTGTCCCAGCCATGAATTTAACTGAAGTGGTTGCCTCAAACAGCAGATTGGTGAGGAGCAGTTCTCTCCCTCTATTTGCCTTCACTGCACATTCTCCTCCTGTCTCTTCCTGGATTGAAAAAGGAAGAGGGAGCAGAGAGTACGGGAAAATGAGGACGGGAAGAGAGTGCTGAGCTAGAATACTGGACAGTGGGAGGAGCAGAGGTTGGCACATACTTGGGTGAGGAGGGCAGCGTTTGGCATGCCTCCTCAGACAGTTGCGGACCCAGCCAATGGACTGCCCAGGGACAGAGGAGGAGGAGGAGGCCTGCCCCCTATGCGTTTCTCTGCCCTTGTGTGCTGCCCCACTCCTCCCCCACACCACATCAGGCTCCATTTCAGAGATGTAAAACGGCAGGGAAGTGCGGGTGGGCCAAAACCTCCTTCCACCCAGCGGCAGCATTCAGCCGGTATGCTGGGCGGGACTTACCTTTGAGCGGCAGTCTGCCCATTGTGGAACGCACCGTTACACAACAGGCAGACTGCCGCTCAAAGGTAAGTCCCGCCCAGCGTACCGGCTGAATGCCGCTGCTGCTTCCACCCCAGTGTTGCAGCCCACCCCAGCAGAGCTGTGCCCGGGGCTTTTGCCTCCTCCCACAAAATAGTAGGACCACGACTGGCCTCAGGAGTCCAGAGATCTTGAGCTCTAGCAACCAAGAGTTGATCACCATAGTGTCAAGGTGTAGATTGAACCTTAGGAGGAATTTATAAGTGGAGAGCTCAAAGAACAATGGTGATGCCTCATTCGTTTCATGTACGGCTTATTAGTCAGTGTGTGACCGGCTGAGTTAAAAAAACTTGCTCAGCTCAACAGGGAGTTGATCCAGTAGGGAAGCAAGTAGGTGATCACTATCCCTCCCACATGGTGAATGTAACAAAGGCAACCACATGTCTCAGCAGGAGCAAAACATTGTGGGCATAAGCATTACCGACCAATGTGTGCACTTGCAAATCATCTTTGTTCACAGCAGTTGTAGTCTATGGATAAAAGGTCCATGCAAACGGATGCCCTTTTCAAACAGAAACAGAAAAAAACAGTGGGCATCAATATGGAATTCCTCATCTTTTCTCAGAATTAAATGCATAGCTGTGCAGTGCATGCTGGCTGAGAAGTAAATCCCATTGGGTTCTGTAAGGTTTATTCTCAGGTCTGTGCATAGGATTGCATTGTAGGTGATCTTTCATACCACAAATTTCAGATTACCATTCACGGCAGCGTGTGCAAGTCTTTTCAAAGGAACGTGGAAAGAAGCTCGGAGTGTCCTTCTAAAAAAGCAAGGATAAAATTGTACCTGGAATAAATTCTCCTTGGGACCATTTTCCATGTGATGGTGAGCAGCCAACATCAAAAATGCATGTAAAAAAAACCCCTCTGAAGCATGTGTGAAAAGTTAAATTAGCAACTAGTGAGCCATGAGCATTGAAAGCTCCAGGCGCATATTATCCAACTGAGGATTTGTCACCTAGGGAATTTATGAAGAAATGCATCAACTGGTGCTCAAGTTACCTTGCCACACATCCTCGACCCAAGCGGAGAAAAACAGTACAAGAGCCCTAATTGTGATGACCTTTCCTTGCAAAATCTAATAACATAAATTCCTCCTAAGGTTGAATGTTTCAAGAGTTACAGAAGGGACCGGCTGTTCATATATATCCCTAAAGTTCTGAAATAGAGAATGCATGTTTCCAATGTAGCTTTTGAAATCTCTGCATGGAAGAAACTCATCCTTTTTTTCTAGTTAGGCCTGCAAAAAAGTATTAATCAGGAAGTTTTTTCGTGTAAAATTTTTTAGAAATTAATTTTGCAGCTATTTGTTCTGAACCAAAGAGGCAATCTTGTGAAAAATGTAAAAGGAGCCCTTTGATATAGAACAAACATGTTATGTTCTATTCAAAAGGCAGGGCCATATCTTTTGTATCTTCTGTTCATGTTCCCCTTTATCTTCTCTCGTTATGTAACTTCAGCACTACTAGTTAGAGCTGGGCTGTGAGATGAATTTTTTCTTGTTCCAGTATAACCTTTTGTGTCTTCACTCAGTTGCTGTAAATATAAAAATTCCCTTTTTCTCCCTCTCTCATTTATTTTTCCTTTGGGCTTCAATAAGCCCATTAAGCACTTCACCAATAGAAAGTACTGAAACCTGCAAACACATTTCAAAAGAGATTTGATGCCAATCAGATTTGCATTTATCTTTTTAATCCTGTGTATGGTTCCCCTGTTCATGCTCATTGCAAGCTTGTTCATGAAAGGACAATGATTTGGCTGAACCAGGAAATTAAATTAATCAATACATTCTTACAGACTTGTTTTAAAAGTCAGTTTGAAGAAATCATCCCTCATTCCACGGCATGCAGGAGAAAGCCGCTTTTGAATCTGGACACAACCTGTTCAGTTCTCAATCAGGGCACAATCCTAACCTGGAGCCTGGAGCTAACCGGCACAGTTAGGCCAGCAAAGTTTGGCCAGCACAAGAGCCACCGTAAAGCACATTTGGACTACTCTCGGAGTCAGGGAGGATGGCGCACATCTGTGTGCTGGCCTCTCTGATTCTTAGAGTGGTCCAAACATACTTTACCCTGTCCCTTGTGCCAGCCAAACTTTGCTGGCCTAACTGTGCCTAACTCCCAGTTAGGATTGTGAGCCTCAATCTGAAGACTGGTTTGCATCACTTTTAAATGGTATTTCCAGAAATTGAAGAATACACTGCTGAAAAGGGAGCTTCCTGGCAGCAATTTAAGGACTAAGAATTTAGGAAGCTGCTGTATACCAAGTCAGACCAATGGTCAAGCTAGCTCAGTATTTTGCACAATGGCTCTTCATGGGCCTTTCCCAGTCTTCCCTGGAGATGCCAAGGATTATGTCTGGGAAGTTCTATGTGCAAAGCAAATGGCCTTTGACTGAGGGCGCAATCTAACCCAGCGCCGGAACTCATTCTTTGAATCATAGGGCACAATCATAGGGCACAATACTTTTCAGCGCTGATGCAGCCATACCAATGGTGTGTGTGCTACCTCCTGTGATGGGCTAGGACCAGTCACAGAAGCCACCTCAAATGACGAGGATATTTGTCCCCATACCTCAAAGCTGCATTGTGGCTGCATCGATACTGGAAAGTTGGCTCAGATTGGGTCCATAGCATACTGCTGTGATGCTGGTGGGAGGGCAGAGCCTTCTAGCACGCTTTGCTGGCCACTTGCCAGAGCAGGTAAGCCAATATGAGATAGGTGGGAGGAGGCGGAGGAGGGTGGAATGGGGCAGGGTGAGGGAGAAACTGGGCAAGAAAGGGGAGCAATGGGAGTGGGGTGGCTGCTGTAGGTGGATCCAGTTGCGACGGTGTATGCCAGATCCTATCCCCTCCATCAGCAGCCTTCCATTCCCTTTCTTTCCTTTCCCACCAACAAAATTGTTGGTGCAGGCAGGTCTGAGGAGACCCATTGCAGAGATGGGATTTTTAAGCTTACCTGTGCACAGCCCAATAGCAGAGAATCACAGCACCAAGATGTGTAATGTTTTGCCAGTATTGAATTCTTGCAAATGTGTTGCAGGCAGAGATACTATTTAAGAACAGGAGCCCTGAACTGAAGAAAAGTTTCAAGCAGAACATTTCTTCAGAAGTTGAAGCACATGTTTTCAACTGTCCGCAGTATTGTGACACTCTTCTTGTAGTGTGGCATGCGTAACAGTTGTCCATATTGCCTCCATCAAAACCAGGGGGCTTCAAACTCCGGCCTGCGAATCCGGTGCTCCTGTTTTCCTTCCCCAGCATAAGTAGAGGTTCATGTTCTGCCAGGGAAGGCGTGAAAGCCTCCTACTACAACTCCCAGGGGTCTTTGCGGCCAGGCAATACTGGGGTCTGCTGCCCCAGCAAGCCATGCACCTGGAATTCTGCGCATGTGCAGCTGACTGTGAAGACCCCTGGGAGTTATAGTACGGGGTCTTTTGCACCATCCCTGGCAGAAAGCAAAGCACCGTTTGCGCCAAGGACAAGTTTCCCCTGCTGCAGCGGTCTTCAGTGTGGAGACTGCTGATCAAAACCATCAAGTGATAAAGACGAACATTCTGTCTCATGCTCTGCTAGTCTTCTGAGTCAGAATATACTTGCTCAAGATGGCTGCCTCATCCTATACTCCATTCATTTGGTCTGCTTATGAATACCAAATCCCCCCAGACATGACACAGACATGGAAAGTGGTGACAGCAAATAGGATCTAATGTTATATTAAGAACTGAAGATTATAGGCATTTGAAGGGAAAGATGCCTTATTTTCGCATATGCATCTGGTTCGAAATCACCAGGGCATGTAAAATAAATCTTCTTTAATAGTAGAAGGCATTTTAAACTTTTGGCGAATAAAGCACATAGTCCTTCCCTGAAGTCATCCAAAAATCAAAGGTGATTACCCCACAGCAGGGAAATTATGGGTCATTATTGCGCTCAAATGAACGTAATTACTTTGTCTTAAAATAAATGCTCGTTTGTTTTTATTATATATTTTCTTTCTATCTGAAATCTCTCGATGCCTTAATCGTTGGAGTTAGAACTCCAGAGCTGTGCTGGGAAGATGCTTCTCCTAAAAAAGTTCTCTTGGGAACCAACACAGGAGTAGGAGGCACCTAAATTCTCACACTTCGGACTGAAAGAGAAACTTTCCTTATTGTTCTCTGTGCATCTCAAACAATGCCGATAAGTTTGAAAAGGTGAGGGTTTTTTTACATTTTAGTAACATAGAATATTGTTTTTGTATACAGCCCCTCTAATGACAGGACAGTCATTAGCATCAAAAGACAAATGGGCCCCTCCTTTGGTCATTAACTAACTACCAACCTTTTCAAATTTACCACTGCAGAGCTAGTACAACAAGAAACTGAGCAGTCTTTGAACTCCAGAGAGATGTATGATTTTGAATGCACATCTACTCAGAAGTAAACCCTATTGTGTTCAGTGGGACTTACTTCCAGGAAAGTGTGCATAGGATTGCAGCCTTATTCCCTGCTTTTCTCCCTGAGAATGGGGTTCCCAGGACAGTTTACAATATTCATTAAAATTCAATAGAAAGCAAAGGCCGGCATCCAATATCATTAAAATGCAGAGAAATGCATCAGCAATAACAACAACAACAACAACAACAACAACAACAACAACAGCAGCAGCAGCAGCAGCAGCAGCAGCATCTAAAATCAGCATCATGAGGCAAGCAGTATGGTCTGGAACTTGAACTGCCTCCTTGCCTGAAAAAGCTAAGCAGGGGCCAACTCAGTCTCGCGGCGACTGGAGTGTCGCTGAAGGGAGCCAATGGAGCTCCGTGAAAGAATGTGGAGGAGTGTGGACTGTTTAGGTGTTAGCTTGCAAGAAATGGATACCATCTTGGGAACCTGTATGAGGCTTGATTTGTGGCTGCCTGTGGAGGCTTGGAAGGCCAGATCTGAGCAACAACTGCACTTTGAATGGACACATCTGGAGAAACGGAGCGTTCTAGTTCTTTCAGAATAACACTTGTAAAACCCCATTTGAAAAAAAGGTGGTGTTTTGTTTTTTTTTTGGTCAGCCTTCCTATAAAAACTGCCCTGAATCTATGAGAAAGGAGGTATATAAATACTGTAATAAACAACCAGTATAACTACTTCAAATAAATTAGCTAAAATACCAGCCTCCAAATCAAAAGTAAGGTAAGACGGTAAATCAAAAAAAGGTTTTTAGCCCCTACCATTATCCATAGCTTGTTCATCGTCATTACTTGCTCAACTGCTAAAGAACTGCTTGTAGAACTGCTAAAATGGACTTTTTGCATAGAGATGTAGCAGCAAAATAAGACCATTTCTTCACAGTTAATTAAAGTGCAATCCTAACCTGGAGTTAGGCTGGCACAGTTAGGCCAGCAAAGTTTGGCGGGCACAAGGCCATTGTAAAGTTTGTTTGAACCACTCTTGAAGTCAGAGTGGCCATCACACAGATGTGCGCCATCCCCGTTGACTCAGAGAGTGGTCCAAATGCACTTTACCGTGGCCCATATGCTGGCCAAATTTTGCAGGCCTAACTGCCCCAGCCTAACTCCAGGTTAGGATTGCGCCCTTAATTTTTATTTCATGCCCAGCTTATTAATGTGTAGCTAACCACTTCTTTCAGTGCTTCCATATTAGAAGTATATTTTGCATCCGTATCAGGTTTTTCTGAAGCAACTAGGTTACTCGTGGAGGTATGGCTCAAGAATTGTTAGTTCTTCAGGATTAAGGCCTATATTTGGGTCCCTGTTACAGCATTTGAGATAAGATAAATATCATCTTGGACCATTCTCATTTCTAAAAAGTCAGGTCCTTCATTTGAACTAAAAGTTTCTGGTAATTGAATATAAAATTGAATTACTGCCCATTGCCTAGGTTTATATGGCACAGACATTTTTAAAGAAATTTAATAGTACTGACAACGTGAATGGAATGCTCTGTGTTTTACTGTTTCACTTGTACTGTTAAATAACATTTATTGGGTCTGTTTTCCAGTGTGTTTGTATAGAAATTTACCTTATCAAAAATTTAAAATAAGTGTTGTTTTTAAAAATGCTAAAAGAAAGCTATGTTAAATAAACATGAATCTTGGTTATCGAAAAATATTTCACAGTAATAACAGGCCAGGTGCCTATTCTGTCTGTTATTTCCAGAATTCACAATGGAACTTGTTTGAAATGCAATTAGTGAGCAAAGTTTGAAAGGAAAGGCTGACAATTCTGCTCAATGGAAATATATATTGCTATTATAGTGGTCTGAGAATGTCATGATTTTTCCTCTGGGGCTCAGAATTACACTTTAGTATCTGATAGATCATAGATGTTAGGTTATTATAAAATGCTGACAGATAAGGCTGTGATTTGTGAAGGCTCCATATGAATTTTACCTTTAATTTCTGTTAACATTTGACAGAGCGTCATGACGCTGAAACCGAAAAAGTTCATTGATATTCAGCATGAGGCCGACTACCTTGCATACATTTCACATTTCCAGATAACATTCGTACATCTCCTGACACAGAGTTTCAAAATGAATATCTCATCAAAAGCTATAGGAAAAGTACATAGCCTTTCATTTCACAATAGACCTCAATGCGTCAAAAAGGGCCTTTGTGCTGGGAAATAATTTAAGCTGGGCAAAAGGGGAGACTGGGTGTTTGTTTTAATTGATACTGCAAAAGGAACCATCATGTTTGGATAATATTATATGTAAAACATCTGAAAGTAAATCACAGTGGCTGAGAATGTCCCAAGCTAACAATGTCGATCCACAGCAGTGTTTCTGAAAAACTGTTATTAAAATCATAAATGGGTCATAGAAAACCCTGAGCACTGGGGAGGGTTTTCAGTCGTTTCCAAGTGAGCCGGATGTATAACATAGCATAACAGCTAAGGGCCTAGTAGTCAGGCATGCATTGAATTGTGCAACAAGGCCAGATTTTTTTTTTTTGGGGGGGGGGAGATAAATAGCAAGTGGGAGGCCTGTGAAATGGGTCAAAACCATGAGGTTTTGCCCTGTTTGCCACATGGCCCCCTTCCCCAACCAGGCCTTGTTGCACTACTCAGGCCTGACTCAGAGCTCAATCCTAACCTGGAGTACAGTGCAGCCCATTTCGGCACAGCTGCATATTATGGCAAGAGAAAGGATAGGATTGGATTGCAAGCCTTGAAATGGCAAGGTTCAGAAGGCAAATTCAGGGTTTGCCTCATTACAGAGTTGAATTCACCAAAGTAGAAAATCCTAACAATTCTAGCTGCTATAGCAAGCTCCCCATTTCTTTTCTTTTTTCCAGTCAAATGGACCTGGCACTAGATAAGATGACCACAGAAAGGTTTTCGGTTTCCCAGGCTTCCTCTGCAAGCTCCCATCCTGTTCATCAAAACTGACCTGACATTGAGACTTGACGGCGGCCATCAAAAAGCTTCTTGAGAACACCATCAAGAGCCCACCAGAACTTATATTTTAGATGAATAAAAATTTTTATATAAATATTTAAATACATATTAGAAAATATTTTTTCAATAGTATTAGCAGAGACCGTTCTGAACCAGTTGCAGGGAGAGAGGAATTTACTAACCATAGTTCTCATGCTCATGTTGGTGATGGATAATGCAAAGATTAGACTGATGTCTCACTTGAACACTGGCAATTGTTTTCCTTGCACATTTTTAGCTCCTCTGCCAAAAATCCCTTGGAATAGTCACATATATGGACTTTCCAAAAAATCCAAATTTCTTTCCAGACCCTGACTCCGCATGAATGAAAAGCTTCCTCCGGCATCCTAATATCAGCCCTGTAAACCACATAATCCATAAATTCATGCATCACTTTTACAACTTCATTTCTTGTTAATTATCGCCTTGATGCAGCCAGAGGCGAGAATGCCATTTTCACCTTCCTGGGTGGAATGAAGTTGAGCCCAGTCTCGCCACCCTTTTAATATGTGAAGACATTACACAGCTGCCACTCAGATCACAGCAGAAGGCATTTAGCAGAAATGTTTGTTAAATTTGATTTATTTAATATTATTAGGATTTACGACTCCAAGACTTTTAAAGTGATGTGCACATTTCTAGAGAGACATTTCAATACTGTCTCCCTCTTTCAATGGCATGATTATATATTCTGATCCACTTTGAGGAGATTACCTGGTCTGAAATATTTTGTTGGATAGGTTTTTGAAAAACAAAACAGGTGTGTCATTGAAACAAACTGCTTCCTCTAGAGCATTATTACAATTTTTCTCATCCTATGATAACTGTGCTGTTATTATGCATGTCAGTGCAAAGCTAAATTAACACAGAGAAGCAAAGATATTTTAGGTGATGAATGTGTAATAAGGCTCCCTCCCAAAGGCAAAACCTGAGAGGAGGAAGTAATTGCTGGAAAATGCAAAGAACAGACAGATATTCAGAAGGTCCTATAGTTGAGGCCAGTGTTATTCAAACTGTGGGTCAGGAGCCAATTGGTGAGTTGCTACCTGATGTCAGCTGGGTCGTGGAAAGCTGGGAGCAGCCATCTTGGAAACTGAAGACTTTACTCTTGCTAGATTTCTTTTTTTGTGTTAACAGTTTGAATTTTCAGGTGAGGTTTTTTAAAAAAAATTTTTTCGTTTTTAGTTCAGTGCTTTTACATGATATTTTGTCCTAATTTTTCTTTCTGTCAAAGATGTTTCATGGTTGTACATTTGCTTCAGTCCGAAAATTATACATAATATTGTATGTATGTAGCTGGTGGCCGTATCAAATTCCAGGTATAGTTTATATACTTGGCCAATAAATTACTATCTATCTATCTATCTATCTATCTATCTATCTATCTAGCTATCTAGCTAGCTAGCTAGCTAGCTAGCTAGCTAAATGCCAGTTTGTGTTCTAGGAGTATCATTTGATTACCTCACACTGATAGCACATTTTGCTTGATGGTGACACTTCTGGCTATGACATTACTTCGAGATCAATGACATCATTTCCGGTGGTTCCCAACATGTGCCCTTCTAAAAAGTGAGTCCTGGTCTAACAAGTTTGAAAACCACTGGTTTAGGCTTTCCAGTGAATATTGTTAATTTGGAGGCGTTCTTAGAAGAAAACGTACTATTTGAAGTGCACGTATGATATCTGTTTATCATTATTGTACTCATTTGCTGTCTTAACTGGTCTTTGCATTCTTTTATATTTCTGTACTTTTATGATCCATGGGATGATTGTTATACTTGTATATTGTATTTTTATATTGTTTTTTAATTATTGTTTTTAAATTATGATGTATTTTATTCTGTTTTTAACTTTGATTTTGTAATGCCGCCTTGAGTGCCTTCGGGCAGAAAGGCAGGGTAGAAATTCAATAAATAATAATAATAAATAATAATTAACTCTGTAGGAAATCACAAGGTGGGATCACACTGCCACTATAATTGAATTCACTCATCCCATATAAGTATGTTTTATAGGAATCTCTACTCAACTTTTGTTTGGAGTTTTACTAGCTGAAATGAATTGGTTATATGAGAAGTTAACCAATGGGTGAGTGTAAAGTACCAGCCATGGCGAGGTTATGAATTTATTTTGCACGGCTGTAGCAAAGTGAGCAAAACACTATGTGCCAAAGGTGCAAGGTTCTTGGAAGTCCGTGCACTCAACAACAAAAAAAAACTCTTGTTAAGTACCTGACTTCTGATCCTTCCTTGGCCAGTTGTGAGTACTGCCAAATCTTACACTAATAGGAAACCTGCTAAAAAACACGCCACCAGCTCAAAATACTGCTGACTCAAACCCAGTGGAGCAGCTGAGTAGAGTTAACCAGCATCAAGGCAATTCCAAATACCTCAAGCCTCATGTAACCCAGAGGCAATGCTTTTGGAAAAGACCTTAGACCAACAAGAACCTTTAGCAGTTCCTATTGCAAGGGCAACGGGCAAAGAGCGGCCTGGATTTAGCCAGCACCCTGAACAACTTCCCCCAAATGTAACGAACTCACACTCAAGCAAATAAGCTTGACAAAACTTTATTAAAAACACAACTCCGTTGGTTACACGGCCCAAAGGCAAACATAAATGAGATATAATTAAAAGTAAGAAATCTAAGCTTCTATTCTTACTGAGACTAACATTGCTTAACACGCTAAGTTTCTAAACAGATATTGCATGTTGCATTGTAGGAAGCAAGCAAGTCCTTCTCAGCAAACAATTAAGCCATCTCTGGATCAACCAGAAAAAAGCTGAACACCCAACACAGGCTGAGGGCGATTTTTATAGCCCTTAGCCTCCGGCTTCTCAAATAGGGCTAACTGCCTTTTGCCTGGTAACAGTGAGACAGTCACAATCATGAGTTACCGCTGCAAAGGAATTTAGGAGGAGGTAGCTGGCACCATGATGTCCTTGAATTGGTTGCCCCACGAAGCCTCCCAAAAAGTTTCCTAGGCCAACTGATAAGGGTTGAAGTTCCAACGTTGTTTTTTCTTCTTTCAGTTTGATTTCTCACTGTGGCCTCTTTTAACTCACTGCTCACCCCCAGAAGACCAGACACTTTAAAGACGGAGTTAGGCCTGAATTTGTTGCCTGTCTTTTACAGTGAGCCAGCCTAGGGAGGGCAGTGGTGACAGGATCTGACCGATGCAGGTAAGAACACAATCCTAACCTGGAGTTAGGCCAGCACAGGTAGGCCAGCACAGTTTGGCCGGCACAAGGGACACCGTAAAGCATGTTTGGACCACTCTCGGAGTCAGGGAGGATGGTGCATGTCTGTGTTGTGGCCTCTCTGACTCTGAGAGTGGTCCAAACATACTCTTATGGTGTCCCTTGTGCTGGTCAGACTTTGCTGGCCTAACTGTGCTAACCTTAATCCAGGTTAGGATTGCACCCCAAGAGTAATTGATGGTTATGCTGGGAGAGCAGATTATCATGAGGGCCAGATAAAAAGCATCTGGGGGCTGTATCCAGACTGTGAGCCATATGTTTGACACCCATGTGCTAGTGCAGTGGTTCTTAACCTTGTTGGAGGTACTGAACCCTGCAAGTTTCATACGTGCATTCACCGAACCCTTCATAGTTGGAAAAATAAAAAAAAAATTCAAATTCAAAACATAGATATATATTTTTTATTAGTGCACAAAATGAACCATGCATCAGTTGCACACAAAATCACTGTGTTCAAAGAACAAACCAACAAAACATGAATGTCACACAAAAACAAAAACATAACTCAATGACTATTTACTGCAAATCAATGTGACTTTTGCTGTTGTCTTTTAGAGAGGTTCAGAGAGCCGGGGGGGGGCGGCTTCTCCTGGCTGCCGCTCGGGCACTTTAACCCGAGCAGCGGCCAGGAGAGGAGACGCCGCGCGCCGGCCGGTTCAGTTTAGCCTTCAGAATAGCCTTCAGTTTCTTATGGTGAAACATTGAAAATGCCATAAAAGTATTGTGTGAATGCCAAAGGATATTAATGCACCTGGCAACCCTGGCGAACGGAATGGACACACACCTCCGCCGAACCCCTGAGACTGACTCACCGAAGCCCTGGGGTTCAATCGAACTCAGGTTAAGAACCACTGTGCTAGTGTATATTACTGTGCCTACACACTTCTTAAAATTATTTGCAAGCCTGGAATTCAGAGTGGAGAAGCAGCACAGATAGGAGTTGTCCAGCCATTCCTTCTCTCCTTCTCCCACCTTGTGACTTCCCTTTCTGTTTCCTGTTTAGCACTTGACTAACCACAACTTATCATGCACTTAGACTCAACAATGATTAGTATTTGCCTTCTCAGTCAGCACAGTTCACATTTGTTTGTTTCCAGTCCTTCAAACCAGGGACCACATGAAGTGAGCCACTGTCTGAGCTAAATGCTCATCTAGGAACCATATGACTCTTTTATCCAGTCATCTTTAGACACACCTTGTTGGTCTGAAAAAGAACACTGCCTTCCATAGAAAGAGGGGAGCTATACAAGAAGAGAGCAGATTTTCCGGAATATAGGCTTGCCCCCGTATCCTCTGGGGTTCTGTTCTGGACCCTCCCGTGGATACCTGAAACCGTGGATACTGGGGACGCCTTTTTAAAGATAGAGGAACATCAGTGGTTTTGCTGCAACAAGGTAAAAAAAGAGATTTTTTTTAATGTTCTCCTACCTTTTTAATAAACATCCCACTATCCATGTTATTCATGGATAAATGAAACTGTGGATACTGAATCAGTGGATACTGGGGCATGCCGGAAGTATGTGAAGATATAGTAGGATAAGTGAAGAAGGACACTACAGTGACAGGGTACACT
Organism: Lerista edwardsae; assembly: GCA_029204185.1. Lineage (NCBI taxonomy): Eukaryota > Metazoa > Chordata > Lepidosauria > Squamata > Scincidae > Lerista > Lerista edwardsae. Next base: position 2,448,654 of record JAJKFI010000096.1, read on the forward strand.
ATAAAATTTAGATATATGTGAAGTTATAAGCTCCTTCTTGACGTTCCTTCAAAATTTGAAGGCCATCCATCTCTATTTAAATGCTTTGATTCTTCTTCTCTCCTCCTTCTCACCACTGACTTATTTCTCAGCAGCCAGCACACAGTTTAACAAAACAGTGATGTGAATACTTCAAATTGAAGTGAATTGCTTCTCCTGTGTCAAAATTGCAGCTCTATAAAATGCTTTCGCATTGGCGCTACAGCGCTGTAGAGAGACATGTACCTTGTTCCTTGTGCTCAGCCATGAGAACAAGACGATGCTTTAGAAATCAAGAAGCAAGAGTCTGCACAAGAAAGCTGATAATTAACCTGGAAAGCAATTCCAATCTCAGAATGCAGGAGGCAACATTTGTTACTGCCCTGCAGAGCCACTGAGTAAAATTTTATCAGAGGGTACAAAGTTACTTTTGGGGCCCTTCCTTCAAATGTGAATTTGGTTCTGCCCCCTCTTTTTTTGCTCCCAGACCCCCTTTTTGACCCCAGGTCCAGGTATGAGGTACCCCTGCGCTCCCCGCTCAGGGGCCCTGCTACCATGTCCTAAGACACTGGTCTTCAAACTCCGCCCATGGGCTGGACCAAGTCTGCCAGAATAACCATTCTGGGCATGATGCGGCAGTGGTGTTCCAGCATGCAGCAACCAATTTTGGGGCCATGGGATTGCAGGGCCTCAGGCCAGGGAGCGAATCACCTCAGACAGCTCTGTCCTGATTCCCTGGGGAAGCCACTGCAGTGCCCAGAATGAATATTCCACAGACTGGATCTGGCCCGCAGGCCCGAATGTGGAGGCCCCTATCTTAAGACAATGACATTTGGGAAACTGATACAGTTGAAACAGAAAAGCTTCGGGTCTGGACTGCAGGGCCAATGACCTCAGGACCAATGTACAGTTTATTCTGACCTGTTAAATTTGTCCAACAGACTGCTGACAACATGATTTTTTGTAGTAAGATGTTTATCTGAAAGCATCTTCTATGTGAAAAGGACAGCGCAATCCAAGCACGCCCATCACGCATCATAGCGCTGCCGCGACATCGGTAGCGCCGACGCAGGGGCACCGAGCAGCACCCCTATGTCACTCTTGGAATCAGGGAGGATGGTGCACTTCTGTGTGCTGGCCTCTCTGACTCTGAGGGAACAATCCCAAGCAGCGCCAGACTGGCGAGGCCGATAGGCCAGCGCCATATCCAGCGCTGCTTAGGACAGGCTGGAGCCACTCTGCGGCAAGGAAGCATGCGCTCCCTTACAGTAGGGGAGGTTCCAGCCTCCCCTATATGCTCCTAAAGAGTGGGTGCAGATCCGAGGAGACCGCGCGGCCTGAATTGTGGCAATGCGGCCTCGCTGATGGGCTTAGGATATGGCCATACAGCCACCTCCCAAGGCCGCCCAGGTCCCGCCCAAGTTCCGCCTCCCCCCTCCCACCAATCCCTGTCCCAATATGGGACGGAGAGTCCCTTGCGCCGACCGTCTTCAATCGGCGCAACAGAGGCTCTCCGTCGGTGCTCTGAAGCCGATGCTGCGAACAGCATCGGCTTCAGAGATGCAGCGCCGACACGGGGGTGCTGTTTGGCACCCATGTGCCGATGCTCTGCCCCCTGCGTCGATGCGATAACGTCGCCAATTGCGCTGTGAGAGTAGTCCAAACATACTTGATGGTGTCCCTTGTGCCAGCCAAACTTTGCTGGTCTATCTGTGCAGGCCTAACTCCAGGATTGTGGCCTTAGTCTGTTTCAAGACAGAAGCAGAAGCGATGAATTACACCTTCCATCTCCTTCTACACCAAGTTCTGTAATGGACTCTGATGCTATCTGCCCTTGGAGAGAAGCTACCATTGGCACCCATGTGAACTCCCCCTGGGGGAAACAGTCATAGAAAGGGGAAATCTATACTGACACTGTGGTGGGAAGTACAGGCCAAAGCCTGGATTAGAACACAATCTAATGTTTCCCTGTAGCTACTATTTTGTCAAGAAAATTTGAGGGCCAATGAAAACACTATACTTCGACCATGAATTGGATAACACGCTCTAGTTCTAGATTTCTGTTCAAGAGATATTGCATTTCTAAAAATACTGTGAGCAAGCTGAGAGCATAAGTGCCTTGACTTAGATCTAATCAGCCAGGGGTCATTCTAGTCCCACAACTACAGCAATTCTTCTGGTGTATGGCAGAGCATAGCAAAGCCAACTTGCGAGGAATGGCTTGTTTCCCCCACCCCTTTCCCCATGTAATCCAAACACCGCATAGACAATATTAATATAGGTCAAGGGTAACATGTATTTACTAAAGCTGATCTGAGTCACAGCGGCAAAGCCACTAGTTCAATTATGGCCTTTGAAACCTTTGGCATTCATAAATAGAAATTTTCTTGAGTAACAAGGCACATGGAACGGAGTCTTCTTGGTGATACGCTTTATAGAACAAACACTGAAGAGTTCTTTGTAGTGATAGGGGGAACCTTTTTTTCCCCTCTGGATACTGGTGTGTTCAGATCTATCTCAGTCTGCCACTGGATCAAGGGATAATTCACTGCAGGATACTAAGTGGAACAAAATTGCCCAAACTCCTAGAAAATCAAGCAAATCTCTGTGGACAGGGAAAATAAACCACAGGCTAAATATCAGCAGGGATTCCATTCAATGTAATAATAACCCAGTACATATTCTATGGGGGAATTAAATGATTTGCGATCCTCCTGTGCTAATTCTCCTTATGTGTAATATTTACCTTAACTCTTTCTTAAAAGTTAGTTCTCTCTGGAATCAATGCCGGTGCTTTCATATATGGGACTCTTTGGCTGAGTATTTATTGGTTTTTATTTCTCTTTCCCTAGTGAATGTTATTCTTTAATTCTGCACACACCATTTATGTGCTCTCTTTTGTTGTCTTCCTTTTTTCCTGAAGCTTTACTAGCCTCTTTTCATCTGCCTACACATAAAATGAATGCCCGAGAGTTGCCATTGAATTTCACCTGAAGTTCTGGTGTTCGACAAATCCCTGCTCAGCTATGAAGCTTTTTGGGGTGACTTTGGGCCTATCACCATCTCTTAGCCTCACAAGGGTTGTTGTGAGGACCAAAGGAGGGAAGGAACTATATACTCTACTCTGAGCTTCTTTGAGGAAGGGCGGTGTAAAATGTAAAAAAATATATAAGTGAACGTAGCTAGAGGGGGTTCAAAACATTAAGTGTTTATGGTGATGGAATACACTGTGTAAATCAGTGGTTCTCAAACTTTTTGGACCAGGACCCACTTTTTAGAATGGCACTCCTATCGGGACTCACCAGAAGTGATGTCGTGGCAGGAAGCAGTGGCACCGACTTCCTTCTGAGATTGTGGGTGCCCATGGCCACGCCCTCGATTTTGACGTGGCCACGCCCCAATATTAACATGGCCACGCCCCCTGATCACCTAACTCCATGTTAGGATTGCATCCTGAGTCAGCAAAAGAAGCTGCCCAAGCTCCGCTCCCTCATCCAGACAACACTAATAGGCTGTCACCTTACTGCTTGCTTTGGACTACCGGAAGGTGAGGCAAAGTAGTGACCCAATGATAACTTGTGGTTGGTGCCATTCCTGACTTAAATACACAATTCCCCTTTCCTTTCTTTTACATGGCATCATACACAAACACATATCTCCACTGCACAATCAAATCTCAGAAGGAATATATTTAAGAAATGGACATTTTGGTAATTCAGAAACCGCTATACTAAGAGCTAGATCCTATTGTCGGGTGCCGATGCTGCACCTACAGTGCCAATGCTGGGTGTTGTAAAAGTGCCGTGAAGTGATTTCTGACACCCAGTAAGTAAGGGCAATCATGGAAAGACCTGTGCCATCCCACGGGCACCGCTTGCTGCCGGGATGAAGGGAGATAAGGTGGAGATGGTAAGGTCTGGAGAAGGTAAGGCTTGGTGGAGTTTGGCTGGTGGCGGAGGAGTGTGGGGAAAGTGGCAGGGTGTTGTTTCTGGGCAGAGGGAGAGTGGGGAGAGTGTAGTTCACGCCCAAGAAGTGGACAGGGATGGCAGAGCAGGCCTTCACAGTATCCTAATTCCCTTCCCAAGCCTGCCGGCTATTAATGGGGCTACTCAGTTGTGCACTAGCTAAATCAATCAATCAATCAATCAATCAATCAATCAATCAATCAATCAATCAATCAATCAATCAATCAATCAACAGGTACTTATATACCGCTTTTCAACACGAAGCCCACAAAGCGGTTTACAGGCAAATAGCAACAATAAAGTTAAATGGCTCCCTGTCCCAAAAGGGCTCACAATCTAAAAAAAGACAGATCGCCAGCAACAGCCACTAAACAGCACACAATAATGGCTCCTACATTTCCTGGGCCCCCTGCCCATGGGACCACCCTCCCTCTGTTCAACCGTCCCTTCACCCCTACTTAACCCCCCCCCCCAAGAAAAGCCAGCGCTGGAGTCTGGCATCCTCGGCGTACCTAGGCTGATGCTGCTGCCTGCATCAGCCCAGCATGCCTTCCATTGAGGTGAATGAGCTTTACAGCCCATTTGCAACAGCGTTAGGCCGACACAAGCAACTTGCGTTGGCCCAGAGCACCTTTTGGATGGCGCCCTCAAAGTAGGGAAAAGGACATATGCATGCTACTTTGAAATATTTGGAGGAACGGTAAGATATGGGGGAAAAAATCTCCAACAGCTGCTTGGCAAACAAACGTTTTGAAAGCACTGTTTTCCCTTTCCCTTCACAGTATGGCAACTGAATTAGTTAAATTTCTGCTTGTAACAAAACCTTTAACAACACCAGATTCAACCAGAGGATAGAAATTTTGGTGCCAGGTATTTTAACTGTGTATATTCTTCCCTGATCCTCATGAGGCACCGCATACATATTTACAGACAGAAGCCAACGACTTCTAAGAAGAAGAGGCGGGTGAAGGGCGGTGGGAACAATTCATGGCTCCTACCCGGCGTCTTGCTCTTTTGAAAGTGTTACGAATGTGTTAGAAGGTTTGGCATTACACACAGAAGTGTTTGTGAAAGTGACAGAGCAGAGAAAGACTTCAGGAACTGGAATCGGAAGCCTTGTAATCATTCTTCGCTCTCGGCGCTAATGGGAACGGAGTCCAAAATAGCAGGCGAGAAGAAGATGAAAAGGAGATAATCAAATTAGAACCCCAAGCAGGATAGGCTGTATATTGCTTGATCAAATGAAGATGTAAGCAATCCACATTAATGGGAGCCCACCTCACTGAAACAGCGCAACGCTGATCAAACTCCCCAGGATTAAGCACAAAGGACGCCAGGCTGCTTGCTTTGAGAGTGTGGTGGCTGTTGCTCACGGAGGTGTTGTTGAGCAGATGGCTGGTTGCCAAGCCATTGCAAAAGGAACACTTCGTCCTTTCATGGGGGTACTTACCCAGCAGCAGAGCCAGCCAGCTCTTTGGAACACTTAAGTGAGTGGCTCCAAGCTTTGCCCATGACAAGACACCGCCCTGACTAGCCGTCGTCTCTAAATCACAAATTTGTTTGCTGCGAGTCGAACCCACCTGATGCCAGACACATGCACACAAAGCCTGCCTAAAGAGGTGGCTTCTGAAAGGATAAAGAACTGGTTCCCGGAGGAGAAATTGCGATTAAATAAAGTCCCACAAATGACGCCAATGAGCAAGTTTTCAATTATCAGCAGGCATTCACACAGCCAAAAAAAAGAAAGAAAATCGCGGCTAACAGCTGTAATCACGAACAACTCAGCACTGCCCACTTCAAACTGTATGGCAACATGTAATATGTTGAGCCTACCAAAAGAGCCCATAGGACAGACTATTTAAGAAAATTGCCACCTGCTAAGGAAAAAAAAACACCAGAAAAACAAGCTAAGTGCCTTTTATTTTAGAGTGAGGCATTTAGTGCGCTACCTTTCTTCAGGGGAATTATATATTTGAATCAGACAAGAGTTAGCTCCTTGCATCTGTTATTTGATACAGTGATGGGTTCCTGTCCTTGAGTCTTTCTGAGATCAGATGGCGGAGGAATGGCAATGGGGTGAATTTTGCCATGAAGATGTGTTCAGCTTCCTAAACGGACTCATCTTGACCACCTGAAGCCCATTTAGCATTCGGCATACATTTTGAACCTGGGTTTAACTGGTGGAGTGTTTTTCGCAGTTCACAACTCACATTCAAGGAACCTTGGAAGCAAAGAACAAACCCATATTTTTATAAAACCAACCATCACAAACACTCTTAAATACAAGGTCTTGTGCAGGTTTGTTCAGCATCAGTACAAGATAATAGTCTACCTCCAACTCCCACAGTCTTCAGTGGATGATCAATCCTCCTTAGATGTCAGCGCCAGTCATAGAAACGACACTCATTGCAAGGGGCTATCTGGAAAAATATTGATCTCTTACCATGAGAACCTCCAGACATGATCCTTGCAGCACCAGCCAGATATTGCTTTTCTATTTGCAGTCACCTGCCGAGTTTCACTTTCAAATTGCATTAGATATAGTGTGTTGGGGGGGGGGCACAGTAGACTGACCCTTTGTGAATCCCCTTTAATGAGTGAGTAAACAAAGTGTGATCATCCCAAACAAAACACTAGAAGTGCCCCAAATCTTCTAGACATGAATTGTAGGGATACACTTTGTTTGCTTCATCCTTAGGCACTCCTAGGGTGGTCCACTCTTCCAGCTATGCAGCTGTCTATGATAGTCAGATAAAGAGATACCCAGAAGCATTTCCCTCTTATGACCTTCAGATGTGGGCAAAGTGAGCTATTTCAGTGGACACTTAATGTGTTGGTAAACCTTCCTTTCCTTCAGAGGCAGTCAGTCAACTCAGCCGACAAATGAAGGTCTGAACAAGCACTGTTCTTCTGCATGCCAGGAGTTCAGGTGGGATTACAGTTAAGGGTTGAAATGCTGCCCAGATTTTTCATGGTGAGTGGGATAAACGGACGAGATGAGTCTCCAGCAATATTGATCCAGCACTAAATTAAAGAAAAAGCCTTTAGCATTTCACGGCTCCCTCTTCTCTCAAATATCCATCATTTCAGTCCTGCCTGCATCGCTGTTCCTCCTGGCATGCCACGAGCTCTGCCAAACCTGCTTGACTTCATGACTGCATGGTTCCCTCTCCTTGTCATAATTCTCTCTCTTCCGTTATATTGTATTATCTTTTCCTCTTGGGCCCATCATTTTTACTCGCCATTCTTACAGTCTCTGCATTTCACCTGCCCGTATGACTTCATTTAGCTGCTTCTGCCCATCATGATCACAGACAAGTTCCTACATAATCATAACACCAATCATGATACAAATATGGAGATGATGCAACTGCAGATCGATATAAGGAGTGTTGGGTTGCAGGATTCCCATCTTTCTCCTTATCAATCAATCAATCACTAGTATTTATATACCGCTTTTCAACATAAAGTTCACAAAGCGGTTTACAGGCAAATAATAACATTAAAGTTAACTGGCTCCCTGTCCCAAAAGGGCTCACAATCTAAAGGAATGGAGAACACCACCAGCAACAGCCACGAGAAAGACACTGTGCTGGGGTGAAGAGGGACAATTGCTCTCCCCCTGCTAAATATAAGAGGACACCACTTGAAAAAGTGCCTCTTGCCCAGTTAGCAGGGGCCATGGACATGACTTCCCCTAGGTTTAGACACGACTTGTATACATGTACTGTTGGGCAGCTGGATATGTTTAATCCAATTATTTGATACTTAAATTTCATGTTTCTGGGTGGATCATATTAAGTCAAAAAGATCATTCCTTGCATACAATAAAATGCAGAGCCTCCAACACATTGCTGAAATGACAGGATCGGTGAAAGGACTGTGTGGCTATGAAAAGTATAGAATAAGGAATCTACTTGGAACAATGAAACTTCTCCCATTTGGAACATTAGAAGGTGCCATTCATGTCCCTGTGGGGCGACTTGGATCTGAGCCAGTGAAACTGCTGGCACCAATCAGAACAGCCCGGATAGGGGCCAACCAGGCCAGGGACGGGGGGGGTTGGGTTAGGATCCAGCCTAAATGCCAGATCCTGTCTCCACTCTCCTCCGCAGGCCAGCCCACCCATGGGCTTGTGCTTCCCCACCCCGTTCCACCTTCCCTCCATCCTCCCCTTGCCCCTCCACTTGCTGCACCAGCCAAACCTGGCCAGCGCTTCCCCCACTCACCAGCGGCCTCTATAGGCCAGGACAACTGCTTGCACCAGCCCACCAGTCTCCGGAATGTCTTAGTGTCCTTACGGCATATTTGCAACACTCTTGGGTCAGCGCAAGCGCCATCCCATTTGCAGTTCAGGATTGTGCCCTTAGCCACTATACTATACCAGCACAGCTACATATGTGGCCAGATCATATTTTGTCTCCTGATGAAGTGGCTATAGATTTAGTCCATCTGTCATTATAGTGAAGTGGCTAGTCTAAACCACCATTTTTTAAAAAACAAATATTCAGTATGCTGTGATTCAGCTCAGTTCCAAATGTAGGCAGCACAGTGTGGTTCTCTGCTCTGGCTGCATGCCATCAAGTTTCAGCTGGCAATCTGAACAATGCTGCATTACTTAAGGTCCTCAGGGTTGAACAGGTCTGAACAGGTCCTCAAGGTTGTGCTCCATTTTTTGTTGGCTGACCAACAAATAATAAGGCTGGTAAAACAGGGCAGCTTGCTACAGATCGGCATATACCCATTTAATTTGAGTTGTAATAATTCTAGCCTCATCAGGATTTTGTGGCTGCCAGTTAAACAGCAGGCTTGTGTAGGTGCAGCAGCATATCAGCATATCTTCCTTTTACAGGGTGCAGTTTATGGAAGAATCCCAGATCTATCTTTGGTTTCCATCTTTCCATGCTCATCTTCCACTCCAGCAAACCGAGTCCCGACTGATGCTTCACTGGCCCATATAGGCTGGTGCAACTGATCCCGGGAAAACTCTTTTTTCCCAGGTAATAGATTACAGCAGGGGCTGTTGGGAGATGTAATCCCTACACTCAGGTGTCCCATTACACAGTACAACATGGCTCTGTTTCAAATGCCTTTAGGTAGTCAAAGAAGGAGAGAGGAACTACTGGTGGAGTTTGTGGAGCACCAGGCTGAGTGTGGCCCAGGAGCATACGTAGTGCACCACTGGAGGCTTTTTCAATCTGGGGAGGAGGTGGGTTTTCAAGCACTTAGTAGTCCACAAAGCATGACTGATGAACTTGATGGATTGATGGATTCAGAGTTGTTCAGACTGGGAATAGGGGATGCCTTAAGTAATGCAGTATTGTTCAGAAAACTCCAATGGCATTGCTTTTTCATGCACATATACTAGTTTTCTGCATTATTGCCCTCTCTGCAGTAACTAACCTTCTCTCCTACAGAATCTCAGAAGCTATAAAGGCCGCATGAGTCTACTGAAACTGTTTCAATTTAGGAAGGTTTTTCCTCTAGTCAAAAGCATGATCCTGGGAGGACAAATAAAGGTGGCTTGTAAGTAAAGGAACTATTTTCTTCCTTCCACTCCCCTCCCCATGTCAGGAGTCCCCCCCCCATCCCCAACTATGATGCTTCATAAAGGTCTCTCCAGACTGCGCAACCATCATGTCTTTCGGCTGCTATTAAGCTGCGGATGTTGTACTGCCCATTATGAGAAATGTGTTCAGGTCTAGCCATTTGTGGGGGAAGGGTGATGGAGTCAGGGTCATCTCCCCAGATGGAGTTATAGTTCAACATTTTTAGCTCGTATTACCTCCTTTAATTTGTCAGGCGATGACGCTTTGGAGCATTTGGCGGCCAACCCCTGCAGCAATTGCAAGTACAGATAGTGCAGCAGGCACATTAATGTTGACACTCAAATGATGAGTTAACAGTGCAAATGGCTCTCCAAAGACTAGCCAAAGCACGGCCAGACAGTCAGACCCTCATCATCTGCAAATGATCCAGTCGTCTGCAATGTGCCCATTCCTGGACAATGAGGAGACAAAGTCGTAATCCTCTATTGCATTTATTTTGCTAACTGGAAAGACAACAACAAAGGACAAGACATAATTCTCACATCTAGTATATCTGAATACAAAAACTAGTGTAACCGCATTGCAAAATCTACCAAAGACAAGCATTTCTTAATAAGGGAGCAATCCTAACCTGGAGTTAGGCCCACACAGATAAGCAAAATTTGGCCAGCACAAGGAACACTGTAAAGTATGTTTGGATCACTCTTGGAATCAGAGAGGCCAGCACACAGACATGCACCATCCTCCCTGACTCGGGGAGTGGTCCAAACACGCTGTATGGTGTCCCTTGTGCTGGCCAAACTTTACTAGCCTAACAGTGCTGGCCTAACTCCAGGTTAGGATCACACCCTAAGTCTTGAAAATGTACAGTAGATGGAGGCTGTACTACTAAGCATGTATGCAGTCATTGAACAAGCCCTATCTTCCATTTTCATCTGATCTTAGGAGTGTGAAGGTCCTGAAGGTCAAAACAGTGAGTGGAAGTGGACAGTGGACAAACTGAAACTGGACCCAGAGATGGAAGGACTATTTGCTGGAGAAACCATAGATTGCTGTGTAGGTGCTCATCTGGCTTGGCTGGTGTTTTAATTATTTCCTACATTTAGGACACAATCCTATACTGCGCTGGAATGGTGAGGCCAGCCGGCCAATGCCATATCCTAGCACAGTATAGGTGAGGTTGGAGCCTCCCCACAGCAAGGGAGTGTGCACTCCCTTACTGTAGGGGAGGCTCCAGCTTCCCCTATGTGCTCCTTGGATCCGCGTCCGCTAAAGAGCAGGCGCAGATCCGAGGGGACTGTTTCGCCCGAATTGGGGCCTCGCGGATGAGCTTAGGATGTGGCCGTATGGCCACCTCCCAAGCCTGCCCATGTCCCACCCAAGTCCCGCCCCTGCCTGCCTGACTGCCTCCCTCCCTCCCATCCCTGTGCTATCTCGGCACAGAGCCTCCCTTGCGCTGACTAGCTTTGGTCAGCGCGTGAGAGGCTCAGTGCGGGTGCAGTAGGGCTGGCACTGCCTGCAGCGCCAGTCCTGTTGCTCGAGCGCTGACGTGGATGTGCAGATCGGTGACCCCATGTCAGCCCTAAGTGCGCAGCATCGGCGCAACCCCGTTGCGCCGACACTGCACAGTCTATAGGATTGTGCTGTTAAAATATATGCCTTGCAAGAATATGCACTTTATTTTATTTATATTTATATTCTGCTTTTCTGCCAAAGCAGTCACATTTTGCACGCTCAGGTTTGCTGCTTGAGTATGCTCCTGCCTCCATTGGTACAACTGGATTGGTAGATGGGCTTCTGGAGTGCCTTTGGTTGGTACACTAGTTGCAGGGCTGGATTAAGAGCACTATCCTAAATTGCGCTGGATTGGCAATTCCTGTGGGCCAAATCCAGCGCACCTTTGGCTGGCGCAAGGGAGGCTCTCTGTCGGCACTCTTGGGCCAACGCTACTACGTAGAGGGAGGGATTGCGCCCTAAGCCATGGTGTAGGCTTCTTCACGAGAAATCTGCATGAACCATTCACTATCAAGGCTATGCTGTATCTTTGAAACTAGACGTGACAGGGCAAAAGTGATACCCATTTTTGAAATCAAATATACTCATAAATAGGGGACGTGGTGGCACAGCGAGTTAATCCGCTGTTGCTGGGCTTTCGACTGCAAGGTTGGGAGTTCGAGACTGCGTGATGGAGTGAGCTCCCGTGGCTTGTCCCAGCTCCTGCCAACCTAGCAGTTCGAAAGCACCTAAAAAATGCAAGTAGAAAAATAGGGACCACTTCGGTGGGAAGGTAACGGCGTTCCGTGCGCTACAGCGTAGAGTCATGCTGGCCACATGATCAGACAGAAATGCCGACTCTACAGGCTTTGAAATGGAGATGAGCACTGCTCCTACAGTCAGTCACAACTAGACCATTCGGTCATGGGGAAACCTTTACCTTTATACTCATAAATAGGTCTAACTTTTTAGACCGCAAAATGCGTGTTGTCCTGCACTATGGTTAGCAAAAACCATAGTTTCACATTGCCTCTGAACCTTGCTTTTGTATTGAGAAGAACACAACAGAACAGTTAATTCATTCTCCTTGGACTTTGAATAATCTCAGATCTAAATATTGATTAAAACAAGAAACCAAATGATGTGTTGAGTTTTCACGGTGAGCACGATAGGTTAAATTGCTAATTAATTCTTGAACTATATTTCACTCCTACTTCCACTCAGCAATAGACTGATGTGAATTTCACATTGTTTGATTTGCTTTTTCAGTAATTTGTCCTATGAGTGGGAAGCTGTGTCAGCTCAATAAATTAAAGCCAAATTTGATTTTAAACATTTTCACTTCTGCAGAGGCCAATTGTGTGGCAAGATTAAATTCCTTTCAGTTCCAGTCCTAGACTGAAGTGAAAAACTGACTATTTCTACATAGAGTGCATCAATTGGTACGATACATAGAACATCATTGTTATATATAGTTCCTATGTATAGTGAAGCCAAAGGAAGTAGATGCTCTGGTCGTGGTTTCTACTGTTTGCCAAGCTCAGCTTAGGACAGTACGGTCCCTATCCAAACATTTTGGCTCCTGCCTGAGTCATTTTTTGAGGGGGATGAAGATGAGACATACCATTTCAGAATTCATCTGTGACCAGCGTTAAAAACATCACCAGGCTAGGTACAACAGAGAAATTCTCTTTTAAAAATATATGTTTATGCTTATTAAAAATACTTTTGAATAACTAGAATGGAATAAATAGAAATATAAATACATGCATAGAACGGAAGAGGAGTGGATAAACATTTAGCTTGATCCTCTCCAGGGCTCAGGCAGCGGGACTGAGCAGGTCTCCTCGGGCCTCAGCCTGCCCAATGGGGCTACTGAGATTTGCAAATTGCTTGTAGAAGTCCAAGACGTCCTGTGTTGGGGAAGACACTGGGGGGGGGGATAGGGAGCATCAGAAGCATATCTTGGGTGCTGAGTGGGGGGCAAGAGCAATGAGTGCCATTTGCCAGGGGTGCAGTTTGTATCATGGCCCCCCATCATGGCGCCCAGAGGTGTTGCACAGGGGACATGGCACTGCTGTGTGGGGGGCATTGCTGCCTTCCTGCCAATGCTCCTTCTGAGTCATCAAAAAAGCACTTTGTAGTGCTTTTACACTACTGGGGCCAATGCAGTGGCCACTGTGCTGGGGCTAGTGAAGCTTAGGATTGGGCCGTAAATCTGTGAAAGCATCATGCCAAGCAGAATTGGCAGAATTAATGATGCAGGCCTGTGCTAATTGTGTAAAAAGGTGGTAGTGGTTGAAGAGATAATTATATAAAACGATCGTTTCCATTTTTTTAAATTTTGTGTCTTTAAGCCATGAGTACCCCATTTGTTAAAGGTGTAGTGCAGGGAAGAGTAGGGAATGGCAGATAAAACGGCACTCAAGGGTCAGTTCAAACTTCCAGCAAGGAGTCTCTTGTATGTTCAACCAAATGAAGTCCCAGACTTTTGAAGGGTTGGGGAGTAGGACTCTTGGAAGCTGCCTGGAAATTGTGCTCTGCGTATGATCAGTTGGTAGAATGTGACAGATGTACACATCATCCTACTCCCAATGAGGGCTGCATGCACACACACACACACACAATGGCTCTTCACAACTGTGAATAGACAAAGGATCAGTGAGAAGATTCTGACTTGTGTGATTCAGGGCGCAATCCTAACCTGGAGTTAGGCCAACACAAGTCACTTGTGCTGGCCCAGGAGTGTTGCAAATGCACTGTAATGCATGGATGTGTGCCAGCCTCCCTGATTCCAAGAATGTTACAAATGCACTTTATGGTGTGTTTGCAACACTCCTGGGCCAGCACAAGTGACTTGTGCCAGCCTAACTCCAGGTTAGGATTGCACCCTCAGGTACACCAACTGAACATGCTCAAGACTCGGAAACGTGAAATGAAAAAATCTCCCATATGCGGCTAAGTCCTAAGGTGTTTTGATCTTTCAAAATAGCATTTGACATGGTTATGTTATGCTGGCGTGCTGTGGTCCATGGGGTCGCGAAGAGTCGGACACGACTTAGCGACTGAACAACAACAACAACATGGTTATGTTTAAGCACAGTGAGCTATCTGAAGTTTTCAACATTCTGAAACTGACACCAACTTTTCATGTGTGACCGACGGCCTGCAAAGTCTTGTCTGAGTTTGTGTGTGTGTGTGTGTGTGTGTGTGTTAGAGCCCATACGGCTTTCAGTGATTTGCCTGAACTATAAGCCGTTATACGATGCACATATTCGCCCTAACATAAATCCACTAAACCTTTTCAGTTCATTATTTTAAGCAATGGCTTGGTTTCGTTCTTATGTTGCTAAAATTGATTTGCACATCCCCACTGTTCAGAGCCTTTATGGGCATTAGAACAGGCTTTTATCAACCTTGCAGATGTATTGCCGCCTTGAAGTAATACACTGTAACTCAGGTAGTCAGCAAATTATGTGACAAAAAGCTACAATAGATTAAGTAACAGGTTAATGCAAAGAGCTGCTGTTATCTCGTGAACCATTTCAATGGAAAGCCAAGTATTTAGCCATGGTTCAGCTCAAAAACACATATCAAATATGCTAGTAACTCTAACAGGGAAGCTAATCATTTCCCTAAAATTCATTTGAGCAGCTCTGTTGAATTCTCAGTGGCAGGAGAAAACGATAGCGAATAGTTCTTTCTACCCACTAAGGGGATAATGTTCTCCCCACAGTGTCTTTTATAGTAAAGGCTGTGTCGGAAAGATAAACACCTGAACTCATGCATATTAATACTTTGATCAGGCAGCATAAACACACAGAGGCCAATTCACGATTGTGACCCTGTGCCTCAACACAGTTCTAAGCCAAGCTGTTATTGCCGTGAGCAAAATTCCTTTGGAGTCCGAAGACCCCTAGTGACAAAAGAACGACTACAACGGCTCACATGGCAGCTCTCCTCTCTCCCCAGCCTATCACTAGCTTAAGAAGAATGGCCACCCTGACCCCGCACTGCACTGGATATGAGCTTTCAGTATGAAACTGCTCTGAGTCGTGGTGTCCCCAGAGCGCCGTTTGAAGTCGGGAGCATAAACAGTAGCAAAAAGCCATTTCATTCTCTTTTGCCAGGCTCGGCTCTGAAGTGACTGGAGATAGCTGCGATAATCACGGAATAAAGCTTGCAGTGCCTTGATTGACCATTTATATCTAAAATGATCCAAGATTTCAGGAATGGATACTCCTTTTATGCATTCCATCACTACCAACCTATAAGGGGACATGGTCAAAGCACATTTTCTACATATTTAAGCACTGGTATTTGTAGCTTAGTCCTGCTGGTCTTTCTATTTGTGCATATAAACCAAGGGATTTCCACATGCACAGGGCGGAAAAACCAAATAAATGCACACACCAGAATCCTTGGGAACTGTTCAGCCAGAGTTAGTCATGATTCACAGTCCAATCCTTACTAAAGGCTGTGCCAGTGGAACTTGTGTACCGCTGCCTGCTGCAAAAATGCTGTAAAGGTCAGAGCCTTCAATCAATCAATCAATCAATCAATCAATCAATCAATCAATCAACAGGTACTTATATACCACTTTTCAACACGAAGTTCAAAGCGGTTTACAGGCACATAGTAATAATCAAGTTAAACGGCTCCCTGTCCCAAAAGGGCTCACAATCTAAAAAGGCAGACCGCCAGCAACAGCCACTAGAAAGACTGCGCAGGGGTAAAGAGTGAGCCTTCCCACACTTGTCCGGGGAGCACTGGAGTAGTTCAGCCTGGCATGGGGCGGAATGGAGGGGGGTTGTTGAATGGGGTGGGGGATGGTGGAAAGGAGACAGGGTGGGTAGATCTAGCTTGGGATTGGTGGCAGTGCACACCAAATCCCTGCCCCCTTCCCGGGCCTCATCTGCCTGCATGGATCAATGCAGACTTGTGCCAGCAATACCACTGGTGCAAGTCCGAGTTGTTGCAGCTGTTAGGACTGACCTGTTGCAGCTCTTGGGGCTTACCTTGGGGCAAGGGGACAAATGTCCCTTACCCCAAGGCCAAGGAGACCTCCAGCAGCCAAACCCTCCTTTGGGATGCAATGTCACTGCATGGGGATTTATGGGCTGCTATCTGCTAACACTGATGAGAGTTGACTGAGTCAGAGGTGTAGGGAGGTTGCTGCAGGGGAGGCGAGCGTGGCAGGTGCTGGCTGCAGTTGGGTGCAGAGCATGGAAAAATCTGTGTGCTTTTCGTACTCCCTTGAGCTCCTACCTGGTAAGGCCAGGTGACACTGGGGGCACGGTGATGTTTGCACTGCGAGCCAAGTATGGCTCTTGTCTGAGTCACATCTCAGTCCCATTCCTTTGCTTTCAATGAGAGATACATGATATTAACTTAAGCCGGACTATACTGCCATAAAAAAAAATATAGAAATAAGATTTTAAAATCTTGCTTGGAAGACAGAACGTTTGTAAGGCCTGAAGGTTTGTAAGGTTAACTCTGGTTGTTGTGTACACCAATGACAGGGCCTCCTCAGCACCCCTGTTGGGGAATTGTCTCCGGGGAGATTTAAGAAGCTTCTTTCCTATTCAACTTTAAATGATTGCTAAACACTTTTTTTTTAAACTCTTGAGGGTTTTTTTTAATAGTGATCTCTGCTGTATTTCCTATGTTTTATACTTAATTTTCGTTGATATGAATATTTTTTATAATTAATGTCAAATTGCTATCCGTTTCATTCAAAATGAATTGACAAAGTAATTACCTTTATCCCGATAGAAAGGGCTTGGGAGGAGCATTGTGGCTTGCATTAATAATGTGGGTCCCTGATGAATATTGTTCAGCCGGCCCCTGCCGAGCCAAACTATGGGTCATGTTTTTAGTAATGATGGGGGTGCAGAGAAGTATTTGCATGGACAGGGCATTTAGGTATGGTCTGCTCCTCTTGGGTCCTTCCCTTAAATACTCACACACTGCTCCTTGATGGGAGGCAGTATTTTCAAATGTGCCTTTCAACCGTCTCAGAATCAAAATATTCTTTGATGCCCGGCCAGCATCTTCAAAGCAGAGCCATCTGTTGTGAAGCATTTCCTGAAAGCAAGGTTAGATCTTCCCACCACCCTGCAAGTGACGGGTTTGGTCGTTCAGGGCTCACTCTTTGTGTGGCTTGCATCATGCCATTGAGCTGGGTGCTTAACACATGTGGGGATCATTGCTAGGGAAACCATTCCCCTGGCATCCCTTTGTCTTTCGAAAGCTTGTCTGGCGTAGGAAGGCAGTTTCTCACACTGAAAGCTCCAAACACGACTCCATATCCTTTTGCCTTCTTTCTTTGGAAAGAAGTGGTTTTGGGGTTGCATTCCAAACATAGTAAGGGGAGGTTTCAGCACCCCTTCTCCCCTTGCGTGTTTTGACTTTCTAACTGCTCTCAAACTCACACCACCTATTCTTCTCGGAAGCGCACCATAATGATTCTGCCCTGTACTATTTCTGGCTTGCTGTCTCCCTTGGCAAAGGTGGTGATGTCAGAATGCCTGCTGCTGTTTTCTCCCGGTAAAAGCCTTGTATACCTCTCCTCCATTCTCTTTACACAATATTGAAAGCGGTATCAAAATATCAATTTTCCTTTACTTTTGAGGTAGATATTGCCAGTCACTGTTTAGATCAATGTCTCATTGTTGTCAACACAGCAAAAAAAGAAAACAAAGCAACACACACACACACACACCTATCTGAATACATAATTTCAGGAATGAGTGGCTCATAGTAATCACTTTGTTTCCTTCCATCAGTTGACTCATCACGGCAGATTTGCTGATATTCATGATAGTCACCTCCAAGCAAACTTACACAAACTGTGTCCCCCCGCCAAGCCAAATGCAGGCCCACAAGTTGCTCGACAATCTCCACCCACTCCACCCCACCCCACCGCTGTCATTTTAAACTATCCAAATAGCATAAAGTGTACTTTTGTTGAAACCCTTGTAGGGCTCCATACATGACTGGTGGTCTACAGTTAGCTTGTTGGGTCACATGTTCATCCTGATAGGAGCAACTGGAGGCCTGATCTGATGAGACAAATGGCTGTACAATCTACAGAAGCCTACATATAAGGTACACATTTAAATCACTTGGTTGTGCAGTGACTAAAACAGACCCTTACAGCAATGCCATATGAGCAAATAGGGAATTCTGTCCCAACTAGAACTTTCCAGAGTGGAAACCATACTGATCGCCTTCAGGAAACACACACACACAGGCTTGTGGTCCCAAACACTATTAAGGGCACAATAACTCCACATAACCTGGCGTTAGGCCAGCACATGTGCTGGCCCAGGTGTGTCACCATAAAGCACATTTGCACCACTCTCAGAGTCGGGGAGGCTAGCACACATTTCGAGAGCGGTCCAAACGCACTTTATGGTGCCTAACTCCAGGTTAGGATTGTGCCCTAAATGTGTCATGTGATGTGTGCTCTGTCTCCAAAGACATGTGCCTCAAAACTTCAAGGGGCCACCAAACTTTTCATTTTAATCAGAACATTGGTCCAGAAGCAGTTGCAACAAGCACTGCTATAGTATACCAGTATTTTCCTCTCTGCTTATATGATATAATGTAAGCTATGCTATACAAGGGGCCCTCAATTATATAAACCCTTCATATTCCCTGTGCTCAAGACCATGGGATAGCATTGTGCTGATGATCTCCCATAGTATAGGAAGTTTATGGCTGAAGGTGCACTTGTTGTGCTCAGGATGTAACAAAAGCTGCCACAGTACAAATAACCCTCTTCACACAGGCATGCAAACCATTTTCCTCCTAATATTTGGATAGTTACAAAAGAATACATAGAAAATAGCATGCCGTTATTATTCAAGCATAATTACTGAGGTATACACAGTGCCATGATATAATGACCTTTGAAACAAGTGAGAATGTTTCCTTTTAGATATCGCGGTAGAATGAATGAAAGCAAAACTACGCACATCGTGCCCCCACCTCCAAAACAAAAATGCAGCCTATCAAACATTTCCACTTGCATTATCTGGACCAGTATTAATTAAGGCCTTAATTACATGTGTGCTTAACAGCACCACTTGAACCAATTGGACTTAGGTTTCTTTAAAAAATAGGAGGGGATGCAAAACCATGGCAAGGGGAGGGTTTTTAAGTAGCATGCTTGCAGTTTTAATCCCAGTTGTGCCTCCCCCAAACCATTTTCAAATATAAACATCCAGTGGCGTCATCCTGGCGGAATGGCCCGGTACGCCGTTCCGCCAGTTCTGCGGACGGGCCCGGGCTGCGCCGCCTCTCCTGAGGACGGGTGAGCTGCTGCTGGGCCCGTCCGCTCTCCCTGGCATCCCGAATCGCTCTGAAATGGAGCGATTTGGGCGCTGTGAGGCGCAGGGAGGCGTGGCAGCCCTCCGCCATAGGGGTGGAGGGCTGTCAATCAACTGGGCGCGCCCGGATGACATCACTGTAAACATCCCATTGGCTTTCAATGAAAGGATTTTCTAAAATTTAAAAGTGATGTAGGAGATGCATTTTGGATCAAAGCCATGGTGAGGACAAACTACTAAAGCTTCATACAGTTTTGCCTTGTTTTGTGCTTTCTGGACTTGCAATTTATAATTAAATCTATCGGGCACAAGCTTCACAATTAGGCGGACCTCTAACTGGACTATGAATTAATGGGCAGCCCAATCCTATATTGTGACTGAATAGACGAGCTGGCAGGAATACAGACCGGCTGAAGTGCTCTGTATCCAGCAGAGTATAGGAGGCAGCTGGAGGCCACTTCATGGTACGGGGATATTTTCCCCTTATCCTGAGGCAGGCCCCAGCAGCCTCAATAGGGCTACTTGGAGCCATGCCAGCAAAATCACTGCTGCAAGAAGGCCATGCAAGGACGACGAGGCCAGGGGCGAGGGTTAGGATCTGGCCTAGGTGCCTACCCTCCCCATGCCCCCAAACGCTTCCCTTCACCTCCCCCCGCCCTCCCCAACCTCCTGCACCATCCAAACTTGACCAGCCTCACCAGCTGCTGGTTCTTGGAGCATGCCGACCGGCGTGTGTCTTCGCGCCAGCCTAGCCTGTTCTGGTGTGGCACAGACATGCCTTATGGCACGTTTGCGGCACTCCCAGGCTAGCGCAAGTGACATGCACTGGCCTAAACCGGCCTCTGGATTGTGTCCATAGTTACATAACAGTTGGGACAATAGTAGCAAATTTTAGTTTTTCCAGTTCTTTGCTAACATTAACATAATTGTTAGCATGCTTAAGAACTGTGTGTTTCTTGGTTGATTAACTGGTTTGTGCTGATGAAACTATACACACCATTTGCCGCTTAGACGCTGCACGCAGCCGCTTCGGGCCTCAGAAAGCCCCCCTGGTCGTGTCAGAAAAGCACTTCTGGTTTTTGTGCAAAGTGAAGTGCCTAAAGCACCTACTGGGGGGGGGGGGCTCCCTGGGCCTCAGAATGCCTCCCAGACACAATGGAAGACGCTTCTGGTCATGTCCTGGAGGTCTTCTGTGGGTCCAATTCGCAGGTTCTAAATCCACAGATAAAGAGGACTCACTGTATTATTGTAGTAGCAGTAGTAGTAGAATTTGTTGTTGTTGTTGCTTAGACAATGTATATTCTATGTTTCAGTAGCAGAATATTCACATAGAAGTTTAAAGCAAAAGGGATAAGGTGATTTCTTGTTCTAAAGGGACTAAACCTAAAAAAATAATAATAGCAAACATTCCCTGGGAAAAAAAGATGCCAAGATGGGTTGAACAGGAACAGTTGGTCTCCCTCTACTAAATATAAGACACCCGTCACTTTAAAAGGTGTCTCTTTGCCCAGTTAGCTCTGGGGTGCCCAAAGAGGGACCCACATTATTAATGCAAGCCACAATGCTCCTCCTAAGCCCTTTCTATTGAGATAAAGTTAATTACTTGGTCAATTCATTTTGAATGAAACGAATAGCAATTTGACATTAATTATAAAAAAAACAAGGTATTAATGGAAACAAATATTTATGCCATTCAGACATAGGAGGAAAGGAGCCGTATACTTCATATCAGGGGAAATACAAGAGTAGGAATACCCCCCACCCCCGAGAACAGAATTCAATGCAATTCAATCCTGTTCAAGGAATACATATTATAATGTTCTGCAAATTGACTTGGAACCCCTCATGTAATCTTTGCATTGGGCTTAAGGACGGCAAGAGATGCTTCCGTACCCTTAACAATAGTCGTTCCAGCAAATACCTCTATAATGCTAAAACAAATTATAGCAATAGCTCTAAGATTAGCATACAAGTAAGAGTACTAGGTAAAAACTCATAACAACAACCCATATAGCCACAATAACAGAATTAAAACCACCGCAGTTCTTTAAGCAACCATGTTGGAAGCCATCCTTGCCAGGGATTGTGCTATTTAGTGGGTGTGTGGGAGGGAGAGCACCTCAAGCCATTCTGCAGCCACCTGGGATGCTGCATGAAAATGATGTTCATTCGTTCTTTGCCTCGAAGATTTTGTGTCTAACTCAGGGTCGTGGCTCCAAATGCTTCCATTTGGAAGCTACCTGCATAATGAGATCAAGCTGAAGATAAAAGCTTTATTGCTGTGTTAGCCTACCCTTCCTCCCAGAAGCGTAGCCAGAAATGGTGCAGCATGTATGGCAGGCTCAACAACATGTCGTGTGAGTGGCCCCTCCCCTCGCCATCAGAGCCATTCAGAGCAGCGACAGCAACACAGCCACTTGCATGGTATATGTTGCACCATCTGCCGTACTTACTAGGTACTGTACTAGGCCTGTACTAGGCTTCTGCTTCCTCCAAGGAACTCAAGGCACCATACATAGTCCTTCTCCTCCTTGTATCCTCATACAACTGTGTGGGAAAATTAAACTGAAGAAAGCGACTGGTCCAAGGTTGCCCAGTGAGCTTTATGGCTGAATGGGGATTGGAACCCAGGGCTGACCAGTCCTGTGGTCCAATCCGATGGGCCGCTTGGGACAGCAAAACAATCATCCTGCTGTTGCAAAAGGCCCTGCAATGGTGTGCAAAATGCCCCACCTCTGGACCAGTCTAAGCCACAGCCAATGGCAGCTGGGTTGAAACTGCTTTTCAGCGCACTTTGTATGGTGCCAAGGCTGGTATGTTGTCAGAAAGCGCTTTTCATGGGTGGGAGGAAAGGGAGAGTTTATCATTTTGTGTTTCATTTTACAGAGATAGCTGCCTGGGATTATTCCACTGTGAACCAGAAAAGATATGCGGTACATAATTTTATGAATGACTAAAGGAATGAATACACACGATTACTATTATTGCTGTCTGTAGGCTGCAAGTTACTCCTGTTCGAACAGACTAAATACTAGATCTGGTTTAATTTTTTTTTTTTTTGCAGTGCTTCTGAGGCTGTAAATCTGATGTGTCTCTGAATTACATTGCTTCCTACTACAACATAGTCCATACAATGGAAAGCTATATTATACACAATTGTTCGGGTTTCACATCTTAAGTTGAAACTCACCATTTCAAAAATTCTGCCAGACGTTTTGCTGATTCGCCCTGCAAGGGAGACCTTATCAGAATTAATTTTTACAATTGGAACAAAAGAACAAGGCATGTACTTTTTAAAAAACAATTTCCCTTCCCCCCCCCAAGATAAAGAAAGGCAACCCTATTTCAGCTGCAAAACCTCCAAGACCTACAGTGCTTATTCTCAGCCTAGTTCTCCAAGCAGTATTCTGTGGATATGCCTTGTTAGATGATTAAATCAATCAAGTGTGCTCCTAGGAGCCCTGGGCTTCCCTTTCAAGAACTCTGAGCTTGCTATAAGTTGCTGCCATTTGCCCCCTGCCCCAGTTTGCTCATCCATTCCCCCCACCCACTTGCCCTGATTGTGGCTTATTCTGTTCCAGCTTTTTTTCCAGTATAGTGGGCACTCCATATCCATAGATTCTAGAATCTGTAGTTTCTGAACTTGTGGCTGGACCCCACTGAAGACGTCCCAGGCCTGATTGGAACTTCATTGCATGTGACCTCCGCCGGCTTCAAAATGAAGCCTGTACCCATTTTCCGAAAACTTCTGGTTTTTGCTGAAAACTAGAAGTTCCCAGAAAATCATTCCAGGCTTCATTTTGACACCCACAGAGGCAGTCATGTCATGCAGGGGGTACGCGAGTACCGGTTTCTAGGATTATGGCTGGCCCCGCCCATTCGCCCGCCCACTCGTCAACTCCGCCCCCTGCAATGTTTGAATTTCCTGCATGTTTGAGTTGCCTGCACGTTCTCAGAGCCACACAGGCAGCGAGCGGAGCCTTGCCTTGCCTTGCCACTGAAAAATGAGCTGCTCTGGGGTTTTGGAACTGTTGGGTCACTTTAACATGATGCCAGGCCTCCTTAACATGTTCTGGGGGTGCTGTGGAATACTGTTGCAACTGTTGGGTCAGTTTAAAATTGTCTGAGGCCTCAAAAAGGGCTTTTTCCATGTCACTTCCTGCCACGACCTCACTTCCGGCTTATGACGTCACTTCTGGTGGGCGGGTCCCAACACGTGCCAATCAAAAGTGAATACCTGTTCTTAAATCCTTTAGATGACACCACTGCACAGAGGCCACAACCAGAACAAAGTTCAAGTCATGTTTGGAGCCCCAGTGGGCCCGAAACCTGAAGATTTGATTTTCCATGGTTTTCTGTGTCCATGGGGGTGGTGGTGGTCTGGGAGCAGAACTCCATGGATAATGAAGGCCCATTTGTAGTCAGCATTGGGCTTGGTACTGTACCACTCTATGCATGCGCTGGCTCTCTGAGGCTCTCCGAAGCTCACTGAGGTTCTGCACATGTGCCAACAGGGCTCCTACAAATCTACCATTTGTATCAGTCCTAAAAGTGGCTCACAGGCGAAATTAAGCAAACTCTATGGAGATGAGCACCTCACTAGAAAGGATTTCTATTTGAACCCAGGGCTTGCAGGAAGAAGGAACAGAGAGAATAATGGACCCCAAGACTCCTTTTAGGGCTCCAGAGACTGAAAAGTTTGAAAATCATTGATTTGTGGTTTCGGTTTTTCTTCTGTTTAAAGAACAGTGATAGGGCTTCAGCAGGAAGATAGGTACTGAGAGCAGTCTGTGGTAGCATTAACTTCTTGTCCAGTCCCTTGGACTGATTTTTGAAGAAGGAATGGTCAGATACCCACTGCTGGTCTTATTTCTCTACCATTCAAGCAAGTTGTCTCAGAGATGGGATTGAACCAGTGGTGGGATTCAAATAAATTAACAACCGGTTCTATGATATCATAGCCGGAGCAAAAAAAAAAAACCCGAAGCCAGCCGAGGTAAGCGAGTGGATGGGGCCCAGCCATTTAACAACCGGTTCTATAGAACCTGGGCGAACCCCCTGAATCCCACCACTGGATTGAACCACTGTGTCCTGGACCACTGTATCCCAGTATTGGGCATTTGCATCAATTCTTTCTGCATCCTGGACATTTGTGTCCCAATATTTATTTTAGATATTCTTAAATGTTTTTAAAGCACAAAGGTAGGGGTAGGATTAAGGCTTGGCTAATAGGCTTAGGATATATGGCATGGGTTTTATTGCCCAGTTATAGCTTGTTTGTTGTCTAATTATAATCCGATGCCAATGACCAGCATGCAAAACAACAACCCCCAAACCAGATGCAAATGTCTAGGGATGTCAATGACTGAGATGCATTTGACCAGAGCACAATTGTCCAGGATGCAAATACCCTAGTACAGGGGTGTAAAACTCATTTCATATAGGGGACCAAAATAGCATTGATGGGGCCTGCTGAGGGCCATAAATTACATCATTAAGCAGGAAGTGACATCATTAAGCAGATGGTGGCCAAAAAACCCCCACTTTCTTCTCACACAGAAACTCATTAGCTACAAAACGACTCACAGTTCAATTGTATATATTGTTGTGTATTTGTGTAAATAGTAGCAGAGTTGGGGGCTTGGAGACC
>JAJKFI010000096.1:2482194-2504280 GCA_029204185.1 Lerista edwardsae
TTTTAGATTGTGAGCCCTTTTGGGACAGGGAGCCATTTAACTTTAATGTTATTATTTGCCTGTAAACCGCTTTGTGAACTTTGTGTTGAAAAGCGGTATATAAATACTAGTGATTGATTGATTGATTGATTTTGCCAGTGCAGGGATGAGGGCCTCCATATTGGACTACGCAGCCTGACATAGAGGTTGGGATCCAGTGGCAAAGGTTGCTGCTGGTCCTACCCTGCTCCGCCACTCCCCCTGCCCTGGATTGCCCTTCCACCCTGCCCAGAATAATCATGACACCAGTGAATGATACACTTACTGCTCACGGACACCACATTGCTGTCTCCAGGTGGTGGGACCCGGCCTTGGGCTGGCCCAGCGGTAACGGCTTGCCACCGGTGCTGGAGGTGCACCTTTTACAATAGAAGCACTGGCGGTACACTTGTATCGCCCATGCAAGGCCCATTAGGATCGGGCCCTAAGTCTTACTGAACACAATGGGCTACTTTTGTGTAAAATGAATAAGAGTTTTCAAACACCTTTACCTATTCAGTATAGTGGGATTTACTTTGAGTAATCATGCACAGTAGCTCTCTAAAGCCCCATTTCTATACCCTACCAAGAGAATTAATGCAGCTGCACCACGGAGGCTTGTGTCGCATCCGGGGGCGGGGTGTGTGTGTTAACAGGAGGCCTCCCTTACTGTTGTTTCTTTATACCCAAATAAGCCCCCTTTTATGTATGGGTCTAGTTGGACCTGCACCAGCTGTTTGGCTGGCACAAATCTGAGTGGAACTGGAGAGGCATGACAAGGCCAGGCAAGGGGCATAGCACATTGGTGGTGCTGTTGCTGTTGCTAAACACCCTTGCCTGCCCTTTACCTCACATCCCAGTAGCCCCAATCACCCATGTCCCCTCCCCACCGCTTTATATCACCTCCCTGCCCACCACCCATCCTTGCACCTACTCATCCCCTCCTACAGTGCCTTGTCAGCTCCAGTGGCCTGCACACGGGGTGGCCAGCCTTTTGCGCCAATGGCACCATTTTAAACTTTGCCACTGTACCTGCAGTGCCTTCCACTGATGGGAGGCTCACTGGGCCGTAACAGGCCTTCTATTTTTAGCGGAGATATCTTTAAATCCTGTTTTTTCCATTTTTATCCATTTATTTTAAACTACTGCATCACAATTCCGGGGTTTGGGATGAAATGAGGCAGATATTTCAATTAAAAATAGTATGTTTCGAAGTCAGAATAAGTGGCAGGAGAACAAAATGTACCCTTTCCAGACATGATCAAGTCATTCCCATTTAGCTCTCTTTGGCCAGGTGACAAGTCATTCTCCAGCTCACATCAAGCATGAAATCAGTCATGGACCTACCATTGGGCGGGGGTGGGCGGAAGGTGGCAAAGATGCACCACACCTCTCAAAGAGAGGTGCGGTTTCAGCCCTCCCGCCCTCCCTTACCCTCGTACGGCTCCAAAATGGAGCCTTGCATGCTGGGAGGGCATGTCAATGGGCAGGGAGGGGGCAGAGAGCTGACACTAGGGGCACAGAGCGCCATCCGGCCCCTGGGCAGAGTGTGGGCTGGGTGAGCCATTGCATGAAATGCAATAGGCTGCACTGAGGCAAAAACCTATGAAAGGGACCACAATGTTTTCCCTCACCCACTAGGTAAGACCCATTGAAATGTCGTCCTTTACCTTCTCAAAAGTAGCTTTTTTAATTCCAGTGTGGTGGAGGAGCTAGAATGTCAGTGAAAACCCCATTCAAACCCCACTTGGCCATGAACCTTCCTGTGCAACCATCAGTTATCTCAGCCTAGTCTATCTCAAAGTGTTGTTGTGGAGCTGAAAAGCAGAATGCCCGTCAAGCTCCTTGCAGGAAAGGTGTGACAAGCATGTAACATGACAAGCAATATGGCTATTGTTTTCTATATATAACTAGCACAGCCAGTGGTGGCTTGCACTATTCGGGAAAGTTCACACATGGTTCCACAAAATCTGATCCTTTTTTTGAGGGTAAATGATCGCAGTCTGAGAGCGCAATCCTAACCTGGAGTTAGGTCAGCACAGTTAGGACAACAAAGTTTGGCCAACACAAGGGACACCATAAAGTATGTTTGGACCACTCTCGGAGTCAGAGAGGCCAGCACACAGACGTGCGCCATCCTCCCTGACTCCAAGAGTGGTCCAAATGCGCTTTACGGTGGCCCTTGTGCCAGCCAAACTTTGCTGGCCTAACTGTGCCAGCCTAACCCCATGTCAGAATTGTGCTCTGAATTTTGGTGCACAAAAGGTGTGATCAGGCAACCAGATACTTATTTCAGAAAAAGGAGGATCTAACATTGATTGTTTTGGTTTACATGAAAGCTATTTGCAGCCTGTATCTCCTTCAACCTGCTTATGGATAGTGTTAGAATAAAATCAAGAATATTAACAGAGAGGGAATCGATTTATGCAGCAATACATGTGTGTGTGCTTGCGTGCGGGTGTGTGTGTGTACATACATCCTCCTCCTCTTAATGATGGTTATACGACTAAAATTATTTCCCTTCCCATGCAGGGTAAAATGCAATAGAGAGGAAAAAGCAGACCCTGCACTTGGCAGGTGATCTAGAATGAGATGTGTGTGTTTTCGAGTCCCAGTGGCATCCCACTATAATCAACATAAATTCGGTATGCTCAGCGTATCATAGCAGACACTTGGCTTCTTGAAAGATCAGGTCCCGGAGGATTTACATAGGATCCTGACTCCTGCCTTACGTATATGGAAACCTTGACCTTTCATATGTGACTGGAGCCAGGGGGAAAACATTTGTTCTTTACCATAACTCCTGCGTGTCACCCCCTGATTATTATGTACACAGGGTACCTGACATTTTTAGAACTGCATATTTCATGGGATCCCAATAATTCTCAGCATACAAACTAACACAAAGTCGTCTATATTTATAATCTGGGACAAATTTTGAATTTACATGGCGGTCTTGCTGAATGGTCTCTGTGCTGTGTTGCCTTTTTTTTTTTTTTTTGCAAATGTTCCTTCAATAGCAGGTTACACCTAATTGGGCAATTTGCATACAAGTTATGCCTGTCGCCCCGCTGCTTCTAACATTTTTGCTGGCACCGTCTGGCAAAGAAAGAGCAGCTTGTGCTGCGTGGC
Source organism: Lerista edwardsae (assembly GCA_029204185.1). NCBI lineage: Eukaryota > Metazoa > Chordata > Lepidosauria > Squamata > Scincidae > Lerista > Lerista edwardsae. Next base: position 2,485,345 of record JAJKFI010000096.1, read on the forward strand.
TGTCATTTCGAGCTCTGCCACACTCTTGCTCGGAAGGGGAGCCCTGTTTGTTCTCCGCATCTGATCTCCTCAACCACCCAATTCAGGTGGCATTAACCTTTTCCCAGATAACTCTTGGCCTCAAAAGAAATCTGTCATTCTGAAAGCACCTCGGCTGCTGGCCTATACTCCAAGACCAGGCACTTGAAACAGAATATGTCAGCCGGTCTTTACTTTTCAAATCTCAAAATGGGGAAATGACCCACTCCTACCCCTTACAGATGGCATTCAAATTTGACCCAGGTTGGCAAAAGGGCCAACACCTATTTAGCCCCCAGGCACCTGCTCTGCTGTGACATGGCCGTGATACTGGATTCCAGTTCCACGTTTTTGGGAAAAAAACATCTTTTTAAATACCCAATTGGTGATCAGAAAAGCAAATTGGATTTTGAAAGGCGGTGACATTTCACCAGCCATCACTTTCAGGTTCCTGATGAAAAATCAAAGCACCGTCTCTTGATTCAAAACGAAACAAAACTATGGGAAGGTATCCAAAGTGTTGCACGTAGAAAAAAGCTCATAAAAAGGAATGTCACCATTTTAAGAATGGGCTGGGGGGGCATCAGGGGGTGGCATATAAGTGGCATCAGGGAGAAAGGGAATCCTGAAAACAGGGAAAGGTAACTTCTGTGAGCAATTTTGTTTTTGTGTTTACAAAGACATGCATGTAATTGCGCAATGCGGCTGGATGGGGGATAGTGTTTAAAACTGTATTTTAGGGTGCAATCGTAACCCACTTTCCAGCACTGACAGAGCTGTCCCAATGGGCCATGTGCTGCATCCTGCAGTTGGGAGGGGCAGTCACAGAGGCCTCCTCAAGATAAGGGAATATTTGTTCCCTTACCTTGGAGCTGCATTGCCCTTTCCACTTACAGTGCTGGTAGGTTGGTTAGGGACTGCTCCCTTTTTATGTAATGTGAGAAGGGAAGGCACAATATCAGATGAACAGTAGCAGGGGGTAGGGGAGCTTTAGTACTTTGCCCCCACATTGATCATGGTTTCAATCATGATCATGGTCCCACTGTGTGCTATTTTTGGATGAAAGGAAAATCTTCTTATTGGCCACTTTGCATGATTGTACACACACAGGTCGTTACCTTTAGAAGCACTCAACTGTCCTTATCAGCACTTGCCCAACAAAGAACCAGCACAGTCTAGTGAGAGTGTTAGACTCGGGCTGTGGTGATCAGGGATCTAATTACCCATAAAGCACATCTTGTCCCACTCACCTTTTCTCTGGAACAGAAGAACCACATCCACTGTTCTGAGCACTTTGGAGGAAGGGCAAGACAACCATCTTAATATATAGTTCTAAGAATGAGCTGCGGTTGTTTTGTAGAAGCCAGCGACAAAACTGAGTGACAGCGCAATCCTAAGCACTGGAATGACAGCGCTGGAATGGAGAGGCCGGCCAGCCAGCGCCATACCCAAAGCTGCTTTGGGGAGGCTGGAGCCTTGCTATAGAAGAGGCACCACCCTCCCCTACGGACTCCTCGGATCTGAGCCTGCTAAACAAGGAGGCTTCATGGCTCAAATCCATCCCCCTCCTGGGCTGGCATGCCTGGTGGCCCACACAGAGCCAGCCCTCCCCATGCCCAGAAATGCCCTTCCCCTGCCCATTCCCTCCCTCGGCCCGACTTGTCATGCCTCTGTGCCATCCTGGCTCAGCTGGTGCAGAGTGAGTGGAGCATGGGCACTCTGAGACCAGCGCTGCCTGCAGTGCCAGTCAGAGTGAGAGTGCCGACGCAGGGGTGTCGCTTGGTGCCCGCATTGGTGCCCTGTGTGTAGCGTCAATGCTACCATGTAGTGTTGACGCTACAGGGAACCTAGAAATCTAGGGTAAATAAACATTTCCATAAAATATTTTATGCTGGCAAGATTGAATATATTCCCATCTGCGATACATCAAGGAAGATTCCTTAATATCCCGCGTCAGAATAGACTGTGTCTATTCTGTTTAGCTGAACCGGACACCTTGGACCACATCCTTCTCCATTGCCCTGCTCATCATAACTTAAGGACTAATTTACTTAACCCCTTTCTTTCTTTCTTTCTTTCTTTCTTTCTTTCTTTCTTTCTTTCTTTCTTTCTTTCTTTTTCTTTCTTTCTTTCTTTCTTTCTTTCTTTCTTTCTTTCTTTCTTTCCTCCCTGATCCCTTCCCAATTCTTCTTAGTGATTATTCTCCTCCCATTACTAATTTGGCAGCCGAATTTTTGTTTGTTGTCTCCACGACCAATCCCAGAAGCTAATTTTCTACTCTGCTGGGACTATTCCGATTTTAAGTTGTTTGTACTTCTATCAAGCTGCATTTACTGTTTGTGTATGCCTGAAATGCCAATAAAGTTTCCTTGTCTCTCTCTCTCAATAAACATTTAAAGAAATAGGGCTTGCTACAAAATTCATCCGATAAACCCTTGCAGACAAACGAGCGCAGAAACTGGGAAAACAAAACAGAGCTCACACTGTACCCTATGTTGTGCGGGGGGGGGGGGGAATTGCAGAGGTCTCCACATGATAAGGGAGCTTTCATTCCCTTACTCTGGGGCAAGCCTCCGCTGCCCAAATGAGTCTCCTTGGTTCTGCACCAATCATTTTGCTGGCACAGTACCAAGAATAATAATGGAGAAGTAATTCAAAAGAGAATGGGGAAAGGACCCACCCCTCCCTTCACCATTCTGCCTGCTGCCCACCATCTTCCCTGCCTAGGCCTTCCCCGTTCCTTCCCCAACCCATCCCATCCCAACCATCTTACCAGCCCCTGTCTCAGCTAACAGGAACTCCTGTGGGTAGCCAGAAGCAGCAGTGGGCTGCTGACACTGCTATTATTTGTGGTAGTGGGTACACCACTATACAGCCATTTTCAACAGCGGAACCTACAACAGCTGTCATAACAGTTAGGATTGGGTGGATACTTTTGAAGTTGCAGTGCTATACATACTTCCCTGGAAATAAGCCCCTCTGAAGATCGTCCTGACCCACAGTTTGAATACTACTGCTCTATGAAATTAGGAAGGTGATGCCTACAGTGTAAATGGAAGAACAGCAGCTAGCAATGCTCCCTTGTGTCAGCCCTTTCTCCAGCCTTGCCTCTTCGCCAATACACCTTTGGCGCATGTCTGCAGAAGGCATTTAAAACCCAGATTTTCTCGTCCCATAGAAAAGCCCTCCCTTCTTGCATTTGGTGCTCCAACTATGTGGAGGTTCCGAGACCAAGCCAGTGAGTTTCTTGGCATGGCTTACTGGTGTATGTCCATTTGTTTCCCTCATGCATTTCTACATAGGGGCGTAAAGCCTAAATAGGGTCACAATACATCTAATCTAGTTCCATTTTGATAGGTAGAACATGCTTCTGAATGAATTTTGCATTGGAGGCCCTTTGTGGTACTTGTTTCTATTTATTTATTCATCACATTTTTAACTGTCCTTCTTTCAAGGAATTATGGGTGATATAAATGGTCCCTTCCCACCTTTTGTCCTGGGAGGTAGGTGACGCTGGGAAATAGTGACCGCCCCAAGGTCACCCAAGAAGCTTCATGGTTTGGCAAGGATTTGAACCTGGAACTTCCAGGTCCAACTTCAACTCCCAAACCACTACACCAGTGGTTCTCAAACTTTTTAGCCTTTAGTCTTTCTGGGACCCACCAGAAGTGATGTCATTGCCGGAAGTGCCATCATTGCGATGCCAGAGCCTGATGCTTTCCTAAGAACGCAGCTATCAGTTGGGTTATTTCTCAGCCTTTTCCCAATAGCCAAGTGAATCTGAAAGGGGGAAAAGCCTATTTACAACCTTGACACAAGCAAAACACACAGCCCTTCCCCTTCCCAGCATCCCATCTTCCCGTATTTTCAATATGGCTGTTCTAAGTGCTTCGTGACCCACCCAAAATTGGGTGGTTCCTGACCCACAGTTTGGGAACCACTGCTGTACACCATCCTGGCTCTCTTTTTAATTGTAGCTATTCAGTATATGATAAGGTTTGAAAACAAAACAAGACAAATAAACACCGTTTTATCATGTATGGTGTGAGTCATTGCTTTTTAGATCAGAAGCTTGAAGTTCTAATTACCTACCAGTGTTCAATTCTTACTCTGTCAACAATTCACATTCTTTGCATAGTCTTTTAAACTTAATTTAGCAAATATGTCGCTCGACCAACATTTGCTGTTTTCCCCCAGACACTATTTATTATCTATTTTGAAAACAAAGAAAATAAAATGACAAGTTTTTTGTCGGCAGCGGAACGCACAGACGTTAAGTTTAAAATTATACTGCAATGTTTTATCATTACAAAAAATGTTGGATTGTGTTAAGAGCTATGGAGAGGGGTAGAATGGAAACAAAGAAAAGAACACCACGCTGTCGGATTGGAATTCATAGCCCTGGGTTTCAAAGGCTGTGGTTTAAACAACGATGTTACAACTCATAACCTATTTACTAAGAAGTTTAGAACATAAGAAGAGCCCTGCTCAATCAGGCCAAAGGCCCTTCTAGTCCAACTTCCTGTATCACACAGCAGCCCACCAGATGACTCAGGGAGCACACAGGAAACAAAACGTCTGCATCCCGTTGCCACTTCCCTGAACCTGGCATTCCGAGGTAGCCTACTTCTAATATAAGGAGGTTGAACCAACCCATTATGGGTTGTAGCCTACGATGGACTTTTCCTTCAGAAATCTGTTTAATCCCATATAAAGGCATCTAGGCCACATGCTATCAAATATTGTACTCTTTTTTTGTGACCAGGAAACAAAACTTAACACAAAGGTAAGTGAAAGAACGGAAAAAACAAATAGTGTACTGGTCAATTCAACAATTGCAGCCCGATCCTGTGCTGCCCTACCACCGGTGCTGCAACTGCAGCACCACCCAACGAGTAATTGATGCCAGCAGGGATGCTTGCACCACCCCACTGACACCGCTGCAGGTTCCCCAAGCACCACCGGAGGGAAGGTAAGCGCCTCACAGCACAGAGGCGTAGTGAGGGAGGCAGGAGGGTGGAGAGGAAGTGTTTCTGGGTGGAGAGGAAGTGTTCCTGAGTAGGCTTCGACTGCACCCAGGGTGGTGTGGTGATGAAAGATGACACTGTGCCCTCTGTGAAGCCTTGCCACGCCCCATGCTACCGGAATCACTCCATTTCAAAGCAATATGGAGGCAAGGGCAGGAGGGAAGGCCCAGCTCCATACTGGTTTTCGCCACCAGAGCACCCAGCTCCCTTGGCGGCGCCCGCAGCAAGCACATCACCATGCCTCATGGGTGTAACACCTCTGGAAGGGTGGACTGGGCCAGGAGCAGACAGAGGAGTTCTCCACCAGATCCTATTACCCGTGTTGGACATGAAAGCCTGACACAGTGATTCTCAAGTCTGTACCTGTAATTTAGCAGGCGCAGCCTTGAGAAGCCCCATTGAGTAGACTGGGGCTTTACTAGGGGTAAGGGGACAAATGTCCCCTTTCCCTGAGGAGAACCTCACCTGGTTGTATCTGGCACAGGAAACAGTGGTTGGCATTTAGCGCTACTGCTCCTGTGTGGGATAAGATTGGTCCCTTAATTACAGATAACCTTTATGAACAGTCATACAACACGTAAGAACACGTGCTGCTCTCCTGAAAGTGAATCCAACAGAGATATATGTGTTTCCCTGTTCTCCGAAGTCCCTTCAGCATATATTGCGGGCGTGGGTGTCTCTTGCTACTATTCTGTATAGTGTGCTAAGTCGCCTATAGTAAAAAAAAAAAGTTCTCTTAATTAAATGCTGAAAGTCAAGCAGAACACAGCGCTTCAAATTAAGCAGAACCACAAATAGCAGCATATGGCATAAAGGCTTATATTTGTTCCAGACCGAGACCAAAACGAAAAAAAAAATGTTTTATTTAATCTTTGAGGCTGTAAGACATTTTTATTATCATGTTAAATCGTGGAAATCTTTCGGAACTATAGAAGTCAGTTTTAAGCATACTGAACTCCTGGGCCCACTTCAAGGCCTTAAAAAAAGTTCAAAATTATTCTTGAAGTTTAGTTCCTTCTGAAGGCTTGAAAAGAACGCTTTGATATTCTCCCTTTGAACAAATGTCACTTACAAATTTTAAAAAACGTGACATGGGAAACCATCTGATGGTGTTTCGTATGGATCATGGGAAATAAATTGTTTGCAGTCTATGATATTTATTTAGTCAGAAGAAACATATTTAGACTCTTATAAAGTACATGACTGCTCAGATCAGTTCTGCCTGGGTGTATAGAAAAGTGAACTTCACCATAAGTATGGAAAGAATCATTAGTATAGGTTTGAGGCTCTTCTAAGCCTGTGTATGTTTTTATTATTACTATTATTTCTGATTCTCATGGAAAGTGAATAAAATAAAGAATAATTTAGAACAAAGATGGTGCATATTGTTGAACATTATTTGTAATGTGTCATTCCAAAACCAAGATCTATTTTTCTGTAAACTTAATTTGTGACTGAAAACCTGTAGCCCTACGATAGTTGATTAATTTTATCAGCCATCTCTGCTGTGTGCCACATTTTTTCAAGACAGCTTTCAAGCTTTTTTTTCAGTGGGTGGGGGGGGGTCATTTTCTTTCCAATTAACTCCTATATTTCCAATTAACTCCTATATTAATTCCTGAACCCAAGATTGCACTTTTCAACCTTCACCTTGGATCACATATATGCATTTCCTGGGGATTTTTTAATCTGCCAAGTGTTTGAGAAAACCAAATTATTGCCTGGCAATATATTTGATATTTTTAGATGTTTTCAGCAGATAAGAATAAAACTTATTGGTAAATTATCACATACCCAGCATAGAGGTGTCTACTATTTATGGGCCCAGTCCTATCCAACTTTCCGGTACTGATACAGCCATGCCAACAGGATGTGCGCTGCATCCTGTGATGGGGGGCAATCATGGAGGCCTCTTCAAGGTAAGGAGACATTTGTTTCCTTACCTCAGGGCTACATTCAGTGATGTCATGCAGGGGGTACGCGGGGGTACGCGAGTACCGGTTTCTAGGATTACAGCTGGCCCCGACCATTCACCCACCCACTCATCGACTCCGCCCCCTGCAACGTTTGAATTTCCTGCACGTTTGAGTTGCCTGCATGTTCTCAGAGCCAGGAAGGCAGCGAGCGGAGCCTTGCCTTGCCTTGCCACTGAAAAATGAGCTGCTCTGGGGTTTTGGAACTGTTGGGTCACTTTAACATGATGCCAGGCCTCCTTAACATGTTCTGGGGGTGCTGTGGAATACTGTTGCAACTGTTGGGTCAGTTTAAAATTGTCTGAGGCCTCAAAAAGGGCTTTTTTCATGTCACTTCCTGCCATGACATCACTTCCGGCTTATGATGTCACTTCCGGTGGGCGGGTCCCGACACGTGCCAATCAAAAGTGAGTACCCGTCGTTAAATCATTTAGATGACACCACTGGCTACATTGTGGCTGCATCGGCACTGGAACATTGGATAGGATGGGGCCTGGGTCTGCTGGAGATAAGATCCAGCAGTGGAAGCCACCACCAGGTCTCACCCACTTGCAAACCTGCCCTGCCCCTTCCCCACCCAGGAACTCCCTCCCTCCCCACCCAGAAACCCTGCAACATCAGCGAGGGGTAACCTTGCCTTTTGCGAACTTTACGTTGCCACCTCTCGGTGGTGAGGGGCTGGTGGTGCCGAAGCGCAGGAGTCCTGCACTTACTGCCCATGTTGCACATGCCTTACTGCACTTTTATGTCGCCAGCATGAGCAGTACTGATGATAGCGTAGAAGCAGCTTACAGCTGTGAGGCTTGGAAAGGCTTCAAGGTCACAGAACTCTGGCAAGGAATCACTCAGACAACAGAGATTAGGGTAGCAAGAGCTTCTATATTCTCAGAAGAAGGCTTCTTGCAGCAAAGAACAGCTAACAGGTACAGCAAAGCTCCTCCAACAGCAACACTTACATCTCTAGCAACTAACCACAAGTGTTTCTGGTCTGGTTTAAATAGTCCCCAGCATCAATTAGAGATCAGATGATTAGATCTCATCCCCAGGTTGAAGCTGAGTCACAATGACTCAGCATTTTACTGCTGGTGTGCTAGGCCTGAATGACTCAGCACTTTACCCCCTGAGTCGGCCTAGTGTTAGGCCTTTCCCTATTCAGGCCTGTAAATTTCTAGGGACTTACTTTAGTATCCCAGCAGGTACTAATACTACTCACATTGGAGGGCTTTGGATTGAGCCCTGACTGCATTGCTGCATTAAACTATGTCCAGATCTAGATACTGTGCAGAAAATTATTTCCTATTGTATTCAGTCCTATTTCCGGGCCCCAAAGCTGAATAGGTGGCCACATTTAAGTCCCATATTAAAGTCTGAAAGTAAATGAACTTGGCACATAGTTAAGCAATTGTTTACTTTCTAGACCAGTACTGTGTCCTTGTGAGGTCAGACTGCAGTTGTATACCTGCAAATAACTAGCCTGAGCTCTTTAGGTGAGATGTAGACAAGCAATCTTCCAAATCCAAAGTGAACTTAACATAAATATAAGGTGACCAACCGTCCTCCTTTAAGGAGGACAGTCCTCCTTTTGTAAGTTCTGTCCTCCCTTGAAAAGTGTCCTCCTACATGTCCTCCTTTTCGATATTTGAAGACTAATCTGTAAATCCCCGTATTCGATCGATGCCGATCCGATCCGTTGCGTGTGATGTGACGTATTTGTATTTGACATGACGATTCGTCAAGGCTCGGTGTAAAGAGCAAACAAAAAAAAGCTAGGCCCTGGCTTGACTTTATTTTGAAAGAATTGTAACACCAGCAGGATTGAGAGAGCTTATTTCATTGGTTGTTTGCAAAAGGTGTGAAGTTATAGCTGGGGTCAGGAATGCAAGCTATTCAGAAAGGTTACATGTAGCTAGTGCTGAAAACAGGAGATGGCCCATTTACCCTGATAGACTAATTGATTGAGCCTGAGAGGTGTGGCAGCACAACCACCATCAAGACCTTCCAAACTGCAAGACTCCTCCAGATCATCCTCCAAGAAGATAATCAGACCTGATAAAGCTTGCAAACCTGCAGACTTCCCTTTGCAAGGCTGGAATTGCTGTCTGAGGAACAAGGTGAACAACTAGGGCCTAGTCAGTGATAGGAGCCTAGTTTGTTTTATAAGTTATCTCTGTTAGTTCTAGTATGCTTTCTTAGTTGTGTAACCCTTGTTTATCAATAAATTACAATTAAATTTACTAGAAGCTTTGGTTGTCTTTGGAACCAGATAAGATTCAGTGGCTAAAGTGGCACGCTTACCAAATTTTAAGTTACTCATTGGAAAAAGTCCCTGTAGTTGGGACTTGGTTAGCCTGGGGAATTTTAAGGTTAAGAGCAGCGGCGGCACTCAGCCAGTACGCTGGGCGGGACTTACCTTTGAGCGGAAGTCCGCCTGTTGCGTCACGCCGCGTTCCGCCACTTTCCCACCTGCCCGCCCCGGCATATGAGGGCATATGAGCCTGTGATTCACACTTGGTACAGTGCGGAGAGACGCCATTATGAGATGCATGCGCTCCACACGGGAGACCTTGAGAGAGAGCGCCGCGCGCAAGTGGCATTGTTTACTTCTTACTGAAACACGACACGGCACATACGCACGCAGTAGATTCACGGTAATTATTTCTTTCAGTTAATATTCAATCATACACAGGTAAGCACAATTCACATTTTAGTAATTCATTATCTATTTAATAATTTCCAAATATGTATAATTTTATTTGCAAGTTTATACAACCCTGTTGGCATGTAAGCATAATTACAATATAAAATGTTACAAATGTTTTTATTATGCATTTATCATATTATAGTGTATTATTGTTGCAATGAATAAAATGTTTCTTTTATTTACGATATTTTTTTCTTCAATTTATTTGTGTCCTCCTTTTCATTGTAAAAAAGTTGGTCACCTTAATAAATAGTCAACTTTATAGTCAGCCTTTACTGCCAGGTCCAAAAAGTCATTCTTCCTGATTTTTATATGTAATGGTGGTTTTCAGTTTTTGAAACTGAAAAACTTTTCAGTTTTTGAGGGTGCAATCCTAACCGGGAGTTAGGCCGGCACAGTTAGGCCAGCAAAGTTTAGCTAGCACAGAAGCCACCATAAAGTATGTTTGGACCACTCTTGGGGTCCGAGAGGCCAGCACACAGACACAGATCCAAACGAGCTTTTCAGTGGCCGTTGTGCCAGCCAAACTGTGCTGGCCTAACTCCAGGTTAGGATTGCACCCTGAGAGTGATTTAGCACTACCATAGCACCTATGATTTTGGACATGTAATGGTGTAATTTCCTCCGTAGGGAATTCCAGAACTAGGTTAAGAGCAGAACATCTTAATACTGAAATAAGAACAAGGTGAATTTGCTGCTCTGTTTCTGAGTTTTAAAAGTGGGTTGGCCTTTTTTGTTACATGTTGTTTTAAACAAACCCTATGGAAGATCACTAATTGGTCTGTTCCTCAGCAACTTTTAAACACATGCTGTCTAATCTGGAGTTGAAAGAGAGCGAGCTTTTTGGCTTCCTTACGAACAGGCATGGGGGAGGCAGATGGGGTGGGAGGGATGGTGGCTCCCTCACACCCGTAATGATAAGTCACTGCTGACAACAGCAGCAGATGGTGGCAAGCTGGGCAGTTGGCCAGTGCCAACTTACAAAGAGGATCAGGTGCTCCAAATGTAAGCAAGTGATGACACCCTCTGCGTATCTCTGAATAGGGGAGCAGAGGAGGTCTTGGATGGAACATAGAATTGCATGAATCACAGGAAATGCACTGAATCACTACAACTTCATTCATTGTATGTACAAGTCATTTAGCCAAACGTGAATCAAAGCAAAAGGATCAGTGGACGCTGACACCTTTGGCAGGCTGTTCCGAAGAATGTTTTTCACATAGGTCGCAGTTGATAAAGCACCAGCTGTAAACAGAAGCATGTGGGAAAGGAAAATTAAAAACATATCTGTCATGGGCTATGTTAGAAACAAGGCCTGAGGCTCTTGAATGGGATGTTAGAGACATTTTTCTCATGCAGCATATGAGACCCACTCCTAATGCTGCGTCCAAGTACAGAATATCTGTGTCCCGGTAAAGCTGCCTGTATCCAGGTACACATTCTCATGTGTATTACCTTACCTGGGTAAATTTTTATAGATCAGCTATCCAGGTACCTACCCCAGCTGCCAAGTAGGAGCCCTGGGTCCAGACACGTATCTAACCTGTTGCCCGGGGTGGCATGAGCCATGGGTGCTGGGCAGCGGCGGGGTGCCATTGCGCGCAGTCCGCGTGCAAAACAGTGCGCTTTTTGGCCCACCCTCCCTCTCTGGCCTCTGTTACGCTCCAAAATGGAGCATTTCCGGGTGCAGGGAGGTGTGTCAGAGTGACGCATGGGGGCGGGACGACGTCCTGGGGGCGCGGTTTTGGCGCCAGCCATGGGCACGCTCAGGCCTCCGTCCGTCGCTGCCTGGGTCAGCCTGCAAAGGGGGCATCCTTACACAGCACACAAAAGGAGTGATTTCTATTAGAGCAGTGGCTCCCAAACAGTCCAGAGCCCACTTCAGGTGGGATGCAAAACACCTAGAGCAGCCATATTGGGGGGGAAAAAAAAGGAAGATTGGACCCGGAAAGGGGGAAGGATGTGCAGTTGTTTTGCTTGTGTCAAGGTTGTCAATGGGCTTTTTTCCCTTTCTGATTCACTTTGCTATTGGGAAATGGCTGAGAAATACCCAACTGATTGCTGTGTTTTTGGAAAGCATCAGGCTCTGGCATCACAATGATGGCACTTCCGGCCACGACATCACTTACGGTGGGTCCTGGAAAGATGGTCATTCTATAAAGAGGGTCCTGGTGCTAAAAGCTCCAGGTGCTAAAAGGTTTGAGAACCACTGTGTTAGAGGCTCCATTAGGGTAGTTCATCAACAACAAGAAGAGAAATGCCAGCAAACAGACCAACAGGAACACAAGGCTCTTTTGCGACATATGCAAAGTTGGCAAAGTCTGGAAAATGGGAAGATTTCAAAGAGAACTTCAATGTATTTGTTTCATACAAAAATGTTGTTCTTGTTGTGATAAACACTTGTAGCCAAAGACAGGGGCCTTGCTGACACTAGTGTCATCCCTGCCTCCATTCTGATTCCTTTGTTTTCTGATTTTTTTTTCCAGAAGAACTAAGCCGGTTCTCAAGCTCTACTTCATAAGCTAAAATCTTCTCATGTCAGAAGTTGATATGCTTGATCTGCGACACTTGATCTGCAATTCTGAATGATCCCACAGGCACCACTCAATACTTCAGAACAAGCACTCTCCATCTCGGCTGTAGCATCAGCAATCTGTCCACACATAAGAATCATGTGGACGTGACCAGGATACATCTATTTGAAAAAATGTGCTTTAGTACAAAATTCATCAGGAACTTGGGGTTGCATGCCATGCCAGTAAAAGAAATGCGTTGAAAAAGGGAAATACAGATTGTAGCATAACACTTCTAGAGTGCAATCTTAACCTGGAGTTAGGCCGGCATAGTTAGGCCGGCAAAGTTTGGCTGGCACAAGGGCCACAGTAAAAGGCATTGGGACCAATCTCAGAGTCAGGGAGGATGGTGCACGTCTGTCTGATTCCGATAGTGGTCCAAACATACTTTATGTTGTCCCTTGGGTGGGCCAAACTTTGCTGGCCCAACTGCAGGTTAGGATTGTGCCCCTAGTGGACTATATACAATGGCCTCATAAAGCATTTGGGCTAACTTTTTGTGAGTCTTGCACACAAGATGGCTCTGAAAGAACAACTTTTGTCAATATGGGGTCACATTTTTCCCACAAAACATTTGCTCTGGATCAGAAACAGCTTTTCCATCAACATAATTTTTTTTTCTATTAAAAAAAGGAATAGTGGAAGAAAACTGTGGAATCCAAGTCATTGTTTGTTAGTTTTGTCCAGAATAATTATCACTGCTGCGACCATATTACCAGATAATGTTTCCAAGATTGAGTTCTGAATATATATTTTCTTCCAACTCACCTTTTTTTTGCCCCTCGATTCCATTATCTCCTCACTGTCAGCTGAAGAACGTACAGTAGTGCTTACAGTTTGTTCTGTGCATTAAAAAACCCTTAGAAGCTATATCTCTTCTCCACTTCTTGCCCTTCCAGTTTTAATGTGTCTCATTCGTTTTCTCTCAATTTTTCCCTCTCTTCCAGGCAACCATTCCTAAGCTATTGTTAGAAAAAATAATAATAAAAGGAGACAGGCAGCTGACCTGCATATTCCTGGCAAAAAAATAATAATTAATGAGTTGGATACCCAGGAGACATAGAGGAATTGGTGATAGATTATTAACTTGTAGGTGGCTTTAGTGTGGCATATTTTACAACACCCACGCAGCTGTATCAATTTCCACATTTTAATGCAAAAGCAATGTAACAACATTAGATGGAAATTTGTCTGCTTTTTTTAAAAAAATACATTTATATTTTCTTGGACAGGCACTGGATTCTTTAGGACATTCATTATTCTAGCCCTTACGCTACAAAGACAACTAATGGCAGAGACAGATATAATCAACTAAAGTCTTCTACATCACTTATTTCATCCAACAACTGATAATGGAGTCAAGGCTAGGATTTTTCAATAGGGAAAACAATGAAAAAACTAGACACCTCCATTTTTCATCAACTCCCTTGGGGAATCTAGGCTTGCCAACAACACCGCATACATTTATGCTTGCATAAGGAGTATTAGATAATGTCTTCAGAAAGCAAAAGAAAAAAGAAAAAAAAGCGACATCAACTAGAAAATTACATTTGGTTCTGATAACTGATTAAAATTGGCCTTTGAAGTGTACCCAATGCCCTTGGCCTGTATGTGTCTGACATGTGCAAATTCGTTTTAAAAAATGCAAGAACTTTTTTTTTCTTTTTCTGAAAGTATCTCCCCAAAGTATGGCAGAGTTATGAAAAATAATAAAGACGACAACACAGCCAGAAGGAAGAGACAATTAAATAGAGGTGCTGCAGATATTTGAGTGGGCAAAAATGGGTTTGTGGCTATAAACGAGGGGGAGTGAACAAACACCATGGCAGTTTCAATGTAAAAGAGAGCAATGTAGCAAAATTGTTATAAAAATTTGCCTGGCCACAAATCCACTTTAGCAGGATGATGGATGAGTGTGAAAAATACAATAATTTTTTCTTCATCTGTCATACGGAAATTATTTCTACTGAACAAACAGGTTAATAGAATTTAGCAAGGCTGTCATATATGCTGTCAAAGGCAGTGGTTCCAAACTGACAGCATTTTGTCTTTAGAAGAGTTCTTTGTTGTTATCCCTGTCTTCTTCCTTCCCCATTCTCTCTCTCTCTCTCTCTCTCTCTCTCTCTCTCTCTCTCTCATTTCTCCCATTCCAGTGTTGTTTTAGTTTCAGATAGCATTTGGGGGATGGCTGGTGGTAACAAGAAAATCAACATAGTAGCAGGAATCTATCTTGATTTTTTTTTGGTCAACCGTCTAACTTCTGTCAGTCCAATGTTGTCATGCAACTGCTCGTAACAATCTTCTGCCATCCAGTACCTTCAAAGTGTAATACTGCAGAGCCACATTATGCAAATATACTGCATGGATACCTTCATTCACCAACTGTCTCAGGGCCCAATACCAGTGGTGTCATCCAAATGATTTAGGAACAGGTACTCACTTTTGATTGGCACTTGTCGGGGTCCACCCACTGGAAGTGACATCATAAGCCGGAAGTGATGTCGTGGCAGGAAGCGAGGTCATAGCCGGAAGTGAGGTCATGATTGTTGCCATGGAGGTGATCATGTTTGTAATTACTTCAGCTTGTGGTTTGTGTTGATTTAACTTCTATTGCTTTGCTTTCTAGAGATGTGTATAGGCATAGTTTGCTTCAACTGTTCCCCGGTTAAATAGCAGGCTAGACTGTACTAGATTGTGAGCCCTTTTGGGACAGGGAGCCATTTAACTTTAATGTTAAATGCAAGGAGCCGGCAAGGAGCAGGAGGGGGAACGGGTGCCCACCGGGCCGCGTGACCACGTGGGCGCCCGACCGAGCGCTGGGCCGGCTGGCAAGGAGCAGGAGGGGGAACGGGCGACCAAAAAATGACCGCATGGGGGATGGGGATGGGGGGAGGCTGCAGGAGGAACCAGGACGCTGGATCTGCGCGGCTGGAGGGAACGGGAGCCCCAGGCAGCCTACCTTGTCACGCTTGCTGCCTTATTCCTGGGTCTCCCTCGCTGCTGCTGCTGCTGCTGCTGCCGCTGCTGCCACCTCCTGTCTTCTCACTCCGCTGCTGCCGCTGCTGCCACTGCTGCCGCTGCTGCCGCCGCCACCACCACCACGCTGCCTGCCTGCCTGCCTGCTCACAGAAAGTGCAGGCAATGGCTGCGGGCGTGCAGTACGCATGCACAGCTGCTGAGCCAACCAGCCAACGGGGCTAGCTTCGAGTGGGCAGGGCCAGCTCAACTTCTAGGAACCGGTACTCACGTAGTGGTGCGTAGTGGGTGCATGACATCACTGCCCAGCCCTATCCAACTTTCCAATGATGATGCAGCTGCAGTGGAACCCCAAGGTAAGAGAACAAATGTTCCCTTATCTTGAGGAGGCACACCAATACCCTCTCTCTTCTGAACAGCTTTAGCTCACCATAATTTACAATCCTAACCTTGAGTGAGGTCGGCATAGGTAGGCCAGCAAAGTTTGGCCGGCACAAGGGCCACCATATAGCACGTTTAGACATACAGACATGCCCATTAGTCAGGGAGGATGGCGCATGTCTGTGTGCTGGCCTCTCTGACTCAGAGTGGTCCAAAAATACTTTACGGTGTCCTTTGCTTACCTAACTGTGCCTGGTTAGGATTATGGTTAGGATTATGCCCTTAGTACCCACCTTTTTTCATCCATGCCAGGTCTGAAAACTTAATAGCATAGCCAGAATAATTTCTCATGCTCCTGGCAAGGATCTCACTTGGCTGGAAAGCACCAAAAAGGCCAACCAGGGGCACTGCCTGGAAAAGGGCTGATTCATAACCCTAAATACCACCCAGAGGCGTTTCTACAGGGATGGCAAAGCTCTAAGTTTTGCAGGAAGCCTTACCCTGTCATGTAAATCCCTCCTCTCCCTTGCTGCTGCAGCCAGTAAGCAACGCCAAGTTGTTGCTGTTCCCTGTGAGGATTGGCTAAAACGGTGCAGGAGAGGAGTGATTTCCACTGCAAGGTAAGGCTTCTGGCAAAACTTAGAGCTTTGCCATCCCTGTAGAAACGCCACTGATACCACCCAGGCCCTTGACAACCTGAAAACCCTCAGACAGCTCTGTGCACTGAGTGACCACAGCCGCCTTGGCATTATAGCCTTTTCCAGGACAGCAAGTTGAGCCAACTCTTGAAAATGCTCCTCCTGAAAATGAAATAAATAATTGGCAATGCCATTTTGTAGTCCCAGAACATGCTTGGCCACAAACAAAATGCCTATGCTTATATGTGCAGCAAAGCTGCAATGGATATCCTGGGCTGTCTCTTCTTTGAAAACAGCCCACAGACTCTCCATCCCCACAATGTTCCAGTTACGTGGCAAAGCCCAGAAAAGAAGCATCTAGCATATGCATCACAGTCAAAGATGACTCAAGACACTCTGAGCATTCCAAGCTCATAGCTGCCTTAGACCCATCCCCTTTCCATGAATCAACCAATAGGGTGCTTCCATTTGCCTGTTTTTGTCTCATGTACAGGAGGAATATTGCAAAGATGTTCCTGCATCAAAGGGAGAGCATGAGAGCAGGTAACTCCTGGTTTGGGGGGGAGACATTTTGATAGGTTATTGTACAGAGTGGCTGCTGGTAGCAATGCAGTCAAAGTTTAGAAGCAACAAGTGTGAAACATGAATTCACTCAGCTTACAACATTGGAGTGTATTTTGAGACAAACTCACTTAACAGTGATAACGGTTGTCTGCTTGTAATTTAAACTGTAAATATTACACAAGGTGTTTTATTTTTTTTAATCACCACTTGTATATTGCAGCTGGTGCTGGTGTACTCCTGCAGATGGAAATATGAAAACACTAGAAATACAAACATTGGAAATTATAGACCTTGGCCAAGTTCCCTAAGCTCAGCATTGAAGCAAATTTGGGGGTTGGAAATCACTCCCATACCCTAGAGCAGTGATGGAGAACCTATGAACCACACGCCACAATGTGTGGGGTGACACACCAGCATTCACCAACACCTGAAAAAAACTGAGTTTGTGTTAGTCATTTTTTCATTTTTGTCATTATTTGATGTTTCTTTATATAATATATAGTATCATACTTGATTGGACTGTATTTTTGCTTTGTATAAATGAATATAAAGAATGGTTTCTCTTTTCTTTGGGAGGGGGGTTGACACACCAGCAGAGTCAAGCTAAGCATTTGCTGAAGTCTTGACATGCGGAGCCCAAAAGGTTCGCCATCACTGCCCTAGAGCAATGGTTCTCAAACTTTCTAGAGGTCTTAGAGGCTGCAGCCTGGTTATAAAGGCCAAGCAGGTTTCTACAGTATAACGGTGACTGGGCAGCAGTGCCCTCTCCATACCAAGTAACCCCAAACAACACCCAGCTTGTTTAATAACCCCTGATGAACATAGCCTAATATGCCTTGTCAGTTTCGTGACCTGACGAAAAAAAATGGATCATGACTCACTGGTGGGTCTCGGACCCACAGTTTGAGAACAGCTGCCCTGGGGGATCAGCGCATATATATGGCTCACCAATGAGCCCCCTCCCCCAGTTGAAAATCACTGGTCTAAATAGCTGGCAGTGCCTATGATTTTTTCCACAACCCACTAGCAATCAAGTTAGAGTTTCCATTCATTTCTTCAGCAACATTCACCTTATTGCCTTGCCAAAGTCAAGACTTCAAACAAAAACAGATTATTAATTATTTATTTATTGAAAATATTTGCATCCTGCCGTTCCTCGGCTGGAGCAAATGCTCAAAGCAACTCACAATGCAAGAAAAAAAATGAACAATATATAACAATGTTTTATAAAAGGGGGGGGGCGATAACAACTTGGAGGAGGGCAACTATTTGGGATAAGTTCCCAAATCGTACCTCCCAGCCTGAGCTTTGCTTCTGCCCAAGTCTACCTTGCGCTACCCTGAGAGCGCAATCCTATACCTGTGTTGTGCCGGCGCTATGCTCTTGCGCCAGTCCAGTGCGGTCACAAATGTGTTATCAAGCACATCAGCGTCGGCGGTACAGTGCTGGACCGGCGCAAGCAGCAGTGCTGACGCTCAGGCACCGCTGTGACCGTCAGCAGTGCTGGCCTTGTGCCGGTCGAGCGTTGGTGGCACTCGGTTAGCACAGGGCTTCCACAAAGGCGTGCCGGGGGCGTAACGGGGCTGCGCAGTGGGCAGCGACGGAGGCAGCGATGCAGGATGCCCATAGTTTCAAATCCTAAAGACCGTCCCTGGCCAGGGTGGCTCCAATTTGGGCCACTCTTGTGCACGTTGACCTGTGCTTGCAAAACAGCAGGTGCAGATCCAAGCAGGCCCATAGGGATGACTGGGGCTTATGCGGGTGCAAGGGGTTAAGGGCACAAAAAAGATTAAAGACCACTGTTCTGAAGCAGACATATGTCTTGTGGACTTCAGCAGAATGAGAAAGGTCTACAAAGTTGTTGTGCCATTTAAAGAAACTATGATTCTTAATTTGGAATAGAAGAGGGAGCAAGAAGCATATTCATTAAGATTTGGAGCTTTGTGGAGTGGTTAAATCTTCACACTTCTGCAGCAGTACTTATTTCTGAAGGTGAAATGAATACGGTAAATAAAATATGTTTGTTTCAAGGAAAGGAAGGAAGGAAGGAAGGAAGGAAGGAAGGAAGGAAGGAAGGAAGGAAGG
>JAJKFI010000096.1:2504290-2516464 GCA_029204185.1 Lerista edwardsae
AGGAAGGAAGGAAGGAAGGAAGGAAGGAAGGAAGGAAGGAAGGAAGGCGAATGCTAAGCAAGAGCTGGGGCCCTGATTAGCGGAGTTTCTGGAAACAAGATGGGAACCTAAATGAAGTGGTTGTTGCAATACATTACTTAACCAAACAATAAAGTTCAAATATTTATATTGGGCTTTAATAGCATTATTCAGAACAGTACAAATCATTTTACCCGCTACCCCGAATGACCACATGAGGCAGAGGTATGGTAACTGGGCCACTTTATTAATTATGAATACAGCGAACAAAGAACAAGGGCTGTGACAAATTGAGTGCGGGTTCACTAGGGGAAAGGGGGTCTGCCCACTGCTTCCCCAGGTCTGGATGACCACGGGCGCCCCATCTGGCTCCGACGCGGCCCGGTCGTTCGACCGAGCCGTGCCCTCATTGCCACCAATCGGCGAGGCGGCTGACCGCGCCGGCTCACCCGGGCCACGCCCCCACGGGCAGCCATTGCGAGTCCAGGCCTCAACGGATCGGACCACCCAACCGAACCGGCTCGGGACGTGTGGGCAGTCGTCACCCTTCGGCCTGTGCCGCCTCAGATGGGCACCGAACGACCCTCAATGAATCGACCCGCACTCATCCTTCCTGACAAGTGACCAACCTATTTAACCGCGCCTCCCTCCAGCAAACAGTCTGGGGTAGGCGAAAAAACCCGCCACCAAGGCCAATCAGGTGACGGGCAAAAAATTCCTACCCGGCCCCCGCGGGCGACCAGCATGGCCCAGACTGCTGCCATGGGAGGGTGGGCGGGAAGCTGGCTGGGGCGCAATTAACCGTCGGGGCGAGCGCGCGTGCCTGGGAGCGCTCGCCCCGCCCCCCAGCCAGCCGGCCAGTTACTGCTCGCCCCCTGTGCTCACCAGGGGGCGGGCAAACGCGGCGACGCGCCATAGGGCGCGTCACCGCCATTACCCGCTACCCCGAATGACCACATGAGGCAGAGGTATGGTAACTGGGCCACTTTATTAATTATGAATACAGCGAACAAAGAACAAGGGCTGTGACAAATTGAGTGCGGGTTCACTAGGGGAAAGGGGGTCTGCCCACTGCTTCCCCAGGTCTGGATGACCACGGGTGCCCCATCTGGCTCCGACGCGGCCCGGTCGTTCGACCGAGCCGTGCCCTCATTGCCACCAATCGGCGAGGCGGCTGACCACGCCGGCTCACCCGGGCCACGCCCCCACGGGCAGCCATTGAGAGTCCAGGCCTCAACGGATCGGACCACCCAACCGAACCAGCTCGGGACGTGTGGGCAGTCGTCACCCTTCGGCCTGTGCCGCCTCAGATGGGCACCGAACGACCCTCAATGAATCGACCCGCACTCATCCTTCCACAAGGAGGGGGCAGCCTAGAGCTTGCCACCCACCGCCGCCACAGAAATTGCGGCCTTCAGCCCTTGTCGCAAATCCATGAGAAACAAATCAGTACCAACAGAACTAAGATGAACACCATCGCTGCGGAACAACGCCGGGTTCTTGAACAAGATCTGCGGGTGTTTTATCACAACCCCATCCCGGGCCTTAACTACATTGCCGAGGTAGGCATTGGTCTTTCGCCGGGCGAGGTCCACCTTGACGGGGGCAGTCGCCCCCCGCCAGACCCTTCTAGGCAACATGTCAGACCAAACAAGCCGGACCCCAGGAATAAATCGTGCCAAACTAGCAAAATCGTCCTTAGCATGAAGCCTTAAAGAAATAGAAGACCGTTGACACAGATCGTTCTCCCCCAGGTGGATCAGAACAAATTTAGGCGGGGGATTGGTAACAAGGAAGGCATGGACTGTCGGCAGGAGCTGCCCCCAGAGCATTCCCCTCCTAACTGCCCAGTGGACCTCCGCAACGTCGTCGAGCCCCAGACTGGCACCCAACGGGGTAGCCGCCGCTCTTTTCTTGGCCCAGAACATGATGGAGTGCCCGCAGATCAGGATAGACGTTGGGGGATGCAAAACCAAACCTGAAAAATATAACAGAGTTAGAACTCTTGACATCTAACCCAAGTTACTTCCTAACATAAGCTTTAAACGCAACTGAGCGCCAGCGGCCTATCCTCATGATGTCCTCAGTAGTGAGCCCAAGACTCGCTGCAGTAGAGGCTGCACCAATCCGCATAGAATGAAGGCCGTAATCACCCGTCGAGAACCCCATCATGGTTAGCGCCCTATGGAAAAGAGCTCGAAATTGCGATTGCGTGAGTGGGGATCCATCAGCGTGCTGAAAGAGGCAACCTCTCGCCTCCCCCCGAAGATGTAAATATACCCATAGAGAGCGGACCGGGCACAGCACGTTGTCGCTAGATCTCCGCAAAGTGATGGTAGCCCCACGCGCCCCTTGGTCTGTCTTTGATCGACGCAACCTCAGACGCACAACCAGTGTCGAGCACTGGACATCGCTAATCTCGATAGCCCTCCTTGAAGAATCTGATGCTGAAGCGCAAAGTAATTCGCCCGGGCGAAAGGCCCCGAAAAACATGACAGTGATGGTTGCTCGAAATAGGGCTGCCTCGTGGGATGATGCGCATATCTTTTGAAAATGAAGGCATATGCGTCTGAGCATGAAAGGAGTCACTGGTCGCCGTTTGTCGGGTTTTGGGGGGGCGGCCATCCGGAACCCTTTCAACATTTTCCGTATCCTGAAGTCAGCCGCCGGGTCAGGGTGCCCGACAGCCCTGGACCAGAATGAGATGGCCGCCGAATAAACCGCCAGGGACCTGGGCGCTAATCCCTCCTCACTCAAATGGAGCAGGAACTGAATAAGATGTTCGACGGGGATTGGGCGGGTGTCAGGCAGCCCTACCTGAAACCTGAAGTCCCAAAACTCTGAAACTTTCCCGTGATAGCTGGCCCTGGTGGAAGGGGCAAGAGCAGACCATATAATCGCCTGGGCCCTCAGGACCCAAGGCTCCACATCCATTCCGGCATGGGGTCGGGGTCCAGAGCTGCTTCTGGCGCCAGGGCCCGGAAACGCCTGACCTGAAACCGAGACAGAGCATCTGCTATGGAATTGTGAACACCCGGAACGTGCTTGGCTATGAAGAGCGTGTTGTTTCGAAGGCACTGGAGGACAAAAACCCTGACTAGTGACATGACCCTCCTGGAACGGGAAGTCTGCTGGTTCACCACACAGACCACAGCCTGGTTGTCGCACCAAAAACGCACAGTAGAATCTTTAAACAGAAAATCCCAGATGTGAACTGCAACCACCATCGGAAAAAATTCCAGAAAAGTCATGTCAGCAGTCAGGCCGGATGAGACCCACTCAGGGGGCCATGGTGCTGCGCACCATCGACCCCTAAAGTAAAGACCAAAACCATACGCCCCGGCAGCGTCCGAGTGCACCTGTAGCTCCGCATTAATGACCCAATCCGACCTCCAAAATGATATGCCATTGAAATCTGCTATGAATGAAAGCCACATGGATAAATCCTCCCTCATCTCTTGGGAAACTCTGACCCGGTGATGGGGCTTCCTTAAACCTGCCATAGCTTCGCACAAGCGTCGCAGAAAGGGTCTGCCGGGGGCTATAACTTTACAAGCAAAGTTGAGGTGACCAACCAGGGCTTGCAATTCCTTGAGGGACAGCTTACGAGCGACCATGGCCTGCTCTAGAAGAGAGGACAAACGGGTAATCTTATCAGCAGGCAGCCGGCTACATGCCGCCACAGAATCTAATTCAATTCCGAGAAAAGTCAAACGCGTGCAGGGGCCCTCGGTTTTGGCATGAGCTAAGGGAACCCCCAGCTCACGGCATAGATCTTGAAATGCTGTCAGTAGTCTGATACAGTGATTATCAGAGGCCCCTCCCACCATAAAAAAATCATCCAAATAATGCACCGTGCCCCTTAAACCTGTGCGCATACGCAAACAGAACTCTAGAAAAGAAGAAAATTTTTCAAAAACCGAGCAAGATGAAGCCAGCCCCATAGGCAAAAATTTATCAATGTAGAAACCCCCTTCAAATTGAAAACCTAGTTTACAAAAATCGCCCGGATGAATAGGCAAAAGCCGGAATGCTGCCTCAATGTCCGCCTTGGCCATTAAAGCTCCAGCGCCATATCGACGCACAATGCGGACTGCCTCCTCGAACGATGCGTACCGAACTGAACAGGCTTCATCTGGAATCGAGTCATTCACGGATTTTCCGTGTGGAAAGGACAGGTGATGAATAAGCCTGAATTCCCCGGGAACTTTCTTGGGAACTACGCCCAGGGGCGAAATTTGGAGGTTCGGTAACGGGGGACTTGGAAAGGGGCCCAAAACTCGGCCAACCTGTAATTCCTTGAAAATCTTGCGCCGTACTACATCCTCCATGCCAACAATTGAGCGCAAGTTGCGCGCCATTGTTGGCCCGGTCGGGTGCGGGCCTGGAATTCTAAAACCTTTAACAAAACCTGAGGCTAAGAAGGCAGCAGTAACTCGGTCTGGGTAAATGTCCAATAGATCTAACAAGGGAGACAGCTTAATCGGCGTGGGGCCCTTTTCCAGGACCAAGCCCGGTGTTGCTGGGACCTTTCTTACCACTACCACCCGCGAAGCGTCCACCCGCCCGGGGGGCGTTAACCTTAGGGCAAGTGGAGGCTCCATGTTTGGCTCCACATACCCCGCAGCTGTGCGCAAATGTGCAAGCCGCTTTGGCACATCTCCCTGAAGCGTTGAATTCAAAGCACACCCTGGGCGTTTGAACACCAGGGGTGCCAGACAGGGAACGACCGGCGGTCGGCGCATTGCGCACTATAAGATGCCCGCTGTCCGACCTGTCCCCCCCAAGCAGGCTTAGCTGGCACCACAATTTGTACCCATAATTCAAGCTGCGGAATGCGCCAGTCCAATGCCGGATCGTGACTCGCTCTCAGGCGAAAATGCTGGTCATAATTAGCCCAAGCAGAGCCTGCATATTCCCTAAAGGCCCGATGTATAATGTCCTGGTATTTAACAAGGGCAAGCGCCCTGGCCGGATGCATCTGGATGACCACGGCCATAAAGATGGAGTAACCAGCTAACCAGTTGGCAAAATTACGGTCAATTTTTCTCTTTCTGACTAACTCCGAATCTCTCTGGGGGTCCCCGACTTTTAAAACTGGCTCGGGCTCTGTATGCAAAAGACTAAACACATCCACGTACTCGCCCCTCCAAATTTTTTCTTTAACAGACAGGGCGAGGTGTCCCCCAAGGGGAAGAGCCACAGCACCATACGATGATGGCGGGCGCTCTGTGTAAGATCCAAGACCAGCGCCCCCTATTGCTTGACTGTAGGGACCCCACATGCTGAAGGGGGGGTGAAAGCTGTTGTTACCCGGATAACTTGGGGCTCCCAGGGCCCCCATACCCCCTTGTAGTACTTCAGCTCCAATACCTGCCGCCCCAGAAGGGGGCGCCCATGGAGAGCCTCCACTGGGCTGAGGACCCCACCCGTAAGGGTAGTTGCAAGCATAGCTTTGCCAGGGATCGACTCCAGGCTGACCGTACCCCTGAGTAGCCGGCGCTTGAGGGGCCGCCCCTTCCCTTTCATCCCAAACTGAAACACATGGATCGCTATTAACTGACTGTGGCTCACCTGCTATCCCCCTAGACGCAGAAGGAGCCATGCCTTCCTCCAGGGTAACAGTCTTAACTAACTTTCCAGTATTTTCAGCTGCACCCCGATTGGCCTGATTGATGGTTGATGCAGGCTCACTTTCACCTTCCAAGGATGCCACCCTCTCTGTCAAAGCCCTGTATCTGTTGCCTCGCCCGGGGCGAGTAGAGCGCCTCAATGGTGGGGCGATACCAGGTGCTGTAGTTGACGACCCTCCGCCATCCCCTTTTCCTGCCTCGCGTTCAGCCACTTCACGCTCAAGGGCCTCCACTCGAGCCAAAAGCGCCTTTAACTCAGCAGCCTCAGCTTCCTCATCCGAGGACTGTGGATTAAGTGGGGGCTGGGGAATTGGCCTCTTCGGGGCCTTGCCACCCTTCTTTTGTTTGCTCTTTCCCATGGTAAATGTGAACACTTCTCACACCTGGCGCAACTGCGCTGTATTGAGACCAATGTGACTATAACGTTAAGGGGAACAACACGCTTGACCCAGTGATTCTTTTTTTTAACTGTAAGGATATAGTAGGTGTGATCCTGCAGGCAGGACACAACCAGAAGATGCAGGCAGACTCAGGAGACTCGCAGACCAAGCAGGATTAGTAGGAGCCCGGGCAGATGTGAAGATCTCAGTCGCTGTGCAGCTGTCCAAGCTGCTAACACTTTAAGTTGCTGAAGCACTTGAAAATACGAGTAGACTCTGCTCAAAAACCTTCAGCCCTCTTCCCCTCCAGCGAGAGTAAACTCCGGAAAATGAGAGAGGGGGGGGGGTGCGGGCTTTGAGGGGAAAGTAGCAGCCTTGCGCTGGATAAGTGCTGCAGCCCTCCACAACGGATCAGGGAGAAATAAGAGAGAGGGTGGGGGGGGTTTCAAGGATTAAGCTGCCGCACTGCGTGGGATAGGGGCTACAACCCCCCCTAAAGGGGTTCCCCTTCACCCTTTAACAAGCGGCAGCCACCCGAGGGGCTTGAATGGCCAAAGCACCCTCAGGGCTGTGCAGGCTGAACCGCTGCCAAAAAACCCCTCCACAAACGCACTCCCGAGGCTGGAGGCGCGTCAGTAGAGCCGCGCGCCTCGCTGAGAAGCCTCCGAGCGTCTTCGCGCTAAAAATAGCGCTTGGGGCCTAATCGCGAGGAACGCGGCAAAACGCGTCCTCGCTTCAAGCTGGCTGGGGCGCAATTAACCGTCGGGGCGAGCACGCGTGCCTGGGAGCGCTCGCCCCGCCCCCCAGCCAGCCGGCCAGTTACTGCTCGCCCCCTGTGCTCACCAGGGGGCGGGCAAACGCGGCGACGCGCCATAGGGCGCGTCACCGCCATTATAAGCACACAGAGAACTTCATAGATGGTTTACCCCCCATCCCGTAAAGAAGCACGTGAGACCAAGCTTTGGTACTAATGGGCTAATGTATTATTAACTATTAAATACAACTCTTGCAGCAGGGCAAAGTCAACATAAAGTGCGGGTCCTGGTCGGGGGGAATGGCACTAGCCGTCTACCTCCCCCTTTGGTCTGGATGACCGACGGGCATACCACCTGGCAGTAGCGTGCGGTTACAGAGCAACCCGACCTATCATTGCCGCCCTGAGAGGCGAGGCAGCCTGACTATGCTGGCTCACCCAGGCCTCGCCTTTAGGGCAGCCTTTGCATGCCAAGCAGCCACCTACCGACTGGTTAAGAACATATGGGCAGCCTAGCCAGTTCTCTGCCTATGTCTCAGGTGAACCTTACCTACCCGATCCGCACTCTGCCTGCGAAATGGAGGGGTCAGCCTAGCGCTTGGCCCCTTCCGCCGCCAACTGCAAGGGCTCACCCAGGCCCTGCTACAAATCACTAGGAACAGATCCGTGCCCTCACTGCTAAGGTGCACGCCATCACTTCTAAATATAGAAGGCTCGTCAAACTTGATCTGCGAATGGGGTATGATCATGCCACCCAGAGCTACTACCACCCGCCCCAGGTAGGCATTCAATTTTCGCCTAGCCCTATCAATCTTGGCTGGGGACCGAGCAGACCTCCAGGCCCGCTGTGGGAGCATACAGGACCAGACAATCCTTATGCCAGGCATCCACTGCACCAGCTTGCTAAAATCCTTGCGGGCCTGCAGCCTCAAGGATATGGAGGACCTTTGCCCGAGGTCATTCTCACCCAGATGAACTACTAAATACTGTGGAGGCGGGTGAGTAGCTAGGAATTCACAGATGGTGGGCAACAGCTGACCCCAGCACGTTCCTCAACGGGCAGCCCAGAGAACACTGGCCATGCCGGCCAGCCCCAACTGGCATTCACTTTGCTATTGGAAAATGGCTGAGAAATAACCCAATTTATAATAACCCTGCTTTCTCAGGAAAGCAGGTGGCTTCCGGCCATGACATAACTTCCAGTGGACAGATTGTCATTCTAAAAAGTGGGTCCCGGTGCTAAGAAGTTTGAGAACCACTGCCATAGTTGAATTCATAACTTTGCAAAATGGTTTCAGGAGGAACAGCTTTCCTTCTCAGTTTATTAATGCACCCTTGGAATCAAATTACTGCACACACAGCCAAAGCTTGACTTCTGATTACCTATATGCAGATCCCATTTCTATGTGGGTGCATGTTTTTTCCCCCTGAGTTCTGTACCAAAGCATCCCAAACATCTGTGCACTTGGAACGCAGCTGGCTGAAAAATCACGGGCTGTTTTGTGTGTTATGTACAGCTGTCCAGAAATTGATTTGCACCTTACAAATATTTCCATGCAAAAATAATTCTCTTCCAACTGTGAAAACTGAACGTTTTTTCATTTCCTCAGGAAAACTCAAGGTGAAAAGAAAAATGATTGGCTTTTTCAGAAACTTGTAAAAACGTGTTTTCCTCACCTTGGAATGAGAATGTATTCACATAGCTCACTGCTCAGTCAACATGCTCCTCATTCAAATAAACCCTGTAGCGTAATCCTCCATTCCAAAGTTGGTATTTTGTTTCATTGTCAAATAGTGACCGTGTACGTTGAAACCAGAAGGAGACGCGGCTGCATTTTTAAAAATGCTATCAAGCATGTAAGAAATGGATACATGTCATTGGCTAGTTATTGGAAACTTTTGTGTTGGTAAAGTTAAAAAATCAAACTGTCGAATGAAAGGTGCTATATGACGGGATAGTCATCGTTAGATTAAAACCTGGCCCCATTCAGCCAGAATTGGAATGAGGATGTAAGGACAATCAACATGAAATGTGGCATTGGGATACTTTTTTTGTAAGCTCTTTTAGGGCGCAATCCAACCCAGTGCTGGAATATCCAATGCTGGCTTGGGGGAGGCGGGAGCCTCCCGCAGCAAGGGAGCATGCGCTCCCTTACCATAAGGGAGGCTCCAGCCTCCCCTATGTGCTCCTCGCAGATCTGAGGAGACTGCGCAGCCCGAATCGGGGCCATGCTACCTCGCTGATGGGCTTAGGACAGGGGTCAGGGAACTTTTTTACCTTTTACCCCAAAATATATTTAGATATGCCAACGTTACCCCCCCCCCAGAACAAAAGAAAAAATTACATATTGGAACCCATTGCTTTTTATTTGATTAATTAATGAGCTTAATTAATGCTATGTAAATATGAAGTTGTAAAGGGTTTGGGAGAGTTAGGAAAGTTCTTTAAATATTTTTTAATCTTACTCTTATTGTAAATATCTAACCTGCTTAGATTTGATTTTGTCACATGGGGTGTTAAAATGTTCTTGCTTGATGACATCACTTCCTTTGGGCCCTGGTGATAAAAAGTTTGAGAGCCATTGTATTGGATTAAAGAAAAACACTTTTAAGGTCAGAAAGTAAGATAAAGGGGCAGCCTCCAAAGACTTATTTCAGAATTTAAAAGATTTGTTTGCAACTCTGGATCAAACCAAAAAA
Organism: Lerista edwardsae; assembly: GCA_029204185.1. Lineage (NCBI taxonomy): Eukaryota > Metazoa > Chordata > Lepidosauria > Squamata > Scincidae > Lerista > Lerista edwardsae. The sequence continues at coordinate 2,513,776 of JAJKFI010000096.1, forward strand.
TGATAGCAATAGCCATTTTTTTTAATGTAGATATCTGTTTCATGCACTTGTCAAACAGGGAATACCTCATTTTTACATCACAAGGAGTGTGCATGTAGGTAAGGAGATGCAGCTCGCCTCATACAAACATCTCTTAATGTAAAAAATTAGATCCTCTCCACTTTAAATATTAACAGGATGAATGGGAGCAAAACAAATACATCTGTTGGCCGATTAGTTTGACCCCCCCTCCCCTCCCCACTTCACAGAAACATAGCTGTGGTGAAGGCAAGGGCCATTCCTAATGTGTGCTAATACAAAGGGGGCTATGCAACTTAGCAGCACAGTATCTGCTTTTCCATTCTGGAGAAGGCAAATAGTACTAATACAGAAATGCAGCAAGCGTTCCTACTTTTTGTCTCCTGCAGCTCACTTTCCCTCTCGCCTCGCCTCATGCTGTATCCACATGCTCTAAACTGCCGTGGTGTGAAAAGCAGAGCAGGCGCAGAGCAGTCTGGGGTACATTTTGCCGGCCAGTGAAAGTGGGTGGAGCAAAACAAACAAAACAAAACGGAGCCAGCCAGCCAGCCACGGAACCGGAACAGGGGTAATGGATGGTCGCACTGCCAAGACACAGCCGGGCATGCATATAGATTCATATGCATGCTCGGCTATGTCTCAGCAGCGTGACCGTCCATTACCCCCAGGAATTTCATTTTTACCCCATTTGGGGTAATTTACCCCTGTTCCCAGACCACTGGCTTAGGAAGTGGCCGTACGGCCACCTCACAAGCCCGCCCAGGTCCCGCCCAAGTTCTGCCTCCTGCTTCCCCCCTCCCACCTATCCCCATCTCGAAACAGGACAGAGAATCCCGAAGATGGTTGATGCAAGGGAGGCTCTCTGTCAGCGCTCCAAAGCCGACGCTATGAGCAGCGTCGGTTTCAGAGTTGGAGCGCCAATGCAAGGGTGTTGCTCGGCACCCGCATGCCAGCTCTCTGCCCCTTGTGTTGACGTGATGACGTTGCGTCAACGCAAGGGGCATGCTAGGATTGCGCTGCCCAAATCTGAGTGGAGACTGTTTCCTATCAGGGTTTTGCATTATTGCCAAGGAACTGCCCAATCCTTGAGACCACACCAGAGCATTCATCTCATGGTGCTGAAGTGATTCCCTTGTCCAAGCGTCATTGCATCATGACCTCCTCTCTCCCTTCACATCCACTAGTGTAAGTCCCACTACAGGCTCTGAGAGGTTGGCCGCCCAGGTAGAATGAGACCCATTGGCCAGGGTTTTAGTGTTCCCGAAAACCTGGAACTAGTCCTGTTTCCAATGTACAGTCAAATCTCAACAATTAATTACACACACACATGCCCAGAGAAGGATTCATTAGCATATTGGGAAGGCTTTGGCACCGTGCCATAGTGGAATTCCCTACTGTAAGCACCCTTAAGTCTGTGTAACTGAAACAATAGCATATGCCTCCCTTGTTTGGCAAGGGAGCGTGAAGGTAAAGATATTTTACCTGTAAAGCACAAAAGGGATGTGGTGGTGCTGTGGGTTAAACCGCTGCTGCTGAGCTTGCTGACTGGAAGGTCGGCAGTTCAAGACCACGCGATGGACTGAGCTCCAGTTGCTTGTCCCAGTTCCTGCCAACCCAGTAGTTCGAAAGCACATAAAAATGTGAGTAGATAAATAGGTACCACTTTGGTGGGAAGGTAACAGCGTTCTGTGTGCCTTGGTGTATAGTCATGCCGGCCACATGACCACGAAAGCTTGTCCTAGGACAAACACTGGCTCTTCAATTTAGAAATGGAGATGAGCACCGCCCCCTACAGTCGATCCTGACTAGACCATTCGGTCATGGGGAAACCTTTACCTTTAACCTTTTTAAAACAGTGTGTACAGGTGGGCCTTTTTTATGTGAGAGTTCCATTCCCAGAACCTTCACATATAAAAAAAACCTGCAAGTAATTAAACCCATTAATTTTGCCCCCTTCCGGGCTCAGAATGGGGGATTCTCTCACCCTACCCTTCGGACAGCAGTAGAGTCCTGCTGTGCTCCCCTGCTGACCAGAAGGCTTTCTGAGCCATGTCAACGCCACACCTGTTTGCATGTGGCCTCGACAGGGGTCAGAATGGGGAATTTTCTCCCCCCCCCACCCTCCAGACAACAGTGGAGCTGTGCTCCGTTGCTGTTTGGGGGGCTTTCTGCAGGCTTTCCTGGGCCTCACAATGCCTTACAAGGCATTAAAAACATCGCTTCCAATTTCCCCCAGAAACTGGGAGGTGACTTTTTTGGCCGAAACAGCCATTCTAAGGCCCACTGAGGCCATGGTAGGTTGTAAAGATTTGGGGCAACAGTCTTTGAACTCTACTTCTAGAGAGAGTCGACTCTAGCAAATGTCTATGCACACTGTATGTAAGGTCTGTAGCAGCCTCGGGAGCACCAGGTCCTGATTATTAATTTATTAATCGTTAATATATTATTTCTAGATATATTTTTTTGTTTAGTGGATCACGATTGAAAAGGATCCCAGTGCTGAAAGGTTTGGGAGGCACTGGTCTAAAGGATTCTCCTCTGCCAGAGCCATGAAAGGTATCACAGAACTTTCTATGATTCCCCCATTCCAAAATAAAAAAAAGTCTACTAGGAAATAATTAGATCTATCTATCTATCTATCTATCTATCTATCTATCTATCTATCTATCTA
>JAJKFI010000096.1:2522889-2557021 GCA_029204185.1 Lerista edwardsae
GTCCACAAGCCCCCAACTCTGCTACAAACAATCCAAACAAACAACAGTGAATACAGCTAAGATGGCAGCACTCACGCCAACTTCATGCCATGGACTGTGCCTGCAAGAGGGGAAGTGAAGGCAAGGTGAGAACAGGAGGGGGCAGGCACTGTGGAGAGGGCAGAAGTGTACCTCTGAGGACCTGCAGAGTGTATTTCCCTCCATACTGAAAAACCATGGCCAGCCTGTTTTACACATTTGGGGCTTCCACGCACAGAGATGGCATGATGTTCAGCCTCAGCCTGCCACGATCCAAGGATAAATTATCAGTGAACCACATTAGGAGCACAGCCCCAGTCTGCACCTTTGCAAGTCCCCTCCCCCAGCTTGCAATCCCTACAAATTAAGCACTGGTTGAGATGGGACTGGAAGATAGTAAGAACTAGCTTACCTTTTTGACAGAAGGTTTGGGTGCTTGGACTTTGCTTTATCTCTATAATGGATTCAGATTGGAGCTTGCTGGCTGGCTGGCTGCTGTGGCTGTCTGTCTGTCTGTCTCTCTCACTCACTCACTCACTCACTTGCTCTCTGGCTGTCTCTCTCTCTCTCTCTGGCTGTCACGCTCTCTCTCTCTCTCTCTCTCTCTCTCTCTCTCTCTCTCTCTCTCTCACTTGCTCTCTGGCTGTCTCTCTCTCTCTCTGGCTGTCACGCTCTCCTCTCTCTCTCTTGCTCGCTCTCTCTCTCACTCACTTGCTCTCTGGCTGTCTGTCTCTCTCTAGCTGTTGCTTTCTCTCTCTCTCTTTTTCTCTCTCTGGCTGGCTGTCTCTCACCCCCGTGCGCTCTCCTACATGCACACAGAGGCCAGCAACAGCAGTTCTGCCTTGTGTGCTTGCTTCCCGCCTCTTGCTTCCCGCCTCTCCCCTGACTCTCTGCACACGCACTCCAGGATTCAGAGTGCTCCCAAGTAAGTTGATAGAGAGCAAAACCAGCCAGCCCCCCACCCACCCCCCCACCATGTGTCCCAGACACCACCAGACGCAACCAATTTCCCCCTGGCGAAGTGCAACCTCCCGCACTTCTCTAGCAGAGACCCTGCCGGCCTCCCAGCTGCTTGGAAGAGCTCGCTTGGGGGTGGGGCGGCTTCTGATCGGCACAGGCGCAGGGAAGCAGTCTTTAAGTGAAGTGCCGGCAGCTCCAGCGGGGCCGCTTGTCAGCAAAAATGCGCTGGCGTGTCAGCCTTGACACGCGTGTCACAGGTTCGCCATCACTGGCCTAGGTTAAACTCCAGCAGCTGCTATGGGGCAACTCAGCTCTGTGCCAGGTCAATCACTGGCACAAATCTGCAGTGCTCCATATAGGCAGATTAACCCAGGAAGGGACTCAGCACTTGATGTTGGCCGCTGCCACCAATCCTGCCCCCTTCCTGGCCCTAATCTCCCCTTCTACCTGCCCCTGTCACCTGTTCCAGCACTGGTTAGGATTGTGCCCTGTGATAAAGCAGAAGGTGGAGGGAGGGCATTCCTAACCCCTGTCACCACCATGTCCTGCTTACCAATCCCCTGTTCCACTTTTCTCCACCCCTTTCCTGCCTCCCTTCAACCTCCTGCATGGGCTTACCTGCTCTCATGGATCCCCTAATGAGCTGACTGTTGAGGCCTCCCCATTGGCAGGCCCTGCTCTCATCAGCAGGGACTGTTTTAAGACATCAGTAAACCAGCCTCTAGGTGCACAAAACTAGGATTGGGGCATTAGAAAGTTCATGGTAGAGATATGATTTGATCTAGGGAAGTCCTTGATTTTTATCCACTACCCTACCCTAACTTGATGTGGTTTGCCAGAGGTGATGATTCAGTATTGGTGAAATTATATGGGTAACAGAATAGGAATAGGAAGGCTTGAGTCCACACTGGGGTTCCATAGTTCCAATGTTAGCAATTGCGGGACCACTGTTACACGTGCCATTTGTGTGGGCATCTCTGTGGTTGTCAGCTTGGGGTTGTCCAACTTGCCCTTAGAGAACATGTATCAGTCAATTTCTAGTCATGCTTCCTGCATTTTTCATTTATGTTGCAACATTTGTCCAAGAGCGTAGAAAGCTGACATGCAGGCATACCCTTGGACAACTTTGGGAAGTATTACTAATGCAATACTTCACACAGATTCTTCTTATTTGGTTTGCGCAGCAGTGACCTTGCAAAGGACATCTTTTTTCTTCTTCCCCAAAATGCCTAAATCTGCTGATGGCACAGAACGGAGACGTAGTAAATACAGAGGAACAGAGCAAACAAAGTCATAATGATTTGGATAGAATTAAGCTTAGGGGATGCTAAGTAGTTTATGCATTTCCAGGCAAAGAAATAAAAGGTAATGAGATGAGGGACCAAAAATAATCCTGCAGCCTTTCTAAATTAAAACACAATAATGAATAGGGATAGGTAAAGCAAAGATTTGGCATGTTAAAAATATTTAAGGTATGATCTGCAGTCATCGGAAGCAAAGGTGAGCGGAGTCAGGAAAAAAGAAATGGGTAAGAACCAAAATTTATTGGGGTTGCACTGAATTTTCATCCTTTTTCATTGTTTAGGAGGATGCAGTGCTTTGGGGAAGGCCATGTGAAATGGCCTGAAAATATCTTGCAATGTATGTTTTTCATTCCAATTGGTAGGGATGGTTTTTTTTGGTGATCAACACAGAACGCTAAATAATGAGAATTTCTACTGAAAACACTACATAAAACTGAATTTGGGTCAAAAAGCAAAAAACACCGCTTTTGCTTATTTTTGACAGAGTTTGACACAAATTTAGATCAAGTTCACAAAAATAAAACCACTTTTGTTTATTTTTGACGCAGTTTTGATGAATCTACAAGTAGTTTTCAGTAAGGGATTAGGAGGAGGAGTGGCAAAAACAGGAGGAAGCTTGCTTAAACTTGCATGAACACACACGTTCATAGTTCACAATGCATGCTGGGGCTTTAATGGAATGTGGAAGTAGTAAGTAGCAGTTTTTTGATGCTCCAGGCAGCAACCAGTGCAGCTTGGAAATTTTTGACCTGCCCGGGAAGAGGGTCGGGTGTGGGATGTGGCCATTAGGCCACATCCAAGGCCACATCCCCGGGCCACGTGGCCCCCATTCTGGCTCCATGGCCGCCTCAGAGCTGTGCATGCTAGTTAGCAGGCAAAGATCCGAGGAGTGCATCAGGGAGGCTGGTGCCCTTGCACAAGGGAAGTTCCTCAAGCCTCCCATGTTGCACTGGATACTGTTGCACTGGCCCACCACCTTGCCTGCTCCAGCACAATATAGGATTGGGCTGATAGTTTTGGACATTTGGAAGCCTTTCTCAGAGATTAATATATGGTTGCTTATTAATGTTTTCTGAGTGTTATGTATTCCATTTATATTATGTATGTTCCCTGCTTTTTTCTTTTTTTGTTGATTTTCTTCTTCCTTTTTCTTTTTTTTGTTGATTTTATTTTTGAATCGTGTTTCTGTATCATTCACTAACAACTGATTGATACTATAAGAGCTATCTATGTTGACCATATGTTTAGCTGTGCATTTAAATAATCCCCCTTCCCCGCTTGCCTGAGTGCTTGATGGGTTTTATGTCTCATCTAGGAACCAGATCCAAAAGAAGCCTCTTTCTATGCACAGAGAGTCCTTGTTGGATTGGACCATATGAATACAGCAACAATCAAATGGAAACCTGTGGGATTTCCTTTGAAACAAATGTGCTTAGGATTGCAGGCCAACTGAAACGCCAGTCATTTGAGTCTTTTATTTTTTTTCCTGTGCAAAATAATGTCTATAAAGCTACTTTCGGCTACAGTGTTACATTTCAAACACATTGTAATGTAAATCTTTGACCTTGATCTCTTGGCCTTATTCCCTTGCTTTGTACTGTTACTCCCTCGCTTAGATCTTCCTGTGCATTTTAACTTGTAATTCTCAGTTTTTCTCAACAGCTGCTGTTTCTGCAGGTAAAAAATCAGAATGGGTTTCAACCATTATACACTACCTGTAAATACAAGTTCTAAGAACAGGGGAATGAAAAAGAAAAACAGCTTGTTTTCAAAATTGTCACCCTGCTGGCATTCAGAGATAAATATGCTAGCCGTTTTTGGAGAAATCTAGGGTAAGTATTGCCGTTAGGGTTTTTGCCATTTTCGTATTCTTTTTTTCCTTCTCTCATTTGGGCCGAAAGCTATCCAACTTTCCAGCACTGATGCAGCCATGACAATGGGGGTGTGCATTGCATCCTGGGAGGTGGGCAGTCATGGAGACCTCCTCAAGGTAAGAGAACATGGCTGAAATGTGGCTGCATCAGCACTGGAATGTTGGATAGGATTAGGCCCTCAGAAACCTAAAAAAAAATGCTTCACTAGATTTTATTTTCATTTACAACCTAAAAGAATTTTGCTGTATTTTCATTTTTTAAAAACTTTGGGCACAATCCTAGCATGGAGTTAGGCTGGCACAGTTAGGCCAGCAAAATTTGGCCTGCACAAGGGCCACCGTCAAGCATGTTTGGACCACTCTCGGAGTCAGGGGGGGGATGGCACACATCTGTGTGCTGGCCTGTCTGATTCCAAGAGTGGTCCAAACATATTTTATGGTGTCCCTTGTGCCAGCCAAACTTTGCTGGCCTAACTGTGTGGGCCTAACTCCAGGTTAGGATTGTGCTCTGTCACATAACAAATAAGACATAATAGACAGAGATCAGCTAGAAGAACAAGATACATTTATAGCTCCAAAGTGATCCCCCCAATTTTGTTAAAGAAAACTCTAAAAGGCTTTCTTCATATGTTTGATCTCTGCTGCCAGCTCTCCATAAAGGCCAATATGAAAAAAAAGTCTCTGTGTTCATTTTGGGTGAATAAACATCCGAAAACACTTCCATGTTTCACAGTGTGTATGCATATGATTTAACAGCATGGAATAGTGGACTGGATCATGCATAAGATTCCGGATATCAAAGTTAGTTTGAGTTTGACTTTGCGAGACTCCAAAAGCAGCTGTGCTCTGTTGAAGTTGCTCAGATCCCAACAGTGATTTAGTTCTGAGGGTTATATATTTGTCTCTTATGTGTCAAAAGGCTTATCCCTAGTGACTTCACAACTCTGTTTTTGTATTTAATGTAAAAGCGTGATAGCTTCACATTGATGATTGTCAGCAGCTGCTATTTATCATCTGTCAAAAGTTTTCCCCTCGGGAAGAAAGAAAATCAAATGGATTATGGCTGTGGTTTTTTTCTTTTCTTTTTGTAAAGTTGCTTAAAGGAATCTTACGTGACACGAGGCTAAAAAGAATGGCGAAACTGCTCCTGACAACCGAGTCAGCATTTAGAGGAATTGGAGATTTGATGCACATGAGAGAAGAACTGTCAGTCCTATAAGCACAGCAGTCATATTCACCAGCGCCATGTCAGCTTTTCTATCTGAATTCAATCCCCTATTGATTTGTTAGTTCTGTTACCCCCAAAATTATCAATAGTAGTAATATATCTGTGGAAAAAGAAATGAGAAAGGGCCCAATCCAGAAGGTCCTTATCCCAGGTGGTACGTGTGTACCGCTGGCAAAAATGTCGGAAATGTGCCTTAAAGCACATCTGCGACACTTATGTTCATGCTGGGGCAGCATTCATTCAGTACCAGGCCCAGCGGCGTCATCCTACCGGAACAGGGCGGTACACCGTTCCGGTAGTTCCGGGGAGAGTGGGACAGTATGCGGCAGACTCCGCACGCTGTTTTTGCCCTGCCGCCCGCCCCTGCGCCTGGATCGCTCTGTAAAGAGCAATTCCGGGAGCAGGGAGGTGTTACCGGGCGCTGCAAGGGGGCAGGGAGCTACAGCTCACCTGTCCGTCGCGGCGTTCTGGATCCTGGCGCCAGCAGCATTCTGGTTGCTGGCGCCAGTGAATGACGTCACTGACCAGGCCCCAACATAAGCGGGCAGCTGACTGGTACTCCAGCAGCACCAGCCGCCAATAAGCCCATTTGGGGCAGGGGAAGGCAAGGAGGGAGGAGGAATTGGACAGGGGAAGGGTGAGACCTGGCAGTGTCTTCCACTACTGGATCTTATCCCTGGTGATGGCTCAGGCAGGCCGACACAGGGCTGCTCAATTCATAGCTGGCAAAATAACTGGTGGTGAGCCGAGGACCATCATTTTGGATGACGGGGCTTTCCCTGGGGGAAGGAGACCAATTTTCCCCTTCTCCCAAGGAGTCGCCAATGGCTGCCCAGCTCCCACGGGATGAAACAGTCGCTATTTTGATACCGCTGCTCCTGCAGGAATTGGTCAGTTCAGGACTGGGCTCAAAGTGTTGTGGGGTTTTTTGTATAGTAGGAAGTTAAGGGTCACTATTTAGTGTCAGTTTGTTTCCATTGCAAAGAGTGAGCCCACTTATTTTGGATGGGAAATTCTCCTGTCACTGAAATGGGTGGCTGAGCACATGGTATTGGACCCATCCTGCATTTGGATACAGGACCCAGACTGAAATTTATAAAATACAGACAGGTTTATGGATGCTATGCATTTTAGGAAAATATGTATTCAATGTACAGTATACTTTGAATTATGTCATCCCACCAGGTGTCTGGGTAAGAAATAAGTGAACATACTTTGCGGGAAAAAGCTGCATCAAAATAGAGATTTAAATACAGATGTTGAGGAGTGACAAAAAAATTGACCAAGCAGGAAATAAAAGGCAAATTAGGTGAAGTTCCAAAGGAATAGAATTAATTCATAAAACCCTATTTTTGTATGTGCCAACCCCACTTAACTAACAGTAAGTACTAACTTGAAATTAGGCTGGCAAAGTTAGACCAGCAAGGTTTGGTCAACACAAATATGTCTGGATCATTCTCGGAGTCAGAGAGGTCAACACACAGATGTGCGCCATCCTCTCTGACTCCGTGAGTGGTCCTAACACACTTTACAGTGTCCCTTGTGCCGGCCAAACTTTGCTGGTCTAACTGTGCTGGCCTAACTCCAGGTTAGGATTGCACCCTCAGTCAATTCATGTGTTTTATTAAAAATGGTTTCGCTTCCTTTAGAATGTCTCAGATCTTTTGCCTGGGGTGGGGGAGAAATTTGTGACACATTCCACTTGAGATGAACTTTTGAGACCCATGTCAGTATTCATGATATCCACCGTGTTTTTATAGACACAGTTCCCATTTAGATTTTACAGGGTTTATTGAAAGACATGCAGGGGACATCTGGGAAACTTCTCTGCTCTGCAAAATGTGACTCATCCTCAAAAGCAAACTTTTTCAGGCAACTTTTGTGATTTCCTCCAATAGGGGTATATGAAGTATTCCATATTTACTTATGGCCCAGTTCTGTCCTGGGCCTATGGCAGTGCAGCTCATAATCTGAGTGTGTTCACCACATTTATTGGCAGTGAATTTTGGGGTGCTGAAGGTATTTGGTCACATCAACATTTGGAAACTGCAGGAGAGACATAGAATTAGGTAAACATGGGGCAGTTTACAAGTATCAATTATGGGGAATGCAGCAGAAGCTATCTTTTTTCTCTGAACATAACACAAAATATCTGCAGGCGACAGAGATGGCAGCAGCCGTATTGCTTATAGGGTTTTTTATCTTTCCAGAATGCACCAAGGGAATGATGCTATAGGTTATATCAGAAACAGAAACGTAAGTTATAAATAGTTTAAATCAATAAAAAGACCCAGTATGGAAGCAATGCCTCAATGGCACAGGAATGGGAGGAAAACAGAAAAGCCATGCCTCTGAGGCATTCGAGCCCCCTCGGTGGAAGCAGTCGGAAGTACAACTGTTTGTGCAACTGTTCTGTACTCACATATTGGGAACACGAAGGGTTTGCTTACTGAATAATAGAACATAATTTGTGCAAAAGGACAGCCAGGGCAGCAATTCACCACGGCTGTCAGTGTTGTGATTTGTTGGAACGACGATAGTGAAGGAGAGTGGTAGGAACTTGTGACCGTTCTGCTCCTTCTGGTTTTTTCGTCTCTTGCTTTAAATCTACACTGGAATCTAAAGTACTGATGGAGAGAGGCAGAATCTTTGACGTTCCCACTTGTAAGCCAATAAAGGTTTCTGTTTCTTGATGTTCCACATTTCACTGCTCAGACAGTCTTGGAGATGCACCGTTCTCAATGGTTTGGCAACTGCATAATCAAAACACTGTTGAGAGGCTGCTTGATGGACGGATGGCAAAAGCGTTGCACAGAATGGGCTTGTCAGGTAACTGCTTTATAAACAGGTGACCCTTTCTGCCTTCAGCCTCCGATCTGGGAGTGATCAAGGATTTGCTTCATGCCTAAATGCTGCTTGAACAATGGATCAAATGAGAAAGCATTTGGAACACAACCTACAAAATGAACATTTCCAGCCTGACCCCCAGTTTCTTCTTGTCCTGCTCGCTTGACTGAAATTGGATCAGCATAGTGATCCATTTTTATTTGACTTGAAATAAATTCAGAATCTGATGGGTGGTTTGTTGCCTCTCCAGATCCAAAACACATTGCATGAGAATTCTGTGACGTGCCAGAAATATGAATGGTGTAAAACAAAATAAAAGGTTTTTTAAAAATGAATGAACAAAACTCCAGCTAATTTCACATTAAACTGTGAGCCAGACAATCTGGCTTTATTTCAGTTGTCACGGTCACGTGGAGATAACTCGTCATCTAGTGCACAAAATATACAGAGCTGATTCTGGGGAAAAAAGTCTGTACCTTAGATCTGTGCTTTCACCTTATTTGATGCTTAATGGAAACCAACGGTAGAAAAAAGCCAGTTTTTTTCTTTATCTTTTTTTTGCTGGAATCCTTATCTGACCTTGGCTTAGAGATTTATGCTGGTAGAAAAAAATTCCAAGTGTTTCTATGCACCTGAACAAAAAAATTGCATGTTTACACACCTTTGGGGATTAGAGGGGTCAGATGTCCCATTGACTTGCATTATAGCTGTCAAAGAATCCATTTTCACTAACTTTGGAACATTACAGTTTCACAAAAGAGGATGCACAGCACACTCCTATGCCTTCATACACAAAAGTAGGTCCCATTGGTCAATAAAGCTTACTCCTTTCAGGAAAGCCTATCCATTGTGTTGCCTTGCCCTGAAAACCCACTCTGGCCCTAGCTAGGCCAAGCCCAACTTAGACTAAGCCATGCCACCCCCATGCCATTGCCTGTCCCGCTGTCCTCCAGGCAGCAAGACTGGGCAGTAGTGGATCTCATGTGGGCATGCAAGTCAGGGCTCACCCCGACCGCCCTGACTAGCGCCCCCATAACTTCCATTTTTCTCAGCAAATGTTTTGTCATCACTCCCTCTGTGCTGACCTATGCCGGGGAAGAGGTTTGCACTCCTTTAGCATTGCAAGATCTTCACCCAGATACTCTGTCATAGTGAAATGCACATTGTGAAAAAGCGATGGGAACATTGACAGTCATGGATCTCTCATTTCTGAGGATGGTCCTTATTTGGATGACAGCCCTGTGACTGATACTGTCAATATCAATGTCGCAAGTCATTTTTCCTCATTTTTCATGTCAGAAAGAGGAGGGCAGCAACAGCAAGTGACTGAGAAACAATAAGGATGTTCCCGTAAAGGGCACTCAGAGAAACTAAATGAAATTGTCCCCGCAATCTTTTCCGCACTCGTTTTCGAGCACTTTTTAGTCAATATTGAAAAACGTTGGGAGTGCTGCGTACAATTATGCCCAAAGAAATAATGTCGAAGATTGGTGGAAATGCAAATGAGAGCAACAAAACTGATGAAGTGAAGATCTTGGACTGAAAATTATATGAAGCAAACTTAGATCAGCTGTATATGACCAAGAGATCAAGGGGGAAATTAATTGTATCTGTCATAGGTCTACAAAAGAGGGACAACCTAGCCTGTGACTGAAGCAGAAGACCAAATGAAATTAAATAGCAGTAACATAAAAACGATGCAGATGTTGCTTCCTTATAGACTGAACATGCATATGGGTTCAGATTGATCCAACAAGTCGATGGTAAGGCCGCACCTGGAATATTGTGTTCAGTTCTGGTCGCCGCATCTCAAAAAGGACATAGTGGAGCTGGAAAAGGTGCAGAAGAGAGCAACAAAAATGATTACGGGGCTGAGGCACCTCCCTTATGAAGAAAGACTGCAGCGTTTGGGGCTCTTCAGCCTAGAAAAAAGGCGCCTGAGGGGGGACATGATTGAGACATACAAAATTATGCATGGAAGGGATAGAGTTGATAGAGGGATGTTCTTTTCCCTCTCTCAAAACACCAGAACCAGGGGACATCCGCTAAAACTGAGGGTTGGGAGAGTTAAAACAGATAAAAGGAAGTACTTTTTTACTCAGCGGGTAGTTAATCTGTGGAACTCTTTGCCACAGGAGGTGGTGATGGCATCTGGTCTTGATGCCTTTAAGAGGGGATTGGATGGATTTCTGGAGGAAAGGTCCATCGTGGGCTATAGGCAATGATGGATTGTGCAACCTCCTTACAAAGGTGGTGGGCTACTGGTACCAGGTGCAAGGGAGTGGCAACAGGATGCAAGCATGCCTCCCTGGGGCACCTGGTGGGCCGCTGTGAGATACAGGAAGCTGGACTAGATGGGCCTTTGGCCTGATCCAGCAGGGCTCTTCTTATGTTCTTATGTTCCTGCTGACTCATGCATGTTCAGCATAACATATGGGTCCAGACTGTTTACCCGTGGATTTGGAACCTGTGCTTTTGACTAACCACGGATTCCGAACCATGGGTAAGGACCCTTAAACACCGCTACTAATTGGGCAAGAGGCACTTTTTCAAGTGGGTGTTCCTCTTATATTTAGCAAAGGGAGAATAATTGTCCCTATTCACCCCTGCACAGTATCTTTTCTAGTGGCTGTTGCTAGTGGTTTTTGTGAATTTTTTTTAGATTGTGAACCCTTTTGGGACAGGGAGCCATCATCATCATCCTAAACTACTTTGTGAACTTTTTGTTGAAAAGTGGTGTATACTGACTGATTGACCTTCCAGACGTGACTGAAAACTTGTTCTGGTTGTATTGCTGTCTGAGCCCCATAGAGGCCACATGCTAGAGGTCAGGAAGCCCTCCAAAACTTCAGCAAAAGCCGGAAATGGTCTTCCGACACTTCGGGGGGCCTCTGAGGCCTCTAGAGGCCATGTGTGGCTTCTATGGGCCTCAGAACAACTCCAGAAGCTACCAGAATGAAGTTCCAGTAGCTATTAGAACCTGTGGGTCCACAACTCATGGGTTTCAATTACATAAGGTTTTCAGAATCCGTGTGTGTGTGTGTGTGTGTGTGTGTGTGTGTGTCTGTGTCTGTGTCTGTGTGTGTCTGTGTCTGTGTGTGTGTGTGACCAGAAACAATATGTCAGTACTTCAAATATTGCAGTATTGTTCAATGACAAAGGACAGAGGAAGGTAGAAAGGGGAGGGAAAAGTAGAGGTTCAGTGTTTCCTTTTCCAGTGTTTGGGAAACTGGTGAAAACTACCACACCAAGTTTCCACCTTTATGAGCAAAGCTATAACATTAGAATTCAGTTCCAAACTCCCTGTCAGGGATCAATTAAAATTCCAGCTGCAAAGTTTAACAAGATCCACACCGCATAATTCCATTCTGCCTCTATTTATTTTTATTCTTTGAAGTGAGCTCATGATGGAAACAGTAACCAGTTTTTGCCATCACTGAGAGAAAATAGAGAAAATAAGAGGGAAGGGACACTGGAAGTTTTAGGAGGCATAGTAGCACCTTCAAGGAGCTGCAGCATATCCTGCTACAAATAAATGTGCAACAATGGTTATTAAAAAAAGCATGGTTATATATAAAAAGGACTTTTTGACATATAGGAGTGTGCCACGTTCCAGAGGATCTTTTGCAATAATCATGGTGTGTTTTCACTGTCCCAGTCCATCAATAAAGGCTAGCAAATTTATATGTTAATTCATAGACCCAGCACCAGGAAAATCTAAACTGCATTATGGGAGGGGGGGGAATCCTTGTGATCCATCTGCAAAACGACTTCAAAATTAACATAGCCTGAATAAATAAATACAAAAAGCAAAAGTTCTGGCAAGCCCTGGGATAGCTTTCCAATTCAGCTATACTTTTGTGCTTTTTGCTGCCACATACAAACTGTCTCTTCATTGCCTCAGTCAAAATTAAGGCCCCAATCAGGACTGACTCAATCCCTGAGGCCAACAGCAGCGATCACCTCAGGATCCTTCCTGAGGGTTATCCATCTGTAATACCCAGGAACCATCTTCCTGCCTGGCAGCCATCTTGTGCTTCCCACCCCCTGGGAACTGCCTGCCTTCCCACTAGTTGCAACCCACGACCCTGGGAAGCACTGAGCAATACACCTTTAAGGGGCAGGGAGAGGGGGAAGGCAGCAATGCAATCCCCAGAATTTCACTGCTGCCTTAACCAAAGGGGCTTGCTTTAAACTCATCCCTCACAGCGCTGGTCTCTGGAGTGGGTGGGGAGCCCTGGAGATACAACTTCGCAGCATTGTAAAAAGGTGATCGTGACCCACTTCCAGGTTTTGATCATGAGACAGGAAGTGGGTTGCAATCACATTTTTACCACATTGCAAGGCTTGGAGAGCCCTGTGGGGGTGTCCCCAGGGCTCCCCAGCCACTACGGAGGCTACCACTGCAAGGGGTGAGTTTGGTTAACGTTACATGGACCACACCATGCACCCGTGAAATTGCAGGTGCAGATCTGAATAGCCACATAGGGCAGGCTGGCGCACAACATGGGGTAAGGGGAATAAAATCCCCTTACTCCAAGTCGCACCTCAGCCCATGGGTGTAGCTAAAGAAGTGCAGGGGGTGCAATTGCTCTGGGCAACAAGCTTTAGGGGACAATAAGCTAAGCTTGACATTAGTAGTCAGAACAGTGAAAATCTTGGTATGTATGAATGATACCATCATGTTATATATCATTCGATGTGGAATTCCATGCAGAATGCATGAAACAAATGGGAGTGTAATATCTTCCTTCTATCCAAGGTATTGGCCAAAAACCCAAGAAAATGAAAATACAACTGTGACATCACTTCCTGTTGTGATGTCACTTCCAGGCATCATTTTTCCCTCTGCACCGGGCTATATTTTCGTTAGCTATGCCAGTGCCCCGCCTAGTCCTACCTCCTGCTGGACACAGGAGAGACAACTCAGCCTGCCTATTCCAGCACAAGTTAGGACTGCACCCTTAAAAAGTCAGCCACCACTTCCCTAATATGCGGCAGAGTAACAAACATGACATCTGGTAGCAGTTTGGTATAACTCTTGGTTTAGTCATTGTCGGAAGAGGCAATTTTAAGTTTTGTTTTTTTTTTGACAATCTTTATTAATTTAATATTCAAAAATAAAACTTTACAATCCAAAATGAAAACATTTATACAATAAAACAAACCAGACTTTTCTATTATTAATACCGTGTAGTCAAGTATATCAAATCTGCTGAATCCTTATCCATTGTCTTCTCAACGTTCAACAGTGGGTACCAAACATCTAAAAAACTATCCTTTTTAACCTCACCCCTCATAATTCTTACTCGCATTGTTAGTTTTTCCATAACCACTACTTCCCAAACTCTTTTCATATATTTTTGAAAAGACAATCCTTTCAATTCTTTCCAGTTATTAGCAATTTCAATTCTTGCAACTCCGATAAGAATCTCTATCAACTTCTTGTTGTTTAAATTTTCATTCTCATTAGTAAACAGTGAGAATAACAAAAGGGTACAGTTATCCTTTATATTTTGTTGTGTAATATTTTCTAGCCATTTTATCACCTCTTTCCAAAAACTTACTACTTTTGGACAATATAACCACATATGTTCCATATTTCCTTCTAATCCACAGTTCCTCCAGCACATATCTGAAATTTTTTTATTTATTTGATGAAGCTTCTTAGGAGTCAAATACCATCTATGAATAGTCTTTAGTACCATTTCTTTTAATTTTACAGAAATGGATTTATATGCTTGATTCTTCCATATCCCATTCCATACATCATCTAATATCTTAATCTTCAAATTTTTCTCCCACAGCATCTTAATCCCACTATACTTAGGATATACATGTTTTATTATTTCTTTATATAACATTGAAATTAAACCTTTTTTAATACCTTGTTTCTCTCCTATACAATATTCCTCTAGCATTGTTAATGTTCTAATAGGCCCAAATTTTTTATATTGCTGTTTAACAAAATTCATTACTTGAGTCAATTGCAACCAATTACTACACGTTATATTTATTCTCTTTTTTAATTGTTCAAATAAGATTGGTTCTCCATTTATAAATAAATCTTTCATTCTATATATACCATGTTTTCTCCATTCTTTAAATTGTACATATCTTTCTTGGGCTTTAAAATTAGGATGTTCCAAAATCGGGCACAAAGGAGAGATAGGTGGGGCAAAAACCTGTAAATATTTTCTCCAAATATTTAATGTTTCCTTTAAAAAAGGATTTTGAATTTGATCTCTTTTGGCTGGCAATTTAGTACTATATAAATGCATGTTTATAATATGTTCTCCCTCTAATCTTTCCATTTGAGTCCATTCTAAATATTCATTCATTTGTACAATTTTAACTGCTTGTGCTAACTGATAAGCATCAAAATATTTAATCAAATGAGGTATAGCCAAACCTCCTTCTGTAGTAACCCTATATTTGATATTATTATTAAATCTTAAAGATTTTTGATTCCCTGAAATAAATTTTTCCAATTTCTTTTGCCACAATTTTAATTTTTTTATTTCCGGTTGCAGTGGTATATTTTGAAACAAAAATAAAAATTTTGGTAAGATATGGGCTTTAGTTACTGCAACTTTCCCTAATAATGATATTTTCAATTTACCCCATTTCTTAATTTTTTCCTTTATCTCCTTATACATATATTTATAATTTCAAAATACTAATTGTTTTATGTCTTTTGTCAGCCAAATTCCAAGATATTTAAAACTTGAATAACATAGTTCTAAATTAGATTTTATTTTAATCTCCCTTTGTTCTAATTTGGAAATATTCAAACATAATACCCTAGATTTTTGATAATTAATTTTTATCCCACTAACTTTCTTAAAAATTTCCAATACTTGTTTCAAAGATTCTATACTCTCTATTGGGTTTTTCAAAAACAAAAGCATATCATCTGCATATAAATTAATTTTATGGTACCTTTCCCCAATTTCTACTCCCTTAATGCTTTCCTCATTCCTGATCTTTGTAGCCAGTGGTTCAATAGCTATAGCAAAAAGCAAGGGTGATAATGGATCTCCCTGTCTAGTTCCTCTCTGTAATTCAAAACGTTCTGATTCAATTCCATTAACTAATACCTTTGCAGATGTTCCTATATATAAATTTTTAACTGTAGTAATAAATTTTTCCCCCAAATTCATCTTCTCTATGACTTTAAACATATATTTCCATTCTACACGATCAAATGCCTTTAAAACATCCAAAGAGAGCATCGCAAATTTTTCCTTACTTCTTGACATATTATATATTATATTTAAAACTCTTCGGATTGCATCATTCATATATCTCCCTGGGATAAACCCATATTGATCGGTATGAATATATTTAGCTATAAATATATTTATCCGTTGTGCTAATATTGAAGAGAAAATTTTTTGATCTTGATTCTGCAAAGTAATGGGTCTATATGCAGAAGGGAGGGACAAATCTTTCCCTTGTTTGGGTAACACTATTATCCTGGAATATTTCCATGATTCCGGTATCCTCCCTCCGTTCAAAATAGAATTGTACAATTTTACCAGATGTTCCAATAATTCTTCCTCCCATAATTTAAAAAAATCAGCAGTTAAACCATCGCAACCTGGAGATTTCCCTCTTTTTAATCTCCTAATAGTTGTTACAATCTCTGTTGAGGTTATCGGGGAATTAAGATTGTTTTCATCATTTTCTGAGATTGGAGGTATTAATAGTCTGTCTACAAACTCTTCAACTTTCTCTTCCCCTTTTAATTCTGTATTATATAACTCTTCATAATATTCCTTAAATATTTTGCTTATCTCACTTGGATCCGTTGTTATATTATCCTTATGCTATCATCTTCTTTTTAGCTTTCTTTTTAAGCGCATATGATAATAATTTTGAGTTTTTATTTCCATATTCATAATAATTTCTTTTTAAATATCTCAATGTGTTAAATGTCTTATTTGTATCTAATGCTTCTAACTCTGATTTTACTCTAGTAAGTTCCCTTAATATTTTATTTGATCCTGATTTTTTATGTTTTTCTGTGAGATTCTTTATTTTCAATTCCAACTGTTCTTGTAACATATTTTTCTCTTTTTTCAACCTTGCACCCTCTTTTATAAAATGTCCCCTTAACACTGCTTTTAACGTATCCCATAGAAGTGCAGGGTCTACCTGACCCTTATCATTTTCTTCATAAAATTTTTTTATTTCTTGTCTAATTTTTGGTATAATTTGTATATTTGCCATCACATTTGAGCTTAATTTCCATATTCTATCTTTAATTCTGCTAATCCAATTGGAACAGACCAGCTTTATAGGAGCATGATCTGATACATCTATTGGTTCAAAATCTACTTTTGTTAATTCTAAACTTAATGACTCAGAGATAAATATATGATCTATTCTCGAATAGGACATATATTTTTTTGAGTAAAAAGTATAATCTCTTCCTCTTGGATTTAAACATCTCCATGAGTCCACTAATTTATTTTTCTTTAACATTTTCTTAATTCTAATTCCATCTGTTGTTGTTTTCCTTGTTTTAGATGAAGTATCTCTAATTCCATCTAATATACAATTCGTATCACCTCCCAAAACTATTTCTCCTTGTGCAAATTGATTCAGTTCTCGGAATAGTTGTTGCATAAAGGGAGCTTGCCCTTTATTAGGGCTGTAATAAGAACCAATTGTTATTATTCTTTTCTCTATTTTCCCTTTCAAAATAATATATCTTCCCCCTGAGTCTTTCAAACAATCTGAGACTTCAAAATTAAGATTTTTCCTTATTAATATAGCAACTCCTCTTGCCTTATTTGTCCCACCTGCACAATATTGTTCTCCAAAATATGGATGTTTAATAACCTCTTGTTTTTGTCTCTTGCAGTGTGTTTCTTGTAATAATACTATGTCCGCTCCCAAATTTTTAATAATTCTCATTGTTCTATAGCGTTTTACTGGACTACCCAATCCATTAACATTAAATGAAATTATATTAAAGTCCGACATTGCTTACTAAAATAACTCCTTTCCAACATCTTCTGCAGTTTTAATCTTAGATTGTCTTTATATCTATATTGTCTATATATCATTTTACCCTTAATTCCTTCCCCCTTCCCACCTCTTCCCCCCTCTTCCCCCCCAACTCTCCTCCCCATACCCTACAATTTTAAGTGGCGGTTCTTTTATAATTAGATGGCAAATGTCCCTGTTCATTTCAGCCAAGCTTCTTTTTTCAATGGATGTTTGAAGCTGTCTTCCTTGTGTATGTGTTTTAAACAAAATAGTGTAGGCATGTTTTAAATTAATAGTTCCGTTTGGGTACAAGTTGCTGATGAGAAAATGCCCCATTGAACATGAAGGTCAGGATTCAAAGAACTGTGTCACTGTGAACAGCATGCCCACCCCAGTGCTACCAGACAAACCAATTTGGAACCTGAGCTGGCTTAGCAGAATCCGATTGTGATATGGCAGGGAATGAATCTGCTGTTCGAAGATAAACTGTCAAAAATTCCACTGGGCATTCCCCAGTCCTGTGAAACACCTAAAATAGCTCCCTGGATCCTGGCCAAGGTGGCTTAAACAAACCCTTGCAAAAGAAACAGGCCAATATGTACTAAAATAAATTACAACCATTAAAAAAAAAAAGAGGTACAGCAGAGAAGGCGGATGTCAAATGTTTTCAAACCATCCATATTTTTCACAACTGTAACAAAAATGTATCGTTTCACCTCATAACCCAGCAAGGTGCCTGGACTAATAGGGTGTTTGCTAGCTCCCAAAAAACAATGTTATATTATGAGAGAATAGGCAGGGAAGTAAAACATGACTGCCAGCTAAAAATGTTGAGACTGCCGAGAAACAGGTGGCTCTTGTTCTTGTTTTGCCTCTACTCACTGTTGTGGAGAAATTTCAAGACGGTTAGACCTTCCCCCTCTTGCTAGAACATTCTCCACAGCAGGTGTCTCGTCCACACGATGACACCTGAGGGGAGTGATTAATCCACCCCTATTGTTGCAGGAGGTCTGTCGGAAAGGAAAGGAAAGGAGAGCGGAAGACCAAATAATCGTGTGTTAACTTCAGTATACAGGCGGTGATTTACTGCTACCTCAGAGATCAATTGGTCCACTTACTGCATAAATTGATGATGGCCATTTATCTAATGGCAGAATCCTCAACGGTCTTTTTAGAGGAAGCTGGATCATATTAAACTAACATTTAAAGTAAAAAGAGACACAAAGCAGTGGAGATGCTTTGCTTTTCCGTTGCCTTTAATACTTATGACAAAGGTATATAAGCCTGACAAACGATGAGCTATAACAATAAATTAGATGCGAGTTTCTGGCCACTATTTTTCAGAGCGCTTCTTCCAATGGAGCTTAGTGCTTCAGTGTCTGCTGCATCAAACTCAGGATCTAGAATGCTCAGAACTACACTATATTATAGTTGCCTTCCGACTTGACACATGCAAAGTTGAGATTTCAGGTGTATGCAATATTGTGCCTCCAGAGTAGTATTATCTGGTAACATACAAACTCTTTGAGCCCAGGATGCTCATTGAATAAGCAATTGTTGCACCAAAAGATGGCTATAGCACAGTGATGGCGAACCTTTTGGGCTTGGTGTGTCAAAACTTTGGAAAATGCTTAATTTGCTGGCATGTCAATCCCCCTCCCAAACAAAAGAGAACAGTTCTTTATATTCTTTTATTTAAACAGAAAATACAGTCCAATCATGTGTGGTGCTCTGTATTTTATAAAGAAACATCAAATTGCAAAAAAGTGAAAAATGAGTAAAATAAACTCAATTTTTGTCAGGTGTTGGTGAACTCTGGTGTGTCACCCCAGGCTCTGTGGTGTGTCACCTTTGACACTTGTGTCATAGGTTCGCCATCACTGCTATAGCAGGTGGGTGGGCAAGGGGTCTCACAGGTGTCCACCTTTCTGGTTCTGTCACCTGCCCACACATTGACCTTCTATCCAAAGGGTGTACTAAGGTGAGCTTTGTGTTCTCCACTGCTTCTTTTTCTCCCTCTGTCTCAGATCTAAGCTGCCTGTCAGAAATGTGCATGATTCCTTCCCGGCTCCTGTCTGCTTAACATTACTCCTCCTGAATGGAGACCTCCAGGTTTCGCTCCTTTGGGTGACATGTCTGTATCACCAGGACGATGTAGCTGCAGTTCCCAAATCTTTCCAGCATGGGTTGTATTATCAGGATTTTGTTTGGATTTCCCCCTTCCTAAAACGCTTTTTTTTCTAAAATATGATCCCACACCTGCAGAATGAAGTGGAATTCTCCAGAATTCTGCCACTTCAGTTTACCTCTTAATATTGTGCGATTTGCAGTTCAATTCTGTCCCTTGTCAGCTCATAGCATGCAGTGCTACTGACCTGGCATGTGCTGCATGCTATGTTGTTGTTGTTGGTGGGGACCCAGGCAGTCCAAGAGAGGTACACAGATATTCCTTAGTAGGCCGCCTAGTCTCTAATGGATTCTCCCTCTCCTGCCCCCGAATCTGTGAGATCCTCCTCCTCCTGTCCCCAAACCGCCCCTAGCCCAGCCCACACTCAACTACCTATGATCATTCCCCTGAACTGTCCCCACCATCACCTGGGCATGTGCTCACCTCTGGCATGTGATCTGCGGTCTGCCACTGGTGGTACGGCACTCCCTGCCTGTCACACGGTTTCTAGCAGGCTGCACAATGGCAATGAGGCTGGGCCAAGGTTTTTATCACATCCATAGGATTGGACCATAAGTCTTATATTGAGACAAAAGTTGAGTGAGGAAACACGCATGTTTAAATGGCCTCAGAGCACATGGCCTCAGAGTAGTAGGAAGATACAAAAAATCTTGAGAGATTCTTCACATCCGGGTCACTCGATGTTTGAGATCTTACCGTCAGGAAAAAGATATAGAGTGTTGAAAGCTAGGACAAGTAGATTTAAATATAGTTTTTACCCAAGTGCGGTGATCAGGCTAAATGCAGAGTTTTGAATCTGGTGGTCTTAACAAATGTATACCTCATGGTTGTATGGTACCTATATCCATATTTTTTTAGTGTTGTTTTAATTGTTATTTGTATATGTTATTTGGTGTTGTCCAGCTGTATGATGTGAAGAGCACCTCATTTCGTTGTTCTCATACCTTGAGTACAATGACAAATAAATTTCTATCTATCTATTCCAGAGTGCTCAATCTGTCAAAGGCGTCCCTTTTGCCAGCCCAGTGTTGTCACAAATGTGCCATAAAATGAGTTTGCACTGACTTCAGAAGAACTGAAGGAACAGAGGACTTCGGAGGCAGGCCAGCTAGGGGGTTGGGGAGGGCAAAGGGAGGCGGAATGGAGAGGGGAGAGGCAAAACAGGGTGAGGGAAGGAAGAGAAAGTACAGGCCTGTGGGCAGACTGGCCAGGAAGGCTGGTGGTGCCAGGATCCTGTTGGCCTGCTTGGGGTTAGAATTGCACCCTCAATATCAGATTTGTGGATTGATCCTAAAAGGAAAGACTAAACCGAGTTTGGGCATTGCCTTCTGATCATAAGTTACATGATCATAAATGCAAGCCCTCAATTCAGTTAAAGAGTGTAGAAGCAAAAACATTGTGAGATATTGTTTCCTAAGGGCATGGATTTATGCATTCATGACTAGAAACTAGTGAGTATTTAAATATGATTTGTACAAAATGTGGTGTTGAGTTCATCCCTTGTCATGAATGCATAACTACAGAAGTCTGGTCAACGCTTAAGGCAACAAAAAGACAAGCACTTGCTCCATCAACACCCTCGGAAAGAGACTTTAACCCCAAAAACTTGAAAAATGGCTCCTGTTTCGAAAAAAAAAATTGGTGAACAATCCTTCAGGGAGTCTTAAACATTTGACTGAAGCAGGCCTTGAGGTCTTAATCTGTCTCCGACAAGAGTTATGTCATATTTTATGGCTAACTGTGGATAACTTTCCACCTGCAAGTGCCTGTCATTGGCTCCATACTGTATTACTACCCAGGTAGCGATGAAATGGTGGGCTAATAGCATGAAAACACAGAGCCCTATTGTATGCAGCTAGATGGTTCTTAATAGTGAATTACTACTGTACGCTGGAAACTTTTCTAATGCTGCATGAGTTCATTAGAGCAATTATATCGAGAATGTTGAAAAGACAAGACTGTTTTGGTCATGGGCAGTGTTAGTGGTTTCCTGTGGCGTGGTGTTTATGATAGTAGCAGTGAATCAGCATGCATGTTAGACCTGCCTGAGGCATGTTTGTAACTTAAATGCCTGCCTTTTTAGATTTCTTCATTTTCTCCACTACCAGAAGAACGTTTACTGCAAGTTGATCTTTTTTTTTTCTTGTTTTCCCCACTGTCTTCATTTTTGCTCCAATCCCAGTCTAAAAATCCAAAACTAGTGAGGTCTTCGCAAGGAAGGATGATCTGTTAATGAACAAAGCATGGTCCTGTGGAACTTGGCTTTAACCGCTAGCCAGTGATGAACAGCCTAGTCCTATAGGCAGGACTTACTGCATCCTGTGGATCAAGGGCATGGCAACAACTCCAGACATCCAAGCATCCCGAGGATGTGCACCGACTCAAGATTGATTGCCATGCTGGTACGTTCATAAGGAGGTGGATTGGAGGCAGAACAGGGTGAGCAGGGGGCCAGGATAAGGATGGGATCAGTGGCAGTCAGGGATGGGGGATCAGTGGCAGTCTTGGCAACTGTGATCTTATGCCCCCAGCCTGGGCCCAACACTCTTCCTTGGACCTACCAGATTTTTGGTAGGAAGATCTAAGGCCAATCTAAGGAAATGGGGTTTCCCCATAAAAGACATGCTGTGTGAATGTGGAGAAGAACAAACCATCTCACATCTGCTACAGTGCACACGGTGCCCCTCTACATGCACAATGGAAGATCTTAGGTTGGCAAGAGAGAATGCTGTTGAAGTGGCCCAAGTATTGGGCACATGATAACTAGTTTTAACTTTGTAATTTATTCTAAAAACATATTTTGATGTATGTATAAAATTATATTAATGTGGGTGCTTCTGACACGAATAAAGAAAGAAAAAAAGACCAGATTTTGGCCAGCAAAGGAGCTGGCATAGAGTAGGCTGAGGGGGACCACTGAGTGAGTGGTGGAGGAGGTAAGTAAAAATGATTCACTGCGTGGTCCCTAGCCATCTCATGGGATGCAACGGAGGCTGCCTTGGTGCCACTGCATCACACAGGTAGGCCAAGCATAAAGTTGGGCCCTGAGTGATGTAAAGACCATAAGGAGAGGTGGGTTTTGGGGGGTCATATTTTTTCCAAAATTTCTTGATTAAAACAGCAAATTGCAGTGCTATGTGTTTTTATCCAAATTTTTCTTGAAAATTGTACAGACAGTGCAATAAATAAGGGTGAATGGCCCTACAAAGGCTAGCAATCACTGGCGCACACACTCCAACCCTAAATGACCTGCTCAGAAATTCCCACGCTGCACTCTGGTTGCTGCTTGGAGCTTCAAAAAACTGCTGCTTACTACTTTCGCATTCCATTAAAGTCGCCCCAACATGCACTGTGAACTATGAACACGCGTGTTCATAGTTTTAAGCAAACTTCCTCCTATTTCTGCCCCTCCTCCTTCTGATCCCTTGCTGAAAATCCCTTGTGGATTCCTCAAAATTGTGTGAAAAATAAACAAAAGTGGTGTTATTTTTGTGAAATTGATCTGAATTTGTGTCAAACTG
Source organism: Lerista edwardsae (assembly GCA_029204185.1). NCBI lineage: Eukaryota > Metazoa > Chordata > Lepidosauria > Squamata > Scincidae > Lerista > Lerista edwardsae. The sequence continues at coordinate 2,545,829 of JAJKFI010000096.1, forward strand.
TGTCAAAACTAAGCAAAAGCAGTGTTATTTTGCGATTTGATCTAAATTTTGGTTTATGTAGCATTTTGAGTAGAAATTCTCATTAGTTAGCATTCTATGTTGATCACCAAAAAACCCACCCTAATCATAAGAAAAATGGGTTATGGAAGGATATGAAACCTAATGCTATCATTGGTGGCTAATTAGGAAGCCTGGAAAAGCAAGATCTTTTCTTGGTCAAGTCAAATGCATTCACACTGGTAAAAATACTTGGATAGACTCTGGTACATCTCTATGACCTATGTTCCAGTCACAATAGGTTCAAAAGCTAAGCCTTGGCAAACTATGCCTAGAGCCCAACGTATGCCGCATGGACTTTTCACTTGCAAACGCTTGCATTTTGAGACCTCAAGCACCGCCATGCAGATAAATCCATTTCACTGCAATGATCATCTAAGGAAAAACCTTGCAACTGAAAGAAGTCACAACAGGCGTTCTGTCTTGGGTCCAATGTTATTACTGCCTCCTGATTAAGATAATATTTTGAACTTGGCACACTGCAGGAACACCATATTGCCACTTCCCCTGTGGAAATGAAGAAATATTGTCTCATGTTTATTGTATTCCACTTAGTTCAATATCATCTGTGCTGTGAGAGTGGTACACGCTCCGTTTTTGAAGCAACCCAAATGCAACTAATGCTTCACCTTTGTATTTTACTGGAGATAAGCTCTGGATCCCAGGGGGCAAAGGAGCGGGAAGGAAAGCACAACATCCTCACTGTAACACGAACACATTCTGAATTGCACTTTCGCACCATGACTGTCAAACAGTGCGGTGACGCCATTGGGCAACTGTTTATCAAGTGCCCTTGGGCTGGATACATAGACTTTGTCCTTGAAAAACACACTGCATATTCTGAAGCTGTCTCCCAGCACGTCTGATTTGAAGAGAGGTCTTGCGTGCGGGGTAAGGGGGAGAAAAAGGACTTCAGAAGAAAACAAAAAAATAAAAATAAAATGGAATTGCCAGCTAGCAGATTCACACAGAGGAACACCATATTCCACATTCTCAGTAACTGATGTGACCCTGAAGGCAAAGCTGCTTGCTCTTGGAATCCATCTACGATTTTACAGAATGCAAAGCCGGGAAGGATCCCTTTTAGTATTATTTGTATTATTTTGTTTGGTGACAAGAATTCCCCGTTTGGATGTCCCGTCCCACCCCGGGACATCATTGTGCAGTTACAAGCCATTTCACCGTGTCTGGAACTCAAGCTGGGCTTTCTGAATTGCAAACAAGCAATCGGAGTTCCTGTGTGGAGCACATTCAATGCAGTCATCCATTCGGGATGGTAATGTTGTTATTACAGCCACGTCTGCAATAACTCAGCTGTCACACTCACTCCAGGTTGAAATGCGGCCTACTTTGCCTCTGCTAGCCAATAATTGCACTGGTGTGTGTGTGTGTGTGTGTGTGTGTGTGTGTGTGTGTGTGTGTGAGAGAGAGAGAGAGAGAGAGAGAGAGAGAGAGAGATGTTTAAATTGAAATGGGATGTTACAATTTCAAAGGGAAAAGAAAAACACACAAATGAGATTTCCAGACTTTTTTTTTGTTCATTTAAGAGGGGGGCATTATTATAGTGATCACCACTGCTCTAATGCTTAGTATACTGAGGTTTTCCCAGGCACTTGATACACATTGTTGTGGCAAAGTTTAGCAAAAACCTACAAGGAAGTGGCAGCTATTAATATGCCCATATTCAAGCTGAGGGGCAGAGACTGAGAGCAAGACTTTGATGTGTAGCATTAAACATGACAATGACCTGAGAGTTTCTAGTCGACACAGACAGACAGACAGACAGACACACACACACACACACACACACACACTCTATGGTGAGGCAAGTTGTTGCCATCTCCCTTGGCTTTTCTACAGGCATACGCTCCCTTCCTTTCCACATTTCAGCCACTGCTTCCACTTCCTGCTACTGTGGTCTTTTTTAAAAGAGGAAGTTTATGTGGTGAAAAAGTGGAAGCCTAGAGCAGAGATGTTGCAAACATTCTACCGGAGGGGGAGGGGCTGAATACTGCACTCCACAGCTTGCATATTTGTAAATAGAATCAGGGCAGCATGAATCTGTCTGCAGAAGTGTGTATCTTTGTGAGCAGGTGGAAGCAGCAGCAAAGGGGCTGGGGAGATGGTGGAGGCAAATGGAGACAGAAAGTGGGTGCAGCTGCAGAGTATTTCCACTGCCCTGCACCAATCAGCTGCCTGAGGCAACTGGTTCACCTGGCCTTGCTAATGGGCCACCTCAACTGTCTAGTGGTGGAGCATTCTACCTTAAAGTAGCAAGTGCACAATCTGGATTGAGCCAGGCAGGTGCAGAAATAGAGGGTGCTTAATCTTTAATTAAGATTATGCAGAGGCGTACCTGGGGGGATCACAGCACTAAATTTTGCAAGCAGCCGCTCCTCCTCCTCTTTGGAGGCATTCCCAGTGGCTAGAACAAAACGGAGGCTGTGTTGGCTATGAATGGCTCCAAAGAGGAGGGGGAGCGGCTGCTTACAAAACTTAGTGCTGTGATCCCCCTCTAAGTATGCCACTGATTCCATGCTTGTTTTCCTGCCAAAATCCCCCCTGACCCCTAGCGATGCCATTGCAGCAAAGAAAGAATTGTTTCTTTCATTTTGCTTTTAAATTCATCGCAGCCTGTGTCCAAGTGGAAGGCCGGAGATGAGAAACATTTTTTCTTACCATTTTTCATCTCAGAATTGCCTTCCCCAAACTGCTTTTTCACTCACTGGAGGAAGAAACAGAGTGAAAGAAATTCTGGACACCCTGGTTAAAAAGAAAAGTTTGGAGATTTGGACAGAAAAAGAGGCAACGGGAAAGAGCCTTTCTCAGCACACTCGCCCACTCCTAGCCTGTCTGTGTGAAGTTGAAAACAGTGCCAAAGGAAGAACCAGAAAACTCCACACAGGGAGCAATCCTAACCTGGAGTTAGGCCAGCACAAGTCACTTGTGCTAGCCTAGGTTGAAAGTGCGCCGTAAAGTGCGTTTGGACCACTCTCGGAGTCAGGGAGGCTGGCACACAGATGTGCCCCAGCCTCCCTGACTCAAAGAGTGCTGTAAATGTGCTTAACAGTAGCGCCAACTCCATGGGTGCTGGAATGCTGTCAACACCCACAATAATTTGTAATGGGTGCTCTGCACCCACAATGTTCAGCACCCCCAAAGAGCGTGGCACCCCCATGTCTGTGCGCACGCTACCATCCCTCGGCCTGTTCGCAGCACCCACATTTCCATGCGGCTTGGCCTGTTCACGCGGTGCACCCCCATCATGTCCATCGCTGCTGTCGAGGCGAGCCAATGCATGCACAGTGGTTGCTTCACATGGCACGGCACCCCCACCGCGCATGCGCAGCTTCTCAGGCATGCGCAGTGATAGCCTCATGTCAAAACGAGTGCACATGCCCGCTCCAGCAGCAGGGAGAGCCAATGGGATGCGGCAGACTTGATCGCCGCAGTCCAGGCTCAGAAGAGGCTGCCTTGCATCGCGGCACCCCCATGTTCGGCAGTGGGCCTGTTCATCGGAGCGGTCAGGCTGAGCCAAGGGCAGTACGAGCGTGCGCAGAGATCACTGATGGACGAGCCCAGGCCTTGCATTGCGGCACCCCCGTGTTCAGCACTGGGCCGGGCACTCGGCACTGTGGAACCTCCCAAGACGGTCTCTGCGCATGCTCGCGCTGCCCTCGGCTCGGCCTGACTGCTCCAAGTCTCTGACGAACAGGCACGCTTCTGGCCCAGTGCCGAACATGGGGGTGCCGCAATACAAGGCACTGCAGGTGAGAGCGCGGGCAGGTGGGCAGGCGGGGGATCTAGGCTGCACCGTCTCAGGAGGTTCTACAGTGATGAGTGCCCGGCCACAGCTGATGGGGGAGCTCTGGGCACCGCGCTCGCTCCTGCCTGCCCTGCACCCTGGAGCCCCATCCCGCAATGGAGCAGGCGGATAGGAGCTGTGTGCAGAGCCCCCGCAGCGTATGGGCAGGCGGGGGCTGGACAGCTGCCCTCTGGGGTAACCTCCAGCCCTGCCCTGCCTGGAGATGCAGGAGCTGAACTGTGACCCAGCCATGAGCGAAGTGAGCGCTCCAGGAACGCCAACGCACATTCCCTACAGTGTAAACCCAGAATGCTTGCTTTGCATGAGGCAGGGCTAGCCAGCAGGACTCACTGCCACAAGAGGCTGCCATGACTGCCAGCATAAGCAGCCTAGTTGGAGGGGAGGGAAATGCAAGGAGAACAAGGCAGCCGCGCAGTCCAGAGAGTGGCGCTTCTTTGGCATGCTGCACTCGGGGACCTCTTGGAGGAAGCAGGCGGCCAAAGAAGGCAGAGCTCAAAGGACTGGGGGGGGCAGAGAAACAGTCAGGCAGCCTCTTCCAAGCCCAAACTGCAGCGATTGAAAGCTGGGCTCGGAAGAGGCTGCCTTGCATTGCACGTGGTGACGTCAGAGGGCGTGGCTACACTGGGTGTGGTGACATCAGGGGGCGTGGCTACTCAGCACCCTCAATGTTCTGAGCAAGGTGGTGTCCCAGGCGCTTAATGACATGTTTGCAGCATGCCTAACTCCTAACACATCCGCGCCTACGATGTGTTTGTGCCTTGACCATTACGCGATGCCATCTCTTTTCAGGAACAGTGCGTAAAAGGATGACAATAGTCTGTAACAAAATATCTGCGGCTTTAAGTTCCTACATTAGCTGTGAAACAGACTTACCCTTCAAATACCATTTCACAATATTTTAATTACCTCCATGATTTTCTAAATGAAAATAGCTCTTGTCCAGCTGGGTTTGTACAAAGCTCTCATCAAGTTCAACAAAAGCTCCTTGGGGAGACAGCATGTTTTTTTCCAGAACTTCAGCAAATAACCACAGTGTGAAGCATTTTCACTGATTAAACAGGACAAAGCTGTGTGTTTACTAGATAGTCGAAAACGTACAGATTTGCGGTGATCACTGTGATATTGACCCAGAGGTCCTCCTATAGACTGAAGCCTCATTGAAATTCTGGCCTGACTAATGATATAGCCGGCTATTATTCTAATTAAACATAATGTTGCTCCACTTGGTAAAGCACTGGGGATGCTCCGCTGTCTGAGAACACAGAAAAGGAATGTTCTGCTCTGTGGCTAAGATGAGGACGATTGTTGGGATGTTAAAGTAAGGCCCAGGGAATTTGCAGACCTGAATGGTGAGGGTAGTTCTAGCTTAGGTTCTGTCCAGTAACAAGACCATGTGATCTCTGGGTAAATGTTGCAAACTGTTTAGCCAATCCCAGGAACACTGGTTGCTTGTCTGTGGTGCACAGTGAGCGTGTGTTCAGTCTTGTCCTGTTATGTCTTGATCAGAGAGCTGTTCTGTTCAATCTTCCGTTTCTCTCTGAGTATTGCTACTGCTGGATTTACAGAAGCATTTACTGTATGTATTATATGTTTGCTATTCTTTGTTGCAAGAAGACAACTTCTGGAAATACAGAAGTTCTTGCCAACTCAAGTCTCTGAGTGATTTATTTACTTGAGCTCAGCACAACCTTGGGACATTCCTAAGCCTCAATACTTAAGTTTGCTTTGTGCTTTTCATCACAGATGGATGGGCAACAGTGTGAATGTGGGAAGCAGGTGAAATAAGACATTCACAGATCATAAACATGAGACATCCTGAACTCTACTAGACACAGAGCGCAATCCTAACCTGGAGTTAGACCCACACAGTTAGGCCAGCGAAGTTTGGCCAGCACAAGGGACACCGCAAAGTACGTTTGGACCACTCTCAGAGCGAGGGAGGATGCCTCACATCTGTGTGCTGGCCTCTCTGACTCTGAGAGTGGTCCAAACATACTTTACGCTGTCCCTTGTGCTGGCCAAACTTTGCTGGCCTAACTGTCCCTTCCAGGTTAGGCTTGCACTCACAGACCTGCTGTCCCTTTTGCTCCAATAGATATACTGAATGACAACACAGCTTTGCAGATGTAAATAATAATAATAATAATAATAATAATAATAATAATAATAATAATAATAATAATAATAATTCAGCACCCAGCCAGGTTGACCCCATAAACCCTCAGTTCCACTAACAGCAGTAGTTCCCAATGCACTATTAGAGGCAGATAGGGAACCCACTGCAGGATTTAACTTCAGGGCCCCTATTGACACTTCTCTGTGTTGTATTGGTGGAAGCACAACATAGGGAAAAAAAATGTGCACCAATCCCTTCCGTCTTCAGGCTAAGTCAAGGAAGCAGTGGACCTGCATCTCATGCTGTTGGGAAAAATGGTAGAGGAACACCGACTCCTCTGTCTCCTCCCTCCTTCAGCTGTCAGCCCTTGGGTAGGATTCTGTCAGCCCCCTGTGCTGCCAACACATTGTTATGACAGTGAGGTACTTGCACAGATTAGAAAACCTCAGTCGGAAGAGAAAAGGAAAGGCAGAGAAGTCTATAGAGGGGGAACAAATTATCTGTGCGATTGTCATGCTGCATAAAGAACTATGCCAAGAATGTTGCATCAGGACTTAACCCTGCAATTTAGTGCGCAATCCTAAACTGGAGTTAGGCCAGCATAAGCAAAGCCAGCCATGTTTGGCCAGCACAAGGGCCACCATAAAGCATGTTAGGACTACTCTCGGAGTCAGGGAGGTTGGCCCCCATCTGTGTGCTGGCCTCTCTGGCTCCGAGAGTGGTCCAAACATACTTTACGGTGTCCCTTGTGCTGGCCAAACGTGGCTGGTTTAGCTTATGCCGGCCTAACTCAGTTTAGGATTGCACCCTTAAAAATGCATCATGAGCTCAGGATTTAAGCTGGCAGCCAGACAGCCACAAATGGTGCCTCTGTTAATCCTGAAGTGTGAGATCCCACCATAAAACAGTGGAACTGAAGTGAATTATCATTCTGGATTTTGTATCCAACTTTCTACTTCACACACCCAACACTGGACCATATAACGTTTTGCCCACCACATATGTAAGGGAGAAGAAGGAAAGCTCCTATACTTAAGGCTATAGAATTTAAAACACTGGGAAGTAATAGAAGGGCAATTGAGGTCTGTACCTGTTCCTTCTGAGTTTTGTATATGAACACTTCATTTACAATATCTCTTTAAATACGGAGAATTCCCATTAGCGTGCTGGTTTCTTTTCAGGATGTTGGAACAGTAACATTTCAACCTTGATAGCATTTATCTTCTAATCAAGTTGAGACTTTGAAAAATGACACATTATCAAAAGACTTGGGTTTGTATTTTTTTTTTTAAAAAAAAAGCACTTGATTAGTTATGGATGGCTTTTCAAGTCTACTGATTTCAAACACTTTTTAATATTTTTTTCCAGTCTGTTAGCTTATAATGCAAACCAGATTTATTATTTATTTTTAATGGAAACATCTGAGTTATAAATATTTTAAAATAAGCTCCTGCTCATGCATAGCTACATTTTTTTTTCATATACTTTCATATGCACATGCATATTAATGGAATGACAGCTCTCTGCTCACAGTGCAGATCTTGACAAATAATAATAATAATCAGTAGCGATAATTGATAATAGCACTTATTGAAAGTGACCAAGCATTTAATAGCTTTTCTCCCTTCCTCTTGCTTGAGCTCAAAGAAACATGATGATTTTAAATGCTCAGTATGGTACGTTCACGTTTGATAATTCAATTATCATTAAGCATGGACTGAAACAACCGTGTCTTAATGCATTATAGTGTCAGAGATTCACTGAGCTAGTTAATAACATTGGCACACCTGCATTATGGACTTACAGATATAGATACTCTACCTCATCCTGCATGGGTTCCAAAGTCAGGTCTTTACCAAATACAGCCGAGGAAATAGTTGGTTCTGGCAATTGATTCTAAAGATTAAGAAATATGAAAGCATTGCATTTTTACTGGACTGATTTTCTTTGGTGTATCCAAGCATTGGCATTCTTACTTATACTGACTGATCTTGAAATAACCTGTCTGATGTTCTGCCTAACTTGGAAGCTTGCATACTTTTGTGCCGTATACAAAATAACAATACTTCATACTAGGGGCCCTGGTGGGGGCAGGTACAGGTCCCTGGGTATCATTCCTGAAGGGGTATCAGGGATGTGTTACCCACTCATGGACCTGAAGCCAGTAGTGGGCCCAGGAGGAGGTGAGGCATCATGAAGGGGGGGTACAGGAGAAGGTGCTGCCTCCTCACCACCACAGTGCCTTCTCCTGCCCCCGCCCCCCATGGCCACTCAGACCAGTTTTGTGCCGCTTTGAGCAACCAACCGTTATTTTTCCCAAGCGGAAAAAAGTGTTTGGCCACTCAGAGGGGAGTGCAAATGCTCCGAGTGAGTCCGGAAGTAACTGGTGGTGACATCATCACCTCCTGCAATTACTTATGAGTCAGACACTTCCGGGGGTGGATGGGTGGCGTCTTGAGTCATGGCCCCGGGGTGCCAAAGAGTCCAGCTACACCAGAGATATTTCATATTAAGTGCATGATTTTCCAAAGCGCTGTGATATTGATTCCATGTTCCAAAGCTTTGAGCTAATAATAGTGTAAAATGGAGTTCATTGTTTCCTCTTCGTAATCCAACTACTGCTATAATTCACGCACTTCCTAGCAAATATATGAGAAGCAACCAGAATGTTTTCAGATGCCAAACTCAAAGGGTGATGAGACGCAATCAGTTGGAGAGTTGCCCTAAGTAAACCTAAGAATTCTTGCACAGCTGCCATTCATTGCAAGTAAAATAGAAGGAATTTTATATTTTACCATGTTATGATAAGTGTGAAGATGATCGTGCTTATTGTGGCTCAAGCTTTTAAGAACATAAGAAGAGCCCCACTGGATCAGGCCAAAGGCCCATCTAGTCCAGTTTCCTGTATCTCACAGTGGCCCACCAGGTGTCTAAGGGGGTTCAGTACACAATAAGATACTTGCATCCTGTTGCCACTCCCTTTTCTAAGCTAGAGATCTGTTCTCAGAGGCATCTACAAAAGCATGCCATAATAAGTAATTGTGCCATAATTAAATTGACTTTCCAACTAACACAGTTTCTCATCTAGAATTCATTAAAAAGGGACTTGTGCAGACAAATTTCTCCAGAAATTGTGTTCCAACAGATTTTCTGCTAATTCAGTCATGATTATCCACTTGATGATGCATCTCTCTTCCTCTTTCACATGCACGCATACACACCTTCAATCAGTGTCTGCTTAAAATTGTGACAAGTCCAGTGCTCAGTCCTATCCAAAGGGCTCAATCCTAACCTGGAATTAGGCTGGCACAGATAGGCCAGCAAAGTTTGGCCAGCACAAGGGACGCCATAAAGTATGTTTGGACTATTCCTGGAGTCAGAGAGTCCAGCCCACAGACGTGCACCATCCCTCCTAATTCTGAGAGTGGTCCAAACACACTTTACAATGGCCGTGATACCAGCCAAACTTTGCTGGTCTAACTATGTTGTCTAAGTTAGGATTGCACCCACAGTTATATTAGGAATATGGAGCCATTTTAAATTCATATACTATGACATTGACACTATGGGGAGAAGGTCAGCCTGTTTCACCTACACCTGCAGTGCCTATGTATTACAGAGACCAAGGCAGGGTGGTGATCCAAGCACCTAGCACGAATCACTAGACCTTCTCTCTTCCCTGTCAGAGCCTACCCCCAGTCTTTTCAGATAATAATAATTTAAGGGGGAAAGGCAGAATCAAAGACCAATTTCCCAAACACTTTCTCATTCACTCAAGTTTAAAATTAATGGCACAGAAACATAACCCCTCAACCCTTCCTTGTACTCACTCATAGAACTTATCTTGACAGATCATAATAATTAAGGATATAATTGATAATAACACTTATTGAAGGTGACCAAGCATTTAATAGTCTCTCTCTTTAGTTCTGCAGAAACATATGTATCATAGATCATAAACGCTCAATACGTTACGCTCAGGTTTTATAATTAAATTAACATTAAATGTAATTTATGTGAGATTGATTTTCAGGTGATGGAGAGCACATGCCCCCAGTTTCTTTCAACAAGAACAAGATACATTGACCCATTCTATGAAATAAATATAAACAGCATATCCCTAGTAAATCACTATGCAAGAGCTGCCTTTTATGCTTTTCTGTAGCTACGAGCTGCGTAGTAGGTTCTAAGCTTAAGAATGGCACACATTCAGTTTGTTCTCTATTCCCACCCCCATACAGAGAGAATAAAATGATATATGAGTCAGGGATGCTGGCATATAGACCATCAACTAAGCCAGCTATCCCGTTTTCCTATGCTTGGTCCAGAGAGGTAAGTAGTGCTTCAGGTGTTTTTCAGCATGCAGCATTTCTGGTTTCCCATAAGAGTGGCAGAAGCAGATGCTTCACCACATTCTTTTCCACCAACATGAAAAATGAGGTGTTTTCTAGATAGGGATGCTGGGGTGTAAGGGGCTTACACCTGGTCCAGGGAGGTGCATGATCTGGTGCATGATACAGGTGCATGATCTGGACTGCAGCAATATCTGTTTGCTCATAGAACTTCAGCTATGTGGACTAGAAGCAATTACTGCTTCACCCTAAAGGTTTCATAAGCACATCATATATTCCCTCCCCACCCGCCACCCTAGCCAGTGTGGAGCATTGGTTTCATGTTCACCTATCCTTGATCCAAAAAGGCAAGTAGCATGCAAACAATGTGATGTAGGTTTGTAACAATTTCCATGATTTCCCTGTAGGTATAGCACAATCACACTTGACACAGTGGTAGTTTTCACTGATGTGAAGAATGAGGGCACAATCCTAACCAATTTTCCAGCACCAGGGTAAGGGCAATGCAGCTCCAAAGTAAGGGAACCAACATTCCCTTACCTTCAGGAGGCCTCCATGACTACTACTGCACTGCAGGATGCAGCACATGCCTCACTGGCACAGCTATGTCAGTGCTGGAAAGTTGGTTAGGATTGCATCCTGAGATGCCTTAGAGGTATGGATGCTGGTATGTAGGTGTTAGCAACTTCATTTTTCTATGCTTGTTCTAAAAGGGTAGGTAATGTTTTGGATATGCCATCTGTACTGGAAGCAATGTCTTAGATAGATAGATAGATAGATAGATAGATAGATAGATAGATAGATAGATAGATAGATAGATAGATAGATAGATAGATAGATAG
>JAJKFI010000096.1:2563359-2581960 GCA_029204185.1 Lerista edwardsae
CACACACACACACACACACACACACACACACACACACACACACACACACACAACCCTGAGTGTGTCAGTTTGTGCGGTCAACATCCCTTGCACCATCTAGCAATGCCACTGGATGGGAGGTACTGTACTCATGGAAACTTTGAGGAACCCAAGCAAAACTTGTGAGGACCCAAGATGGTCTTTCAGTTCAAGATGAAACCAGTCACCTGGTATCCATCTATTGATGCATAACAAAACAAACTCTTAACACTACCCATTGAGCAGGTGTTTGAACCAATCACTCTCTTGGACGTTCTGATAGGGATACTATCATACCTTGCAGATATATACATCAGGCTACCCTACAGGAAGATATATCTGGCTACCGACTATGGTCTTAAGCATTTCCTTAAGCGCTGCCTGCAGTATGACAGCCAAGGACAATGCAGAATGCCACTTCGTGGACTGGGCATAAGTCACTGGATGACTTTCTCCATCATGTTCCCATTCAACACTCACAGCATCTATCTGCTGTTAGGGACAGAATGATGGAAATAAAAGAGAAATGTTTGGTCTTGCTCATATTTGTGTGTATGTTTGTGTATAATTTTCCAGTTGTACAACTGCTGGTTTTGTGGTCCTTAGTATATGCACATTCATTCTGAAGCATGGAAGCAGCTTTTACACGGCTCTTTTATTCCCCCTGCCTCTTATTTTGGGCTTTCTTTGATTATTATTTATATCTCATCTGTCCCCACGACAGTAGCAGCACCCCCCCCCCCCACTTTCTGGACCTGTCAAACATTTTCCTTTCACAACACCACCGCAGCAAATTTCTGGCCGGGGCTTATTCTTCCTTAGCTGTTCCCTCACTGATATGACTAACGTCTTGTCATCCAATCGCAGAAGGAAGGATGTGCTCCTGTCGGCATCTGTCCTTTAAAGTGAAATTAAATCCTAAATCTTTCATTTAGCTAGTGAAAACCTCTGCTCAAAAGGTCCCCTATGGCTCATCCCATATGGAGCAACATAATCTAGGTTTGGTTTGGGACACCAGATGCTGGCTCTGCATGAAAGTATTCATCCAAATTTGGATCCAGTGCTAATTATCGGGAAGGAAAATAGCTGCGTAGTCCAAAAGGAATTTCCCTTGTATCATTAGAAAGCACCAAGGTATATGATGTTCCTGCATCCTGCTGGTACAGTACGGGTTCTACATTACAATCACAATTCCCATTTGATAACAATGAAAATTCTGCGCTCCTGCGGACCTAATTTTGAAACGAGAAGAAAAAATCCATTTTTGCCCCATTGGGGATTTTTTTTTCATATTTTACCACCAGACAAATGCTTCATTTCTTCCCCTTTTCATTGCAAATTCTTATTACAGTGATAGAATAGGCAAGCAAAAGAAGGAAGGTTGTGTGGAACGGATCTAAAGAGATCCACCCAGGGGATTTCTTTTTATTGCGGCCAACTATGTTGATGATCAAGCGATGTTCTATCTATACCATCTATATCTATACCATTCTTCTTTGGTATAGATACGAATATAGATTCAAATACTCCAGGAGGCAGGGACTTTTCTCACAAACACGCCCTCCGCAAATATGCTGAATAGCAGCATTCAGGGTCAGAAGGTAGAGAGGAAGTTCATGAAATGCCACCATGGGACAATTATCTTTAAATAAACACAGTGCCAGCAGGGGTATCATGTAATGAAGAAACCAGGCAATGGAGGTGAGTCAAGTAAATTTGAAAACAAACTCTGTGTGAGTGTAAGGATTGCAGAGGGAAATGAAGATTATACTCAAAGAGGAAACATCTGTGTACAGCCCAATTTTGGATAGAATCAGAGCACGTCTTATTTTTTTGGCACATATTGAACTTGCGCATACTGGGTTTGATTGGGTTGCCCCCTTGTTTTGCAAAAAAACATGTTTCAGAGAAAGGTCCTGGCCAAAAACACTGGAGGAGGTGGGCCAACAGAAGACATTTATATGGCTACGAGCTTCATAACTTTTTCCAAGCAAAAAGAGCTATCCAAGTAGGCAAAAGAGCCATTTCCTCATGAATAAACCAAAAAATGCAGAGCTTGCAAAAGTAACCAGAACACACTGAGATCATAAGGACCTTGTTGCATACTTACCTTGAAATTGTTAACACTTAAATCTACTCTTACCTCTCGATAGATAAGACAACTTATTCCATATATAAAGATTAGACAGCTCGTTGCCATTTATTTGCCTTCCTATCCACTTACATTTTTTGAGAATGTGTTTTTCTGTTAATCATTTCATGACAATTCCATTCTTATATTTTAGCCTGCTAATAATCATCATCAACCTTTTGTTTGTCCCCCCTTTTTGTGGTTGATTTTAAAACAAATAAAATATATGGAAAATATCCTTCTGGGTCAAACTGAATACGGCAGCATCCCGATTCCGGCAGTGGCCAGTCAGATCTTGCCAAGCACGTAGGAGAAGCCAGATCTTCACCTTCAGATCCAAAGGTGTCATTAATCAAAGGTTCGTTTTAGAGTTCAACATCTGAAGTTCATAATGATTATCTCGCCAATGATTCATCTAGCTGAGTGCTGTCAATATGAACTGATAGTAGCACAACAGCGGGGAGTGGGCAAAACAGGGTGGGGGAGGGTGACAAATAACCTTTGGAGACCAAGTCTACCAGGCTTTCCAATGTGGAGACCTGGTCTACCTGCTCATGCAGTGTTGGCAACTAGATACGAAAAACCAAACACCCTCTCTAAAATCTTCTAAATACAAAAAGTAATTGAAGAAAATTGGCACTGTCAGATTTAGGTTCACACTAGAATGGAAAGTGCCCTGCGTGTACCAAAATTTACTTCTGCAGCAGCTGTAGTCCCACAGCTGTGCCCCTGAGCTCTAATACATTATTTGTGGTTTGCAGATCCATAAGCTACAGAAAAAATTTTTTGGGGCCCCTCCTTTGGCACTTGGCCTGGGTACACATTAGCCCCTTCCACCCCCTTGTGCTGGCCTCCCTCAGTCAGCTCAAACTCACCAGGTCTGGGGTTAGATCTGGCTCTGGAAGGCTGGTGCATGTCCTCTCACTGGCCTGTTTGGCTTTTGAGTCATCACAGATGTGTCTTACATTTGTGACACTCCTGGGCTGGTGTAAGGGATTTATGCCGGCCTATCCTCAGGTTAGGATTGTGCTCTGAATTTATCTTTGAAGCCCTTGACACTAGACCACTACATCTAGACCACTTGTCAAGTTTGTATTGGAATAGACTTTAATGTACAAAACACACACAGACTCACCCCCACACACACACATGTATGATCCAGTCCGAGGGTGAGCATGTGTAATATTCCGCGCCCATCCCAATGTGGAAGACAGCTATGGCTTAAACAGATTTTAAAGGGACATGTACAAAACATTACACGCAACCCTTCAGATCTGGCAAGTAAAGAGGTTCCTGTATGTTGAACTTCAATATCGATCCCCAAATACAAGGTTTAGGGTGCAATCCTAACCAACTTTCCATAACCGGGGTAAGGACAAGGCAGTTCGAGGTAAGGGAACAAACCATTCCCCTACCTTGAGGAGGCCTCTGTGACTACTATTCCACTGCAGAAAGCAGAACATGCCCCATTGGCATACGCATTGCAGGTGGAACACAGCTCTGCTCTGAATATTTGGAAACAGTGTTGCTGTGGCCAATCTGCTGCACATGTCACCATGGCAATGAACCCTGAAGAAAAGCCGAGGATCAATTCTGATGGGTAAAGGCAGAAGAAGACCCTGCCATGACACCACCCCAGTTGCTGGGATTTGAACCAGGCATACACAGAAATGGGAGGAGGCCACCCTTCGTCAACTGTTGTTCTCATCCTGTTCTGATAATTACATCCTTTGTTATCACATACACAGCATCAATTATGCATATGAAGTGGATGTAATTGTCTGCTTATGGGTCTTGCCTAGGGGAAGTTTAATATTATCTCTAAGCTGCTGCAAAATTCAATTGATGCAGTACAAATTAATGGTCAATACTAATAATGCCATGTTTATGAGATTTGGCTTTCAGACAAAAACTGTTGCAGACAGCATTTCAACTATTTAGTTCATATATTTTTTTGCCAGTGCTTCAGGTGATCTTTAACAAACTCAAATAGGATTGTAATGAGTAATTCTACAAGCTGATGGTTTCTTCCGAGAGAAAATAAAAAACGAGGTTGTTCTACTGCAGCTTAATGACGTCCATCGAAAAAACTCATGTTTTACATCCACTGATTTTAATTGCATTTCCAATGTATTCCAAATTGTGCTGGATTAGAACCAGGGGCAGCCAAGACCTCCTAGCACTTCAGGCAACATTCCCCCATTTGTTCTGCCAAATTCTCTGCCAGGCCTCCCCAAGGACCCTAATGCCCACACTAGGCTAATTAGTTTTCCCTCCAGAACGGCCTCAGAGATAGGCAAGAGGGAAAGGGTTCAGTCACCCATTGGGCCTCCTCTCTTCCAGCAGTTAATGGTATCCAGCAGTTAAAGCTTTGCTTGGGATCACCGGCTGGTCAGCCTCCTCCAGACTGCCCTCATCACTGGCTTAGCTCAAAATACCCTAATTTAGCACCAACAAACCCCACCACCAAACAATAGGAAGTCAGCTTGCCCAAGCCATAACTGCCTCCTCCACTTGGTGGCTCCAGGGGCGTGGCAGACATACAACAATTCCCAATGGCTATTCCCCACAATAACCTTACCTTATCCAGTCCTTCAGTCACAGTCTGTCCAGCAGTCCTTCAGGCAGGCAGTCCAGCCAGCACTCCGTCCTTCCATCTGTTCACCACCTACCTGGTGCCCTCCTCCAGCACCTTCCCAGCAGCTCCTGCCTCCAACTTTATACTGAGGTCTTAACCGCAGTCTCCACCCACTGCACCGCCTACTAACGCCCCCAGAACACCTCTGGAATGCCCTCATGGAGGCCCTGCGCCGACTGAGTGTTGCCGACGCTCGCCTGGTGCACGGCTGGCTCTGCCGCGGCACCTGAGCGCCGACCAAGCGCCTTAGCACCGATGCGGATGCGCTTTACGGCACGTTCGCGATAGTGTCTGGCTGGCGCAAGAGTGCAGTGCCGGCGCTAAGGGAGGTATAGGATTGCGCTACCCATTGGTAGGGTTACCAGATACAAACTGGGACAGAGTGTCTATACCTTTAACTATTGTATAGAAGAGGGAATTTGGGCAGGTGCAGCTCAACATGGAAGGGTTTAAAAAGCTGCACCTGCCCAAATTCCCTCTTCTATACAATGATTAAAGGAATAGGCACCCTGTCCCAGTTTGTATTTGGTAACCCTACTCATTGGCCGCTGTAAATCCTACTCTTGGTAAGTAAAATAAAGGGAAAAGGTGGGCTCCAAACTGCCTGCCCCTGCTAACTTGGTGCTTCATTACCACCAAGTAAGCAAAGAGAGGGTGATCTATAGAATGGCTGTCTCCCCCCTCTTCTTCCTACAGCTCTGAAAGGAGAACAGAACAAAATGCTTTTAACCACCTCACTGTGCTCTGTCCTCATAATAAGGAAGGAAGGAGTTCTGAAGCCAAAGTGTTTTAATAGATTTTTCCACCCCAAAGAAGTCCTTTATTGTTACCCTTGCTGGGTTCTGCCCACATCCCCTCCTCTACCCACCAGTAACTAGTGCAGTAACTAGTTGGATTATTTCCTAGAGTGGAGCCTAGTTCTGATCCCCCATGTTGTTCATGAGGTGTGAAAACCTTCCTTTGTTTTACAAAAGTTGTTCTTCCCAAAATCAGGAGTCCAAGGATATGGCAAGGGTCACAAAATGCTTTAAGAATGCTGCTCCAGCCTAGAGGAGGAATGCTTCATCTGAATTAACATTTGCTTTGTGCAGAATTTGTAGCTGCTAGGTGAGCCTGCTGGTTTGTGCTGTAGAAGAAGGAGCTTGCAGAAAAGGCATCAAGCACTTACAGTTCCTAGGTGACAATTCTTTATTAAACCAATCGTGGGCTAAAAGTCAGATATGATCAGTTGATACTATAGGCAACCAATGAGTGGATATGGTGTTGTTGTTTTCTTGGCTTGGAAGTTTACTGGCAAAGTTGGCATCTAAGCAGTGATGGGATCAGCTAACGACTCGGGGGAACGCTGGGCGGGCAGCAGGAAGGCTGGGTGGGACTTCCGGGTGCTTGACAGCCCGTCCGTCCGGGTCCGCCACCCGCCCACCCGCCCGCTTCATGGGCTGCCCCCGGGTGGCGCCCCCCCCGCCGCTGCGCAGCCTGGCACCCGGGGGCCCCCACCCATCCCCCCAGGGAGCGGGCGGCCCCTCCGAGGCCAGGGCAGCCCGTGTGGCGGGCGGGCAGGCAGCGGACCCGGACGGACGGGCTGTCAAGCACCCGGAAGTCCCACCCAGCCTTCCTGCTGCCCGCCCAGTGTTCCCCCGAGTCGTTAGCTGATCCCATCACTGCATCTAAGTCCTTTGCTTGGAAGTATTTGCCAGTTTGAGAAGAAGGCAATTTTGGACTCAGATGGAAGCAGAAAGACCTGAGAGATTTTGCGGGACTGAAAAATAGGCTGTAGAGGTACACAGTTGCTCAGGAAAATCTGGTGCATATACTGACTTTAGTATTTTGGTGATAAGTTGGTGGAATTGTACCCTATGATCTTGGTACCTTGTGCCCTAAAATCAGAAGAAAAGGAGCATGTTGGGAGGAAATCATGATTTATTATAGCCCTAATATAAGGCCCTTAGCTCTGCTCAAGCATATCTTCTGTAGTTAAAACATTTGACTTATAGCTGAGTTTTTGTTCGGATTTTTATTCTCTCCCACCTCTGACTGAGCTTAATACCTCCTGACCTTTGTAACAGTGAAATAAAATAGTTTTATTATAATCTCATCTTCAGGGTTTATGGCATAGGGAAAAATGCTCAATTGAACTGGCAAACATTAAGGGGGTCACCTGCAAGCAATATCTAATCTTCAGGCAAAGGTAGATCAGTTGTTGACAAATGAATGTGAGCAACTGGTGATATAATAGGATAATATGGTGTTCAGTCTGTTCACAGTGGGCCATGGAGCTTTTAAGTTCAAACCTTATCTCTAGGGGTGGTTTTTTGGGTAATTTTTTTCAATAATATTGATTAAAATAGCAGATTGTGGTGTTAGTGTTTTTATTCAAATCCAATTTTTTTTATTGCAAATTGAACAAATAATGCAATAAAGAAGGGTGAATTGCCCTACAAAGGCAAGCAATTACTGGCCCACACATCCCAGCCGGAAATAACCTGCTCAACAATTCCCCAGCTGCATTCTGATTGCTGCCTTGAGCATCAAGAAACTGCTATTTACTACTTTCACGTTCTGTTAAAGTCACCCCAGCAGGCACTGTGGACTATGAACATGCGTGTTCATGCAAGCTTTGTTCTGTTTCTGTCCTTCCTCTTCCTGATCCCTTACTAAAAACTGTGGATTCCTCCAAACTGTGTCAACAATAAACAAAAGTTGTGTTATTTATGTGAAATTGATTTGAATTTGTGTCAAACTGTGTCAAAAATAAGCAAAAGAGGTGTTATTTTGCGATTTGATCTAAATTTTGTTTTATGTAGCATTTTGAGTAGAAATTCTCATTATTTAGCATTCTATGTTGATCACCAAAAAAACCCCACCCCTAATCATAAGAAAAATGGGCTATGAAAGGATATGAAACCCAATGCTATTATTGGTGACTAATTTGGAAGCCTGGAAAAGCAAGATCTGTGGTAGATTCAAATGCATTCACGCTGGTAAAAATACTTGGCTAGACTCTGGAAAGTCTCTATGGCCTATGTAATGTTTCAGTCACAATAGGTTCAAAAGCTAAGCCTTGGCAAACTATGCCTAGAGCCCAACATATGCTGCATGGACTTTTCACTTGCAAACGCTTGCATTTTGAGACCTCAAGCACCGCCATGCAGATAAATCCATTCTGTGTTGATCATTAAAAAAAGAAAGAAAAAGAAGCCTACCTATCACCAAATAGGATTTTGGAAACAGAATTGCTCCAAGACCAGACGTGTTGAACATTGTTCAATGATTCCAACTGATTCCACTGAGACTTTTTGAATATGTGATTCAATAGTTTCAGCCATTGTTACCTCTGGAATATGAAAATGTCTTCTGTGTGCAACACTGAGTCACCAAGCAGCGCAACAACCACATTACCATATTTTGATAAGTGCCATCATTTTGAAGACATGTTTCCTCAAGATTCTGTTCAAAAAGGTGAAGAGCAGAATGATAGGTTTATATTAACCAGCATTTGAGGAAGATGTGCCTGTAGATAAGATGGCTAAATTTCTTTAGATGACACTGAAATATGACATTTGAAACGATTAATTTTGCCTTGCAACCTGCCCGTTCTACTTTCTCATCATTCCCTTTTCATGTCACATTGACTTTCGTATGATTGCTTATTATTCCGAACAGATACAGATATTTGTAATAGCACAAGACTGTCTGGCCACAAAAGTCATGGAAATAAAATGAAGCTTTCCAGAGATGGAGGCTACTCGGGTTACATAAAACAAACCAGGAAGAATCAGAAGAATTTAATGCAATGGGTTGCATCCCAACTAGCTTTCATTTCTGTTTTATTGTTTAACACAAAACCTTAATGTCATCACAAAACGCATAAGGGTTGAAAAGATCAAATAACAACTAGTACAGGGATGTAGCTAATAACAAATATAAGCATTTGTGAATGTCAGTGCAATTTATTACATTTGTTTTAGCAGCAAATTTCTTTGGGCAGCTCAATCCTATCTAAACCATTGATGCAGCCATGCCATTGGAGCACATGCCACCTCCTGCAGGGGAAGGAAACATTTGGGAATATTTGTTCCCTTGCCCAGAGGTAAGCCCCTACTGCCCAAATGGTCTACCTGGTCTACCTGGACCAACGCCATCAATTTAGCTGGTGCAAGTCCTAGTGGACTTGGGAAGATGGGTTGAGAAAGGAGAATAGGATATTGGAGGTACCATTGTTGCTGATACCTCCCTAGCCTCAACAAGGCACAGAAAGGATGCAAACTCAAAGAGATAGTCTGAAAGAGCAGACCTTGCATTGAATGAATGACTTTCCAGGTGGAGTTGAAATGCATTGAAATAGTAGATCATCACAAAATAAAACAAACAAAAAACAACAACGATCCATTGTAAAGTGGGGGATACCGCCTATATTCTTTGCTTTAGTCTAGGAGCAAAAAGAGGAGCTAAGCAGTGAAGGTTCATGAGCAGGTATACCTGTCTGCCTTAGGGATGGGCCAGCCCTGAACCAGTCAATTGTGTCCTGTTCCCATCTTCTTTTTTGAATCCAGAGAATAGGAGGGGTGGACGTTGAAAAGGGGGGACCAGGATTTGATACACCCATCCCAGATGCTGCAAGGTCTTGGAACAGGCCTATCAGGGCTGTACAAATATATAGTTGTTCATCTGTCGGCATTTTCTGATAGTATATCCTTTAAGAATTCGAGCGTTTGAAATCAAAATGCGAGAACGTCTTTGTACAAAGAAGATGACAGATCACAATTGAGCTTTCTTGCTTGTGTGCAAACTGACTATGACAAACGTGTGGCAAAAGCTGGGAAGACCCCATATCCTGCCAAGCATAACGCTCATTTAATCTGTTCTTAATTTATGTGTGCACCTGTTCTGCACTCCAGGATCTGAAATTAGAAAAATCTGTACCAACAACATGCATATTGGTTTCACACAGAAACAACCAATTATTTCAATTTTTACAGTTTATCTGCTTCAGGAATATTTTGGGGGGAGCCTGCTGGGTTGTCCTGTATTCTGCGCAATTTGAAATAGTAATGAAAAGTTGCCATCAAAATGCATAATGTGAGCGGTGTAAATCCTTTCGCTGCAGTCACCTAAGCAGCAGGGGTGCCAGAGGGGTTATTGAAAGTGTATTTTGATGGATTTTGACTTGGGCTGATTCTACTACACTCCAAATCTCAAGCCTGCACGTTAATTGGACAATTGTTTGAGTAGCATATCACTGAAGTGCTGGAGAGGTAAAATGCACACTTTTTTTTAAAAAAAAAAGTAGCTAAATTCAGCAGAGACGTACGAGGCTTTGAGCGCTCCCAGGGGCAGGGTGACATCACCGCGCCCAGCCACGCCTCCCTGCACCCAGAAGAGCTCCATTAAAGAGACGAGAGCAAAGGAGGGTGAGCGGCCCAAAAAGTGCACGGGTTTTACCGCGCTGTGGCACCCCGCTGCTGCCGGCGCCCATTGCTCTCACCACCCCCTGCTACACCCTTCCTCTGCCTCTGAAATTCAGGACTCCTTGCGAGGCTCTGAAAGCAATCAATTAGCTACAAGCAAATGCTGAGATCCTCCTTCTGAACTGACACTTGGAGAATTGAAGCTGTGAATTTTTGCAAGCTTCTGACCATTGAAGATACATTTGTGTTATCTGGGACAGAAACAAATATAGGGAGCAATCCTAACTTGGAGTTCGGTGGCACAGTTAGGCCCCAAATTTCGACTGGTACAAGGGACACTGTAAACCGCATTTGGACCACTCAGGGAGGATGGTGCATGTCTGTGTGCTGGCCTCTCTGACTCCGAGAGTGTTCCAAACATACTTTATGGTGTCCCCTGTGCTGGCCAAACTTTGCTGGCCTAACTGTGCCAGCCTAACTCCAGTTTAGGATTGTGCCCACAATCAATAGTATTTATATACCGCTTTTCAACACAAGTTCACAAAATGGGTTACAGGCAAATACTAACAAAGTTAAATGGCTTCCTGTCCCAAAGGGCTCATAATCTAAAAAAAATGCGGAACACCACCAGCAACAGCCACTAGAAAAAACACTGCGCAGGGGTGAATAGGGACAATTCTCCCCTTGCTAAATATAAGAGGAACACCACTTGAAAAAGTGCCTCTTGTCCAGTTGTCTTGAAATGATGGACATAGAATTGCCTTCTACCAGTGGCTGTCCCAAAATTTTTCCAAAGGAGATTTAAGGCCCAATCTTATCCTTACCCCTGCCAATACAGCCGTGCCAAAAATAGGTAAACATTGTATCTAGTGGGGTGTGTGTGTATTGGGGGTGTATTGGGAAAAATGATGTGATTCAGAACAAAAGAGAAATGTGACAATTACAAAGAAACAATGCCATGCTTACACTGAGAAATGATGTATAATGAGTAAAAATGTCACAAACATCAGCAAATGCTTTGACAAAAAAAATTGCTGCAGGCCTGATAAAATCTTGCGGCGGACTGTAGTTTGGAGACCCCTGCTTTAAGAGGACAGGGGGCAGAGCAAAGAGGGGGAAAGCACGGTGGGAGAAGGGACATAAGCAGGGATGTTGGGCTTCCCAGAGGAACCCAGAAGAAATGGAAGGCATTTGGCATGCAGGGAAGGGGAGAGAGAGGGCGGGATTAATAGAGACAATAGGATCAGAGTACAGCAGGTTCAGAATGTGGCAAAAGACTGTAGTTATGACGCCTGCTGAGGGTTGGAAGTGATGTGATTAAGCAAGAAGTGAGGTCATTAAGCAAGCCATGACCAGAAATAAGCCCCCTTTTCACTCTTAGCAGCTCATTATCTGCAAATAAAAGAGAAAATATGCAAATCTGCCTCATATTTTCAAGCTATAGGAAAGCCTAGTTATCATGTGGGCTGCCCTTTCTGCAGTGACGCCACAACACAGCTCAGCAGCCGATGATGTTGCTGGGAGAGGACTGGAAAAAGAGCTTCTACAGCCTGCATCCAGCCTTCGGGCCTTATGTTCAACGCTGCTGGTCTAAACTGCTTCAGGATATTTACAAGCAAGCTAGCTGTGACATGGAGCTCTGGGTCTTTTTCCTATGCAACTGTTTTAATGGAAAAGCAGCCCTGAAGGCTGGAAGTCAAAGTGGAACGATAATGAGGGGCTGTTGAATCTATGGGGGAAAAAACAGCAAGTAGGGAGGACAATCTTGAGCACACAAATGACAAGAGGAGAAAGATTTAGGGCGCAATCCTAACCTGGAGTTCAGCCAGCACAGTAAGGCCAGCAGAGTTTGGCCGGCACAAGGGGCAGGGTAAAGTACGTTTGGACCACTCTCGGAGTCAGGGAGGATGGTGCACGCTTATGTGCTAGTCTCTCTGACTCCGAGAGTGGTCCAAACATATTTTACTGTGTCCCTTGTGCTGGCCTGACTGTGCTGGCCTTACTCCAGGTTAGGATTGTGCTCTTAAGCAGCCCTCTCCTGCTCAGACGAGTGGCCTGATAAGACTTTTGTTTAAAAATTGCTGAGGGAAGTCGCCTGGGACCCTGTGCAATGCTGAGCCCGGTCCTCATGTTACACTTTAAAAACACCAAGGCCTACTTGCAAGCTGTTCCCAGCCCTGACTATGAATAGAAATGTAATGCAAGACTGTCAAGTCATGGGACAACTTGGATAGAGGGCTGGGCAAGGATTTCCTGGATCGTGAAACAGACAGTCCCTTGCTTCTATAGTCCTGTTCATTTGTCCATCTCCCCCTTTTATTTGACCAGTGGAGTTCTGCTTTTGTTCCCAACCATTTGCCAGGAGCTTGTTTTTAGAACTGCATTACTATTTTTCATGTCAGAGAAGGACTGTAAAAAAAATGAGGGGAAAGGAAGAAGCTGCAGTAACTGTAGGCCCCCGACTGGGGTCTGATGCGGCTTCATGCTGTTTGCAGCTGAGTAGATGTCAGTGCAACGGTGCAGGGTCCATGGCAAAAAAGCTTGGTGACAAATGTCAGCACAGCAGTAGTAGTCATCTGCCAGGAGGTGACAGGATCCAGCACAAGCTCCCAGGCTTAGAGGCGTCTGTTGTAGCAGTGAGGAATCTGGCAAATGGAACCATTTGCAGCCAATGATCACCAGGGTCTTGCTTGGCTTCTCCCGGCCCCAGTTCTTCAGCTCATGGGGGGCTTATAGGTATGCTCTGAGGCACATGTACCATTTGCACATGGGGGATTTGAATGTGCATGCAGGAACTTGGGTGCAGTGGTCCAGGCAACTTCTGTGGATTGGCACTTAATAAGGATGAGAGAGACAAAAATGTAGGTGCAAGCAGCACAATACAGTTTATTGCAACTTATATATAAGAAAAGGGAGGGGAAAATCAGAAAATATTTACTATGCAATGTGTGTGTGCGCGCGCATGCACACACACACACAGGCAATTTCTAAATGGTATTAGTTGTTGGGAAGTACAAACATAAAAAGAAATCTGAAAGTTGGGGGAGAGAAAAGGGGGAATAGGACATGAGACTGCAGAGATGGGAAAAAAGTCAGGACTTGACTCGAGACTTGAGTTTTGCATATTTTCGCTGACTCATGCAAGACTTGATTGTCTTGATTGTCACAAACTTGGCAACTGACTTGAGTTGGAAGCCATTCTTAGCTTTCTGCATTTACTCCCATCATTCTATTTTAGTTGTTCTGTAAGTGCACTAGAGGAGACTCGAACCTCTTGGCTCTGGAACTAAACAGTTAGCTTCTGTGGCTTAAAGCTATGGAAAGCCCTATTGTCTGCCTAAGCATAGAGAGGGATATAGCTACCAAAAGGCAGACAACTGAAGCTATTCCTAGAGAAGCAGGAAATTAAGCAAGCTACATTACTTTAAAAAAAAAAAGGCTTGACCACACACAAGCATTTAAAACTCCACTTTTAAAACTCAGACCCAGTGGAAGATCTCCACTCAACATCAGAGCTGTTTGTACAAATCCACATTAAAACTCAGAACTAGTGGAGAGAAGGGGATGGGAGGAAAGATCTCCATGCAAAGTCAGAGCTAGAAAGAGTTAGAAAGTCACTGTAGCATAGTGGTTAGAATACTGGAATTGAATTAGAAAGCTTGCAGGTTCAAATCCTTCCCTCCACAAATTAGTGACTATGGAGCAACAAGACTCGAGACTTGAGTCAAAATGACTCATGAAATTTGATGAGTGAATTCAACATGGGTGTGTGGCAAAACTTGTGCACGAGTCAAGACATGGAGGGACAGAGACTCGCAACTCAAATTTGGAGGCTCGATCCCAGTGAGTGCAATCCTAACTGGGAGTTAGGCTGGCACAGTTAGGCCAGCAAAGTTTGGCTGGCACACGGGAAACTGTAACATGCGTTTAGACCACTCTCGGAGTCAGGGAGGATGACACACATTTGTGTGCTGGCCTCCCTGACTCTGAAAGTGGTTCAAACATACTTTACAGTGTCCCTTGTGCCAGCCAAACTTTGCTGGCCTAACTGTGCTGGCCTAACTCCAGGTTAGGATTGCAATCTGTGTCTAGGAAAAGGAAAGTAGATTGTTGAGAGGGATCAAGCAGCATAGAATTGTAGCTTGTATGGTAGCAAGTGGAAGAAAAACAGAGGGAACAAGCTCAAAGAGAAAGGAGAAAAGAAGAGAGAAAGAACTGTGTGTTGCAATCGTAATGCAACACTGACTTAAGACAGAGATCCCCATAGCAGCAACCATAAAAAAAATAGATGAAGCATTTGTCCAACTTGGAAAACACTATACAAATGCAAAATATAGTTATAAACCAAATTACTACATTGTGACTGAAACAACTACTGATTTGCTTCTGCAATCATGGCTTTTTTTTCTTTTTCACACTGATCAGTTAACATCGGTGTGTTGAAATACTTTGTTTAGTGATTCTGGCATTTATTTTAGTGGTACAATACCCTGGTTTGCATTTCAGCTACTCCTAATATGATTCAGGAAGCAGAAAATTGCAATAGCTTTTTTTCCTTTCCCATAGAAGGTTTTTCACATTAGTATTATGGGCAGGTTATCAGCTATCATCACAATCTTATTATCCATACATACCTTTCTTATCTTATTGTATAGAGTTCCTTGCTTCTTCCCCTGTCTTTCTTTTTCTTTGTGCAGAATCCTATTACAGTCCTTTAATCCTACTGTCTACTAAAAGGGGGTTTATTCTTAAAATGGTTCCAAACCTGCAATATAAAAGCAGAGAAGATTGTTGTTTCATCCAAGGTTTAATTACCGACGTATTTTAAATGCCTGTCTGTGCATCATAAGCAAGCCATGGATATATTTGCTTACTTGGATGAATACTCAGAGTTTGGACTTTGATCCTATGAAATGCATCAAAGTCAAATTTCACTGTTACTATTTATGAAATATTAGTAGCTACGTTGGGTCAACTGAAGCATTAAAAAAAGAGCAGGAATGTTTACTGGGTGGACTAGTCATCCACAAACAAAGATGTTTTTTGAACTCTTCATTATTCCAAATGAATATCTACAATTTTTTAAAAAAGGATTCCTTATGTCCAAGCTTTTCTTGACTGTGTTGTTTAGTCCTTATGGTACAGTATCTCCCAACAGTGTCACTCGAATGTCACTGCTTCTGTTCTAGTGATACCACAGCAGGGAGCACTGCACTGTATTATATGACAACAAAGCTGGTGACTGCCAACATTTTATTTATTTGAAGAATGTATTCCTGCCTTGCCCATGCTGAAGCATATGCCCAAGGTGGCTTACATGGGCAGGCTAGTCTAAATCACTGTTTTTCAATGGGTTTTTTACAAATATATAGTGTTCTGCGATTCACCAAATCCTCAGTCCCAGATATAGCCTTCACAGTGTGGTTCTCTCATCTGCCTGTGTGCCATCAAGCTTAGCAGGCAACGGTAAGTCAAGCTTAGGCAGGTCCTCAAGGTCGTACTCTGTTCTTTTGCCATCTCGCCTTCTCACACATTCCTTCATTGGCTAATTGGCTCCACAGCGACTTCATTCAGTCACAACAGGTACTGCACCTGGCATTCCATCTCCCATCCAAAAATTCTCCGGCTTAGGTTCAGGCAGTACCAACATCCTCCCATCCACAGATTAGGAAGACCTGACCTGGCACGCAAATACCGTAGCACTGGTTAAGAAGGCCCAGCAGAGACTATACTCTCTGAGACTCCTCAGTAGGCAACAACTGACTGAGAAACTGCTGGTGACTTTCTACCGCAGCTACATAGAGAGCATTTTAACCTACTGCCTTTGGGTTTGGTTTGCGAGTTGTTCAGTGGCAGAGAGAAAGGCGCTCCAGAGGGTTATTAACACGGCTCAGAAGATCATTGGCTGTCCCCTCCCTTCCTTGGAGGAGCTTTATAGCTTAAATTGTCTGAAGAAGACTTCTAAAATTCTGAAAGATCCATCACATCCTGGTCATCAGTTTTTTGAACTACTGCAATCAGGCAGAAGATACAGGGTGATTAGAACAAAAACAAACAGATTAAAACACAGTTTTTATCCTAGCGCAGTGTCTAGGCTAAATACATTTCTATTCTATTCTATTCGCTTCAGGCGGTACCAGCAATTCAATCATCAGTCAGCACCTCCTGCCCACAACTCTTCAACATTGCTGTTGAGAAGCATTCTGAGCCACTGAGGGGAGGCCTTCATGCACCCCAATATGCCTATGAAATAATACATGACACGTGGCATACATGAATAGCTAAATATGGAGCACTCATTCCTCGAACCCTAACCCTCTGTTTTGAGCTGGAATGCTTACATGAGTTCGGTACATATACCTATCTTTCTTTCTTTATTCGTATCAGAAGCACCTATATTAATATAATTTTATACATACATCAAAAATTTCCCCCCAAATATAATCTTGAATATATCCAAGAGTAGGCATTTGCCCGATTGTGAACACCTCAGGGCAGGGGTCATGTCTATCCATAAATAAGGTCAATTGAATGAAATTTAGTTCCAGGTAAATGTGGATAGAATTACTGCAATCCTCTACGCCAGTGTTATTCAAACTGTGGGTCGGGAGCCACTTGGTGGGTCGCGACCTGATGTCAGGTGAGTTGCGGAAAGCTGGAAGCAGCCATCTTGGAAACTGCAGACTTTACTTCTTGTTATATTCCTTTTATGAGTGTTAGGAGTTTGAATTTTCAAGTGAAGTTTTTTTTTTAAATTGTTTTTAGTTCAGTGCTTTTACATAATATTTTGTCCTAATTTTGCTTTCTGTCAAAGATGTTTTATTGTTGCGCATTTGTTGTGCATTTTCAAGTGAAGGTTTTTTTTTTTTTTTAAAATTGTTTTTCATTTAGTGCTTTTACATCATATTTTGTCCTACTCTTGCTTTCTGTCAGGGATGTTTCATGGTTGTATAATTGCTACGGTTGAAGAATGCCAATTTGCATTTCAGGAGTGTCATTTTTGTATGTTACAATGACAACATTTCCTGTTTGATTATGTCACTTCCTGCCACAACATCACTTCCAGCTTAATGACATCACTTCTGGTGGCTCCCAACATGGGTGCCATTCTAAAAGTGCGTCCGAGTCTAAAAAGTTTGAATACCACTGTTCTACACACCTGGGCATAGTTTCCATTGAATCCAATGGGACTTTCTTCTGAGTAGACACACAGGGGATTGTGATGTTAATCTAATAGCAATTTTCCCCTCCTGCTCTTACTTTCTCAGCAATGTACTCACTCTATGGCCATATAATGCCTTCTGTTCTACGTCTTTGCAGCACAAATACCTTTGAAATAAATTTGAATTGAACAGGAACAATCTTTAGTGGAGTGAATCAGGCATGTATTCCTTTTAAAACATGTGTACACTGCCTTTCCTAACCCAACGGGGAAGCCCGGCATCAAAATAAAACAACTATAAAAACATCAGCCCAATCAATTAAAAAGCCAAAACAGAGCAGCAAAAAAAGTACAGAGCCAAAAGAATCTTCCACGCAAGAGAGAACAAATCAATTCAAACTCTGGTGGAACAAAAAATTCTGAACTTCCCCTCAGAATGCCGTATTCGTAGGCTCCCAGACTTCGCAGGAAGTGTTATTGCTTTCCTGATAATAATGGTGTGCTTATTAACAAATTTTATGTCACTTCTACAAATTGATGTCAGAACTAAGTACAGTGCAGAATAGCTCATTGACCAAGCATAGCTTGCTTTTTATAGTGGCTGTTCATTCAGTCTTTCACATAATATTTTTGACAGAATGCATTGTCTGCAGTAGTTTTTTTTTAAAGCTGAATCATATCCAGTATATGAGTATTTTTGCAAGACCTCTCACATATTCTGAGGTCTGAATTTCCCATTATGCGGCTCCTGAGTTATTACTTCAGCAATTATCTCAATAATGTATTAAGAGGGGAATTCTACAATGACTATTATCTTGTCTACCAAAGATAAGCGCTGTTCATCTAAGACTTTTGCTTTAATTAGTATTATGGCATGCAATTCAGCCAAGTAAAAACTGCAAAGTGCCTGTTTTTGTTTCTTTTCCTTCTTTCTTTTTCTTTTTCTTTTTTCTTTTGCCTTTTGGAATCGCCAATGAGTTGGAATCTCATTGGAATGAGTTTTTTTTGCCTTTTGGAATCGCCATGTCCTCCCCCCCCTTAAACTTCCCCTCATTTTCTTCAATATTCCATGTACATCCAAAACATTGAGCATACCCAGCTCACAGTACATGTGGCAGCCAAGTTTGAAAGATCCCAGTAGGTCTAACTTTGCTTATACAGTACACTCATGCGTGTGGCATGCATACACAGACACAGACACAGACACAGACACAGACACAGACACAGACACAGACACAGACACA
>JAJKFI010000096.1:2581970-2603150 GCA_029204185.1 Lerista edwardsae
ACACAGACACAGACACAGACACAGACACAGACACAGACACAGACACACACACACACACACACACACACACAAACCAATGTACATGAATGCAGTGCAGGAGACTATTAGAGAGACTGGGTGTATCCCTCTCATATCCCCATCCAGCCTTCCCTATAAATACAAAATATTAATGCTCCAGCACACAATTAATATGTATTTATTAAATTAATTATCAAAACAACTCCAGGTTAAAAAAGAACAACCTCCCAGGGCAGCTGAAACACAGATGAAAACTTTGTCCAGTAATGCAGTGGCAGAATAAACCAGAATATATGTTAGTTAAAATACGTCTATCATTTACCCCTGCTATCTGTTTGAAATACTGTTTGATTGATCTATCAAAGTCTCTAACCAACTTTTAAAAAATTAGTCTTCAGCTGGCACGGATGTCTGCCTATACAGACGTAATTCCCCACATGCTCCTGTATGGGGGTGGGGTGAGGAGATCACACTGACAAGCCTTGCTCCCTGCTGTGTAAGCCTTTATTCAGAAGGAGGATGCAATGTGTTCAATAGGGCTTACTCCTGCATTACTATGTACAAGAGTGCAGCCTAACATCCCAAACCAATGCAACTCTCTGCGTGGCGATGCATTGGCACCAATGTGTTTTGGAGTCAAGAGGCCTCCTTAAGGTAAAGGAACGTTTGTACCCTTGCTCTGGGTACATTTGGGAACATTTGTACCCAGCCTGTGCCAGCCTGCTCAGTACTACTCAGACCTGCACCCGCTGTATAGCAAGCACGAGTCTGCATGGACCTGGGTTGGGGGATCGAAGTCAGGAAGGAGGTTAGGTTTTTACATGTGCCACTGCTCCAACCTCCCAATCTACCATCCTCCCTAGCCCATCACTGCCCTGTTCCACCCACCTCCTGCCTTGTTCTGCTCACTCGCCCTCCCTCCTACACCCTGCTCAAACATGCGTGCGGGCGTCTGTGGTTCACCGGTGCATGCTTGCTGCTTGCAATGATAGCCAGGCTATGCACATTGGCAGCCAGAAAGTGACTGATGTTGCTTGAATGCTTGTTCCAGCAGCATAAAAAGTAATCAAGCCATAGTCATTCTATTTTCAAAGAATTTCATACCCGCCCCCTAAGTGTCACCCTTGACTTATGCATGAGTCATAGCAAATTCTATTATTTTTGGCTTAGAACTTGCCCTCAACGTATCTATGAGATCAACTTATACTTGAGTATATATGGTAAGTCAACTCATGGATAGAGGACAGGTATCTCTTTAATAGACCCTCCAGTGTAGCATAAATAAACTTTCTATACAAGGCTTGGTTGTGGATGCCATGCCAGCTCTATTATTAAGAATGACAAGGTATTGGCATCCAGAAGACCACTTCTCTTTATGAAGATATCCTCCCTTCTAAGAAAAAAAAAAGGTTTGTGAATTGCTGTCCTCTTGTGAATTATCTCCAAGAAATGTACTGGCAGGCTCTGTTTACTGAGGATCTCTGTTTCTAGCCCTCTGAAGTGGTGGGTCAGATGAAACTGATTATTGCCATCCCTGAATGACGACTCTCAATAACTCAGTTCAGCTCCACAGAATACCTTCTATTTAACCCCCAAATGAAATTTATGAAGTTTGTGCAGCCGTGGGTGTGCTGATGGAGTCACTTCCTCATTATTAAAAGTGCACTTTTCTAATCTTGCCTCATCTTGGTTCTCTATTTAAAAATGAAAATCAATATTCATGGCACAGAAGGCTTTTCTTTTCAACCCTGCTTTAAATCTCTCAGAACTGCCTGCTCCAGTTTCCCATCACCTCCGGTGCATATCATAAACATAATGGGCCCAATGCAGCCAAAGTTGAGCACTTACAGTCAGTCCAGTTGCTTTCAATAGGAAACACTTAAGCACATGCTTAGCTGAACCGTGTGAATCAATGTTATACTGCAGTGTTATTCAAAATGTGGGTCGGGACCCACTTGCTGGGTTGCAACCTGATGTCAGGCGGGTCGCAGAAAGCTGGGAGCAGCCATCTTGAAAACTACAGACCTTACTTTTGTTATTTTCCTTTTGTGAGTGTGAACAGTTTGAATTTTCAAGTGTGGGTTTTTAAAAATTTTGTTTTTAGTTCACCGCGTTTAGATCATATTGTGTCCTCATCTTGCTTTCTGTCAGGGATGCTTCATGTTTGTACAATTGCTGCAGTACAAGAATGCCAATTTGCATTTCAGGAGTGTCATAATTGCTCTGAGGCAGCAACAGAAAGCCAACCAAAAAAAGAGCCATTTCACATTCTTCTAAGGCAGCACAGAAATGGAGCTATTCTCCAAACAAGAAGGAGAGAGAAGAAGGTGCTTATTGGAGTTGTAGGTTTTGTGAGGAATACAGCTTAGAAGCAGGCTTCATAATGACTACAATTCCCAAAATCACCTTCACCTCTCAGCCTGTTTGGAGAAGAAGGAAAATGGCTACTGGTTTTTGCTTGCTATCTGTTGGTGCCTGAGAACAATTACTGGCAAGTAAAATTGCTTTGGTTTTTTCTAACACCCCCCCCCCCAGCTTTCTGCTTCTTAGCCCAGCCCCTAACTAAGCTGCTGTTAAAAGCTTTATTAACTGTATTGACCCATGTATAAGTCGATCCATGTTTTCAGGGTCAATTTTCAGGCATAAATTTTTAGACTTATATACGAGTATATACAGTATCTTTCAATTGCTGTAACTCAGGGGATCTTCAGTACTGTTCTGATGATGTGTTGATGGAGAAAAACCATATTCAAGATTCCCCAAGTGTTATGGGACAAGATGGAGTGGGGTATTTTTAACTTCTTCTAGCTGATCTTTTAGCTTTGGAGGATGATCTTCTCAGTACATCCCACTTGGATCTAATTTTCTTTCACTTTTGGAAGTAATGTGCAGGTGATCCATAGGACGGATCTTGGATGTAAAGAAAGAACAACAATCACTGCCCCCAAAACTCAGGAACCCTACTTGATAATAACTAAATTAGGGGAATTAGTAAAGTGCATGCTGCTGAAGTTCATAATTCTCTGGCTCAAAATATGAACCCTGACAACTCAATTTCCTGGTCTCCAATCTGAGATGAGCATGATGACTCCATAGCATGATGACTTCTCTGGTTTGGGATTATAACCTGAGTTAGACAACTTGCACCAAGTCACTCAAAAACTCAACTCTTACTCTCACTCATCCACAACCCATTTACGTCTTCAACCCTTCTGGGTTAAACTCACAGGTAGTTTGCATCTTTCCATCCTTCTTACCTTAATTCCTTCCTTTATGCCTGTGAGCTGTTGCTGTGGCAACTTCCTAGGGTCACTGATGAATGAAGTCCTGTTTCAACAGTGACCTACATAGGTCAAGGAAGGAGGTGCTTATTGCTATCATCCCATCTCCCAAAGTATCTAAGAAAGAAGTTTGAAGAGGTTGGAATAGGTGTTTATGAGGTGATTGGGGAAAAGATTTGAAATGGAACCCTGTTATATTCCCAGTTACATAACTGGGAGTGCCATGGGGTCCTGAGGTAAGAGAATGAACCTTACCTTGAGGAGGCCTCTGTGATTGTCCCCTCCACTGCAGGATTCAGCACACTCCCTGTTGGCATAACTGCATCAGCACTGGAAATTTGGATAGAATTTGGCCCTCAGCAGAAGCAAATTACACAAATCAAGCAGGGGATTGACAGGAGCTTGGGCAGGAGGAGACAGGAGGCAGCTGCAGCTCACTGGGGGGAAGGTTACATTCATCCCCTTACTCCACGGTAAGTCCCAGGCAGCCTGATGGGGCTGCTCAGATCTGAGCCTGCAAAATAGCAGGCACAAGTACAAGCCATCCACAGCGGCCTGGATTGAGGCCAAACAGCCCAGGGACAGGGGTTATGATCTGGCCTAATGGCCAGATTCCAGCTCCTTCCCCTCCCCCTGGGCCTGCCTGCCTACAGGACCACCCTCCCTCCCTCCCTCTGCCTTCCCTCCTGCCTTCCCCCAACCCAGAAAAGCCACCCATGCTGGTGGCTTACCATCTGCTGTCCTCGGCACACCAGGGCCAACATTGCTGCCTACATTGGCCCAGCATGCCTTGCGCTGATGCAAACATGCCTTACGACACAACAGCAAAGGGCCGACACAAGCAGCTTGCGTCAGCCCAGGGTGCCTTTTGGACAGTGCCCTTAACCTCTCACTACAGATGTACTTCAAAATAGAAATTAGTTTGTTTTGCACTTGTAGGGTGATCCCAATGGTTCCGTAGTCTTGTGACCAACAGGGCATGCCAGAAACCAAACTGTGGGTTCACATTGGGCAACTGGTTTGCTTAATCGTACATCAGACCATATTGTTCAGCACTTCCATCTGGCATCCTTCAGTCTTGAAAGACTAAGGTAACGTGCTCTGAACAGAGATCCTGGAACAGTGTCTGGTATGGCTAAAAAGGCCAATTTGAGAGTGACAATCCCTTCCACACGGAGGGCAAATACAGTCTGTCCTCTTTCCAGCTCCCTGATTTCGCTGGTTTCGGGGCCGCCTCAGCCTGTTGAGCAAGTGTCTCTTCGAATTGGGGAGCCCATGCTGCACCGCCTGGCTCCAAGCTGTACGCTCAGAAGTCAAGGTTTCCTATCTGTTGAGGTCCATTCCTAAGGCCTTCAGATCCTTCTTGCAGATATCCTTGTATCGCAGCTGTGGTCTCCCTCTAGGACGCTTTCCCTGCACTAGTTCTCCATACAGGAGGTCTTTTGGAATCCGACCATCAGCCATTCTCAGGACATGCCCAAGCCAGCGTAGACGTCGCTGTTTCAGTAGTGTATACATGCTAAAAATTCCAGCTCGTTCCAGGACTACGCTATTTGGAACTTTGTCATGCCAGGTGATGCCAAGAATGCGTCGGAGACAGCGCACATGAAATGTGTTCAACTTCCTCTCCTGCTGTGCGCAAAGGGTTCAGCACTATTGTCAAAAGATGTGAGTCAAGAATTACTTAACTGCATGCATTTAACATCCGCATGTTATTATCCTTCTTTGGCTGGTTCTGCCTTAGCTCTCCTTCATTCCTCCATTATAACCATTGCCCCAGTAACACATTCATTTCTGGGCTTTGTTCTCCATATGTGCTTCCTCTGGCCTCGCACTGCTGTTGAGTTTTCAGAAAGCTGAGCACCATTAGCCTTTCTGGTGTGATTCATGGTAATGATAGGTCAACATGTTTTGGGATACTTTCCACAGCAGACCTCATCACAGATATGATCTGGTTTCCTCCTGCTGTTAAGAGCACAAAGAATATTTCTCAAGTGGTGATGCACAATGATATGCTCTATTAAAAATGAGGATACACTTTACTTACCCCTGGATGACACCTTTATTTTGCCAAGGTCTGTGGTCTGAAAAGTCCGTTGAAGACTGCTGATGCGATTGTGGGAGAACTTTTTGGTTTTTGAAAGAAAGATACTGAAGAGTCATGTTTTCAGCTCTGTAGATTCTGCTACCAAAAAATTGCTAAAGCACTTCGGTTGCAATCCTATACATGCCTTCCTGGGAGCAAGAGCCCAATCCTATTCTTGCCCCACCCTGCTGGTGCAGCTGCACTGAAAAGGGTTATGCTATATCCAGTGGGGGAGAAGATCAGGAAGCATCAAAGACTTAAATCCCTTAGCCCTCTGTAAGCCTCCTGCTACACAATGGGTCTTCTTGAACCTGTGCCAGCTGTTTAGTTGGTGCACGTCAGAGGAGAGAAAGGAGGGGAGACTGCTGATGGGGATCCAGTGCACACCATTCCTGCTGGATCCACCCTCTCCCGCAGAGTCCCAGATCCACATTTCTCCCTTCTCCTCACCCAGTTTTGCCCCTTCCCTGCTTCCTCTTCCTGGTTTCACCCCCTACCCACCCTCGCTGCCGCCTTACTTGCTCTGGCAGCCATAGTGGATTCCGGCGATGGACTTCCTCTTGCGGCAGCACTTCCAAAATGGATGCTGACGGACCACAGTGCACTACATTGGCAACCATTTTACAATAGTAGGAGACTCAATAGGATTGGTCTGCATGTCTCATTGAAAAAAACGGGATGAGTTCACTGTTAGTGTGGAATATGTCATTCTAGCAGGACCTCATTATACGCTGAGGTTCTGTTCCAGGAATCTCTGTGAATAAGGAAAACCACGTATGTTCAAATCTGCAGTTTTCAGATCCATCCCCACCCTCCAAACCTGACCAGAGATGAAGGGCTTCCCTGAGTCTCAGAGTGCTTCAGAACACCTTTTAAAGGCATATAAACACCACTTCCTGTTTTGCTGAAAAACTGGAAGTCACCTTTTTTTAAACAGTCATTCTGAGGCCTGCAGAGGCTCCTGTTGCATTTGGGAGGCTTGCTGTAGATCCATCTGTAGGTTTGAAACCTGCAGATAGTCAAATCCGCAGGTACTGAATCCACGGATACCGAGGGCCTGCCGTATAACAGAATCTGAGTCTCTTCTTGCTGTAAGGAAGTGCTTGTTTTAGAATGGGGAGAAAATCTCAACCACTATATGTCAGCCACTTAATCTTCAACAGCAACGTATGACATATCTCAGTGTAAAACACTGAGATGTCTCACTTAAATGTCAGTGCTTGAAACATGAAAACTAGGATGTAGGTCATGATGTGACAGCCACACTAAAAACAACAACCCACAACTCTACACATGATTCCATGTGAAGAAATATAAAGAACGTTCACTTTCCTGAGTGATATTGACAGTCTTTTAAAGAACATAATGTAAGTAAGAGTGTATTTTCTGGTTTGTTGTCTCCTCTTTCATCCTTATTGAGCACATTAGCCCAGGAGCACTTTTTCAAGACTTTGGCCTTGGGGCCAACTGCAGTAGAGGGTAAGCAAAGCTTTTAAAGAGGCCCATCACTTGTTGGGTGCTGTGATTTCAAGAGAACTCCTTAACGAGGGCTGTAATTGGTTTATCAAGCAGTTTTAATTGGTGATGGCAAACCCAAATTTCAGCTTTTGTTTTTCATTGCAGGTCTGCAGAACCTGTGACTCAATGAGCTGATTACCAGCTCTGCATGGTGGTGTTCAAGGGCTCTATTTTTTGCGGTCCACTTGGGTCTTGAAAAAGAAATGAGTTGTCAAAGCTTAGAAGGTCACTGTGCATGACTGACTGGTGGACATTTTACTGGTTCACAGGTCATGCATTCCTGGTTTCGTATGCTGCATATTACTTTCCATCTCCTTCAGATTTCAAATTCAGCCCCTATGTTGAATTTTGGAATGGTTAGGGTGCAATCCTGTGCCCCAGTGGTACGCAAATGTTTTAGCACCGGAACCCACTTTTTTAGAATGACAGTCTGTCCAGGACCCACCAGAAATGATATCATGGCTGGAAGCGCGTCTTTGTGACACCAGAGCAAGGGGTGGCCATTCTTATTATCTAGATACCGCAGCGAGTGAATCCAGGGGGGCGGGGTTAGCGGTGACGTAAATATACCCACAACAATGCTGATTCCAATGATTTCCAATGGGTTTTCGCATGATGTTTAGGGCTTATTTGTGTACTCCAGAAGTAAAAACTTACCAAAATAACAACGTGTGATCGTGGAGAAACATCAGTGGTAACCATATTATGAGTTAATATGCAATTCCAAGGTTTAATTCCGCAGAATTATATTACTGAACATACCAGCGGCTGTGAAGGGGACTGAGGGAAGGAAGGGGGCGTGGCCCAATCACAAGGCGCTCGCTGATTGGACGCTGGGAGGAGGGAGAAGGGATGGGAAAGGGGAAAAAAGGGGAGGGGTTATACCCGGAAGCTTCAAGTATGTGACGACATGCCCTCTCTAGTGATAATTACTCTAAGCACCAGAGCCACCTGCTTTCCTGACAATGTAGCAATGTTGGGTTATCTCACAGTCATTTTCCAATAGCGAAGTGAATAAGCAAAAAAGCCTATGAACTACCTTGTCACAAGCAAAATAATCACACAACCCACCCCTTTGTAGTGTCCCGTATTTTCAATATGGTTGCTGTAGGTGCTTCATGACCCACAGTTTGGGAACCATTGCTGTACAAACTTATGTGAGCATCAGCCCCATGGAACACACTGGGACAATTTTGAATAGGCATGTTACGAATGCTCTGTAAATAGCATTTCATCAGTTATTATGCAGTAATAGGAAGTTATTATCCTATTGTACACAAATGCTCAGTAAATTGCATTTCACCCGTTATTACCATCCAGTAATAGGGAGACGATAATTCATGTATTTGTCCTTTCATTCAAGGATTTATTTTCTTTCCTGTAAACTACAGTTCAAGGTGACTAACAATATAAAAAGAAAACCTGTATAAATACAAAGAATGAAACAATGTGGGAAATAAGGCTAAAAGCCTAAAGTAGTTCAAACTACTAAGATGTCATCTAGCTGATAGAACCACTTTCAAAGGCCTTATGGAAGAAAAATATTTTCAACCTCCATTTATAAATGGATAAGGACAGAGCCAGTTGGATTTGGGGGGGGGGGTTACATTCCAAAGTTGTGGCACCACCACGAAAAAGTCTCTGTTTCTGAGGTCTGTCAGATGAACTTCTCATAGAGGTGGGTCTGAAAGCAAGGCTTTGAAGGTCAATTTTGGGGCTCTGGCAGGTTCATATTGTTCGATGGGGGCTGTCTTAGCAGAGCATTTACAAAGGGAAATTTCCCTCCACCACCCAGGCTGCTTGCAATTAATCAGGCGCATACAAAAGAGACTGATCGCAATCCTAGTGTGCCCCTTGCATCGACGTAATGTCATCGCGTTGACGCAAGGGGCGGAGCGTCGGTGCACCAATGCCAAGCAGTACCCCTACGTCGGTGCTCCAACCCTGAAGCAAATGCTGCTCGCAGTGTCGGCTTCAGGGCGCTGACGGAGAGCCTCCCTTGTGCCGACTGAAGACCGAATTCTCTTTCCCGTTTTGGGACGGGGATTGATGGGAGCGGGGAGGCGGGAGGCGTGACTTGGGCAGGACCTGGGTGGGCTTGGGAGGTGGCCGTATGGCCACTTCCTAAGCCCGTCAAGTGAGGGCTGTGCAGTCTCCTCGGATCTGCGCCCGCTGTTTAGCGGGCGCAGTTCCAAGGAGCACATAGGGGAGGCTGGAGCCTCCCCTATGGTAAGGGAGCGCATTGTCCCTTGCCATCCCCCAACCCAGCATTGGATATGATTCTGGCCGGCCGGCCTTGCCATTCCAGCGCTGGGTTGGATTGCGCCCTGAGGCTATTTTCTGGTTTAAAAAGAAAAAAAATTACTCACGGTTCCATGATGGTTCATATGTACAGCACCTGGTTAAGACCAGGGGAATTCCTCCTCACTTAGTGGACCAGAAGCCCTAGATACCTGCTTCTGTATGCATGTAAGTATGGTGGAATGGTGGCTGAGTGCAGGAGCTCAGCCAAGCACATTCATTCACTTGGAAGGTCAGCAGGCAATGATCCTGCAATGATCACTGAGAGGGGACAGGTAACTACAAGTCAGCGGACACTATGCTGCCCCCTTCTGGTAGTACTCCTGTTCTGCCTGATGCGACCCATTCTATGCTCTGAAGAATGGAGTTGCCAGATTTGGGCAGCACAATCCTATGGACCATGCAGCAGTGTTGGCACAATGGGGTTGCGCTGATGCTGTGCACTTAGCACTGATGTCGGCACCCCCGCATCGGTGCTGAGGCAACGGGTTAGGGTTAGGGTTAGCTAGCTGAAGCCAGCCGGCGCAAGGGAGGCACAATGCTGGGGTGGCACCGGGATTGGGCAAGGGAGGGAGAATGTGGACGGGGGAAGGCGGGACGTGTGCGGGCTTGGAAAGCGGCCATATGGCCGCAACGTAAGCCCATTCGGGAAGCCGTGCAGTCCCAAATTGGGCCACATGGTCTCATTCAAGAAGCACATAGGGGAGGCTGGAGTCTCCCCTATGGTAAGGGAGCGCACATTCTCTTGCCGCGGGAGGATCCAGTCTCTCCTCACGCAACGTTGGATATGGCGCTGGCTGGCCGGCCTTGCCAATCTGGCGCTGGGTAGGATTGTGCCCTCAGTCTGTATCATAACTGAAGATTTTGCCAAAAGCTATTCTGAAACTCACCTTTGCATTAAGAAATGATAGCAATAACTCTGATGGTTAACTACTGGCACAAAGAATCATGGCAGTGGCATCGCTAAGGCATTTGCTACTCAAGGTCAAATGCACAGTGTGCAGCTACAAAGTTTTTGTAAGCCCCCCCCCCCAGACATAATCAAATGTAATTAAGTATATAAACAGATAAAATGTTTTCTGGTTAATTGGCAATAGCTTTTGATAAAGTAAAGATATTCCAACACGGTTTGTTTCATTGCATTCAGCATTAAATTACCTTTCAAATGATGTAACAGGATGGCATTATTCATACTTAACAAGATTTTCACAATTTTGGCCACTAGTATCAAGCTCAGGTTGTTGCCCCCCTAAAGCTTGTTGTCCGTTGCAATTGCCCCTCCTACACCCCTTTAGCTATGCCACTGACAGCACAATCCTATACCCCCTTGTGCGAGTGCTAAGCTCTTGCGCCGGCCAAATGCTGTCGCAAACGTGCCATCAGTCAGCACTGCCAGCACTCAGGCACCACCGCAACGGTTGGCAGTGCCGGCCCTGCGCCAGTCAAGTGTCGGTGGCGCAGGGCCTCCATGAGAGTGTTCCAGAGGCATTCCAGGGGTGGAGAGGGTGGTTGTGACTCAGGATGGCCATAGTGCCGTATCCTAACGCCCATCCCCGGCTAGGGCAGCCCCGATTCGGGCTGCTCCTGTCCACTTTCCTCTGCGCCTGCAAAACAGCAAGTGCAGATCTGAGCAGGCCCATAGGGGCGACCGGAGCTTACGTGGGTGCAAGGGAAAAACCTCCCCTTGTCCTGCATGCTGCTGCTGCCACCTCCTAATGAGCTGTAGGATACAGCCCTGCTATGTCGGCCTTAGTATAAGATTGTGCTCTGAATCATGGTGACAATCTTTCGGCGCATTAAACTTTTTCAAACCTGCAAACTGGCGGCACAGGCACCCAGAGATGCGTTTTCTGCTTCTCAGCTATGCAAACAATCCTGCTTGTCCAAAGATTTGAATTCTTGTGTTTCAGCTCAGAGTGTGCCAAAGCATTTTTTTTTTTAAAGAATAATTTTGCTACCTTGGAAGGGACTGTTTATGGTGTGAGCTTTGCTATCTAGAGCTTGGCTATCAATTTAGAGCTTGGCTCAGCAATGAGCTGTAAGCAGATGACTACCTCTGTGTATCGAAGTGGTCCAGCTGATTTCACATCTGCCTCATATTTGCACCTTGTGCAATGGCAGCTTTGGAGAAGGACGAGAATGCTTCCCTCATTCTGTACGCATAACTTTTTTTAAAAAAAGGAAATCTTGTCGAGGGAATCGCTGAAGCACTATAGTCATTGATACAGCTGTATTGCATTATCACTTTCCGATGGCACCTTTTGGCCTTACACAGCTGCACCTCTGGCCTTCCTACAGCAACTATTTGGTCCAAAGTGATTCATATTTAATCCCAAAAGTGATGCTGCTGCATCCCCTCACTGAAGAGCAGTTAGGTCTTAATAAACCATGTCCTTAAAGGATGCTTGGAGTGAGACATCCTTTGAAACTTCAGTTAGAAATGAAGGTGTGCCCAAGACTTCTTGGTGCCTGCGGTGGCAATAACAAATGCTGGCCCTGCCTTGTCTGGTGATGTGGCAACTTTTGCTCTTCCAACTCCCTGGATTGGGAAAGGATGTGGAGGATGCAGCAGACGAGGAAGTGAGGAGGAGAAGAGAGTGATGGGCTAGAGTGTCTTTGACTATAGTGTTTCCTTGACTGGCCTAGATTATTTTCACAGTTCATAGAATCTGAGGGAATCGTGCAATGATGCAGA
This sequence comes from Lerista edwardsae, assembly GCA_029204185.1. NCBI lineage: Eukaryota > Metazoa > Chordata > Lepidosauria > Squamata > Scincidae > Lerista > Lerista edwardsae. The sequence goes on from JAJKFI010000096.1 coordinate 2,593,870, forward strand.
AATTATGTTGTTGCCATTGTTGTTTTTAACATACCAGGAACTCAGAAATAGATGAAGTAAATAGAATAAAGAGCTGCAGACAGAAGTGTTGCTAAGGGAGCAGCTGGTGTGCCCTGCCCCAGGGTGGAGTGGTGGTGAAGGGTGCACTGCCTGAGCCCCCACCAAGAAGAGCTCCATGCCTTGCCTGTACAGCAGGTTCGGGCCCCCCGGCTTACTGCTTTTTCTGGAAGCTACCATTTGGCACGATAAGGGTGTGTCATGCAGCAAGGGTGTGCCATCCCCCTAGGGGGGAGCACTCCAGCAATGCTTCTGGTTGCAGGCTAGAAAGGGTGAGAGATCCTTAATTACATTTATACCCTACCCAGTCATCAAGTTTATTTATTGAATTAAATAAACCCTAACCCTTTCCTCAGCTTAAAAGCCTGGTGCCCAAGGCAGTTGCTCTGGGCAGTGTCCCCTCACTCAGTTTTATCCTTACAACAGCCCTATCTATGTGTGGTAGTTTAGACTTGGTGACTGGCCCAAGTTCAGTCAGAGCTTCAGATCTCCCAGTTCTAGTCTGACACAGTCACCACCAAGCCATACTAGACTGAAGAAGTCTCGAGGAAGACTGCAATATGCAATATGCATATTGATGCAATATCGATGCAATATGCCTCTGATGCCAGCCTTCCTGTCATCGCCTGGTGGAGACACTGAATAAATAACTTGTCCTATGCGTTGTATTGGAAAAGGCAGGAGATACTCCAAGGAGATGGGGAATGGTATCAGCAGTGGCCCCTTGTCCCAGATTAGCCAGGAAGTACGGGTTCATCCCAGAGCTTCTGCAAGCCTCAGGAGCACAGCTGCAGCCTAGATAGGCTGATGAGGGCTTTGGCTAGGAAGGATGATTAGCACAGGTGCAGATGGGTGTGGCTGATGGTAGAGCCTGCCCAGCAACAGACACTCATTGGCCTGCCTCAGTATAAAGTTGGAGGCAGGAGCTGCAGTAAGGGAACACTGGGTAGGTGATAGATGGATTGATTGGGACCGGCCAATGGATGGAGTGTTAAAGGACTGGATAAAGGATGTTAAGAAGGCTGTAGGAAGTTGTTGTATGGCTGCCACACCCCTGGAGCCACCAAGTGGAGGAGGCAGGTGTGGCTTAGGTAAGCTGACTGCCTGTTGTTTAGTGGTGGGGTTTTGTGGTGCCAAGTTAGACTTAGGTTATCTTGAGCTAAGCCGGTGATGAGGGCAGCCTGGAGGAGGCTGGCCAGCCAGTGAATCCAAGCAAGCTGCTGGAAGAGAGGAGACCCAGTGGGTGAGTGAACCCCCTCCCTCTTGCCTATCTCTGAGGCTGCTCTGCAGGGGAAACAAGTTAGCCTAGTGTGGGCAACTGGGCCCTTGGGGAGGCCCAGCAGGGAGTTTCTGGAAGAACATGTGTCTCCTTGCTTTACATTGGAGCTGCGTGACATGAAATTGCAAGGAAGACAGCTTGCAAGGTCCAGGAGGAAGCAGGCGGAATCGGACAGGAATAGCTTCCCAACAATGTAGAGTCTCTGCTGTGGAGGTGATGGTAATAATGAAGCCATTTATCTCCACCACCATTGTGTCTGCTCAGTGTCACTCAAAGAAACTGTTTTGAACTGTGCAATGCTTGGACTACCCACCTATTGCAGAAGCAGAAGAACCTTCTTCTTTGCCAGACATGTTGTGGATAAAATCACTGGCAACCACTCTGATGTGGACAGGTCAAGTAGGGGTGTCAAAACATCAGCTTGTTGGGTTTGGCTGGACAGGATACATTTCAACTGTTGCTGCCCAAAGATGGGGACAATGGTTTTGGACACTTGAAAAACCCACCACTTGCTCCCTTAACACAAATCTAGGAAGTGTCCCTTCCTCTGGGGACTGATTTACTACAGCTGTTACCAGAAAAAAAGAAAAATCAAATTAGGCTGAGTAGTTTTAAGGAGCCATTGTGGCTTGTTAAAACAACTCAGCCTCAGTTGAATTTATTGTTAACAGCCGTGGTAAATAAGTCACTGGAGAAAGGGCTGCTTCTTAGCCATTTAAAGGAAGCTGTGATCCAGCCATGTTGGGAAAAAAAGTCCCCTTTAAACACACTACTGGAGGAATATAGGTCAGTTTCTGTTTAGGGCAAGGTAATTGAGCAGAGAATGGTGACACTGCTACAGGAATCCTTGGACAAGGTGAACATTCTGTACCCACAGCAGACCGGCTTTAGGATTGAATTGATGTCTGTGGCCTTGATTGACTATCTTCTTTGAAGGCTGGCAAAGGGAGACTTCTCAGGCTTCAGGACCTCTAAGTGACCTTAACACCACAGGCCACAATATCTTTTGGAATCACCTGTGATAGAAGGGAGCTGGAGGGACCCGTTACAGCTCTGGGAAACTCGTTTTGTCATGTTCAATGAGCTCGTTGCTGCCCTCTTATTGAGGCCAATCTCACTTCCTAAAGCAGCTCTGGCCAGTATGTCACTGACTCTGCCCCCACAGGCTCGTCTCAAGGGGTCAGGTCATCATAGGATGTGACATCTCCTGTGCCTCTAGGCTGCCAGCACCACTAATCACCTTTTCGAATGCTGGTGTCAGTAGTCTCAGTTTATTGTCAGTCGAATGCTGGTGTCAGTAGTCTCAGCAGTGTCAGTTCATTTCTCAGTCTGTTTGTACATAGTCTTTTCTCCTTCCAACCCTTCTCCTCTGGTCTTTATATTGAGCTTCATTTGGCCTGATAGCCCTGCTTCCCTACCCCCCCCCCAGTATAGTCTCGCTGTCTTCTTGGCTACACACCAGCTTCCACTCTTTGCTATGTCTCCTTGGTCCATTCCTGTCTCTGATCCTTCTGCCCCAGTAGTGGGATCTAAATGATTTAGGAACAGGAACTCACTTTTGATTGGCACTTGTCGGGAACCCAGAACCAGCCACGGAGCCCATTAGGATCCGGAACGCCCATTCTGGTCCGTTCCCCCTGAATGACATCACTGCCTTTGCGCCCCTAGGAATCCGGAGTTGCTCCCTTTAACCCTCTGAGTGCTGGCCAACCAAGAAGAAAAGCTCTTTGCAGAGGAATTGGGAGGGGGAGGAGGGAGAGTGAAGTGGGCGGAGTCAGCCCTAATTTTAACAAGTGGAACTGAGTTCCCCCGCGTTCCCCCTCAATCCCACCACTGTTCTGCCCTTGAACCACTTCTTCCCGGCCTTTGTCACCTTTCTCCTCTTGCCTGTTCTTTCCTTCCTCTCCTGCCACTGATCTCTTTCCTGCCTCTCCACACTCTTTCCTCCTCCTGCGGCCACCCCCTCTATTTCGCCACTGTTGTCTCCCTATTTCACATGTGTCAAACATAAGGCCCGCAGGCCAGATGTGGCCCCTGGAAGCAATTTATCCAGCCCCCACTATAACTGGAGCCTCTCCAGATAACTGTGCTCTGTGTGAAGATGTTGAAAATGCAAACAAGATTTGCACATTTTCTCTTCTGTCATTTGTGGCTAATGAGTTTCTATATGAGCACAAAGTATTTACATCTGGCCATCATCTGCTTAATGATGTCACGTCCTTCTTAATGATGTCACTTCCAGGCACCACAAATGCTATTTGGCCGACTATATGAAATGAGTTTGGCACCCCTGCTCTATTTCCTTCAACTCTTCTTGCTTCTCTCTGCTGGTCTCCCTCCTTCCTATGCTGCATCTTTCCCCCCCCCACCCCTTTCCAAATCAAACCCTTCTTTCCTGCCCTCTGCCCTCTCCTGACTTCTTTGACCTCTTCAGGTTTTAGTGGCTTGCTGCATGCACGTGCAAATGCAAAGTGTAGGCTAATGATGCTTTTCTGCATTGATGAACAATGTTCCTACTCAGTGTTCCATTCACAGAACTTTAATCCCCAGCCATTAAATGCATTGATATGTGGCTCATCCTTTCTCACAGACACTGTGCCACTCATAAAAGAATGAATGCTGTTGTCAATTCCATACAAGACAGATGTTAAATTGACACCCCTCAGACTGCTACTGACCCAGTGCTAGAGGGGGAGACATTGATCTAGCAACCTATGGCCAGTCTGCCAAGCAAGAGATATTTTCCAGCTCCTTGCGTTGGCTTGCGCTGACTGTTTTTCTCTATTACATTTAGCTTTGGGGCATTATTACATTGAAAGCAATCCAAGTATTGCATTTATATTGGAAGATCTAAATGAGGCACCGTCTTCTGTGAATGGAATTCTGAACAAAAACATCCCTTTGGGTTGCAGCCTCATGGCCTTACGGTATCAGCAGGAATATTTATTTTATTTTTCACCTTTTTATTCCACCTTTCCATCCAGGAGTTCAGAGTGACATACATGGCAGAAGATTTAGCCAAGAGGGTTAATGCCTCCGTTTGCCTGAAGATAACAGCTGAAGATTGTGAGCTCGAGACTACCGGAAGTCTCTGTGAACAGCAGACCTTGCAAACTGCGGCAGATTAAAAGCTGAGTTCCAGCTGCCTCGTGGGAGGAGGAGGAGTGTGCTGAAGTCAGCTGCGTCTCTGGTGGGAGCAGGGAAGCCTCTTATCAGCCAGCAGAAGACAGACAGGTGGCTAAGAAAGAAGGCTAAATCCAGAAAGAAAGATCTGTATGAGTGTTGTTCTTGAAAGATAGAACATTTCTGTAAATTGTAAAAACCTTCGGGTTTGTGAATAAAAGTCTGCCTATGTAAACCGCCTTGAGTTACAGTCATTAGAGAAATCTAGTGATCTTAAGAAAGGTGGTATATAAATACAAGTATTATTATTATTATTATTATTATTATTATTATTATTATTATTTACCTTCCCTCCAGTGGTCCTCACAGCAAACCTGTGCGGTGGGTGAGGCTGAGAGCGCAATCCTAAGGTGCCCTGGAACAGTGAGGCTGGCGGGCCTGCGCTGTATCCAGTGCAGCTTTGGAGCACTCCGGAGCCTCCCTGGGACAAGGGCATGTTTGCCCCCTTGCCCCAGGGAAGGCTCCAACTTCTCCTGTGGGCTCCTTGGTTCTGCACCTGCTGTATACAAGCCGCAGAGATGAGGAAACTGTGTGGGCCAAATCAGGGCCACACGGCCTGGGACCGAGGCTTGGATGTGGCTTAATGGCTGCATCTCAACCCCAACCCCCTGCTTGGGCTGGCACGCCTCCCAGCCCATTTGGCTGGCACATGAGCGGCACAGCGGAGCCCTGGCCCAGCACCCTTGGGCCAACGCTGCTGCTAGTTAATACACTGCTGCTGCAATTAGGATTGTGCCCTGAGAGATAGTGACTGCTCTAAGGCCATCCAGGACGCTGAGAGGAGATTTTAACCAGTGGTGTTATTCTACCGGAACGCTGGGCGGGACATCTGGGTGATCGACAGCCCGCCCGTCGTGTTCCGCAGTGTTACGCCGTTTGCGTAACGTACGCAAGCGGCGTAATTGGTTACGCAAATGGCGTAAAGCTGCGGAACGTGGCGGGCGGGCTGTCGATCACCCAGATGTCCCACCCAGCATTCCGGTAGAATAACACCACTGATTTTAACCTTGATCTAGCCCAACTGTGTCATGGGACATTGGTGTGCTGTGAATGGTCTACAGGTGTGCTGTGGGAATTTGGAGAAGGGTCATTTATTAGTAGGCTCATTGGGTGGGTGAGCCCCCCCCCCCATTGGCAGCACAGTGTGCCTTATCAATTGCCAAAAAGCTGACAATTTTAGCACCTTGCCAGTGTGCTGTGAGATGAAAAAGGTTGAAGAGCTCTGACCTAGCCTACCTAAGTCCAACTCCAGACATATTAACACCACCCTGGCTCTCCAGATTGTGTTTGAACACCAAACCAGCCAGGGAAAAAAATAGAAAACTGAAAAGACAGAGCTTCCTGCCCGGTTGACTGGATCACAGTAGAAACTACAGAGATAGCCGCAAGCAACAATACGGACACCATTTCTTCTATCCAAGAGCTTTATGGAGAGACCTTGAAAGGGCTGCATTAATCCTACATAGCACCATATAAGGGCAGTCATTTGTCTAACAGCAGTATCATGCCTCGTTGTTGGTGACCAGGATAAAGGTGGCAATTTACCCCTTCTAGGCAAGTTAAAAGGTTTCAATGTGAAGTTAATGCAGGGAAATAGGATTTGCTAAAATAAAGGCTAATCACTATGGTTCAGCGCCGAATTATGTTTATGTATAGTATGTATTGGATTGTAGCCAATGGGTACAATGCAGAGAAAGCTATGGTTACTTCCCTGGAAATCAATGGCACGTACGCATGTAAGTGCACTTGGCAGTCCAAACCTATGGTTCAGACGCATATATAGAAAAAATGCACAGCATTGAATTTAAAAGGCATTCTTGCAGGCTGGGTATAGGCTAAACCTGAGTTCTTTAGTTGTAATCTGTGCAGAAACAAGCACTAAGGCTCTATGTGACTCCATTTGGACTATAGGTGGACATCTCTGGACATAATGAGAACATTTCGGTAGACTCTTCAATGGGTACAGGCAAGCTGTAGAGGCAAAATAGTCCTTTCAGGAGACGGCCATCATCTGCCTAGGCTACTTTTGGATTTATGCCCTAGTTCAGGTGGAAACAGTCACTGGCCTTTTTTCCTTCTCTTCGTTTGTAAGATGAATGAGCCTGACACAAAGTCCAAGGATGCTCCTGTTGCTTCTCTGTTGGGCAAAGGAGCCCCGTCTCTGAATCCTCATTGCCTTTTCATCACATGGGGTTTTAACGAGATAACAATGGGTTTTTAAAATTCTGCACCTGGCAGGATAAGCCATCCATGTTTCCACTGACACTTTCCTTTGCCACTTCATAATTCCTTGGCAGGTGTGGGTAGCCCTACATCTGGCCAGTAGCATAGCCAGAGATGGGGCAGTGCGGTAAGTACTGCAGGTGCCGCAACACGGCGTGTCAATGGCCCCTCCCACTCACTATTGGAGCCATTCTGGGCAGTGCGCCAGAGATGCCGTTTGGTCCTGCAAGCACCTGCGTATGGCTGTTGTTGTCCGAAATGGCTCTAGTGGCGAGTGGGAGGGTCTGCTTACATGGTGCATCGTGGTGCTGGCAATACTTACCACACCACCACCCTGTGGATACGCTACTGCCACTGACCAAGGATTGGGTATGTGTGTTAATTGTGCTAATTCTGCCAACACAAGGCACACAGTGCAAATCCCTCTCCCACCCACGGTCACTGCAAGGGCCAAAGGGAAAGGCAGCCTTCCCTTCCCTTGTGGAGTAGCCGTGGGCAAAGGGGGAAGCAGTTCAGTGGCAGCACACCTTTTGGCACACTATCTCCAGTGGCATCTCTACAGGGAGGGCAGAGCTCTAAGTGTTGCAAGAAGCCTTACCTTGCAGTGGAAATCACTCCTCTCCTGCACCGTTTTAGCCAATCCTCACAGGGAAAAGCAACTTCTTGGTGTTGCTTACTGGCTACAGCAGCAAGGGAGAGGAGGGATTTACAAGACAGGGTAAGGCTCCTTGCAAAACTTAGAGCTCTGCCCTCCCTGTAGAGACGCCACTGATTATCTCCAAGGCCAAACCCCTCCTTTTGATGATTGTCCCAGTGGTAAAGAAGAAGGCTGAGCTCTCCCTCCCCCATTTGAAGCTGAATGCACAGATGATGTTCTCCATCCAGGAGATAGTGTTCTCCATCCCTTAATGTTATTGCCACGCACGGTATCACACTGCACAAAGCTATCATCAGAATGTGTCTACATTTTGTTAAGGGGAGTCCTGGTTACAGTCTGTCTCAAGCCTCACTGGGAAGATAGGTTCAGTGATCAAAAAGGAAAAATACATGTGACAAAATGTGACCATATAGATGGTGTTCATATTTGCAGTAACAAACAATGTGTGCCACACTTTGGCAAGCAGGAGACCCAAAGTCTTTCATTTCCTGCTTTTTAGGTCCCAGTTAGATCCAATCCATACATTCATAGCGCCGGAAGTCTCCTCAAATTTATCCAGTCCACACAACTGCCCTAAACGGGGACACCCTTCTGACATTAAGGGTGCAATCCTAACCTGGAATTAGGTTGGTGCAAGTCCCTTGTGCCGGCCCATAAAGCACATTTGGACCACTTGTGGAGTCCGGGAGGATGGTGCATGTCCATGTGCCAGCCTCCCTGATTCTCAGAGTGGTGCAAAAGCACTTTACGACACGTTGGCAGCAAACTCATGCCAGCCCAACTCCAGGTTAAGATTGTGCCCTCATTCTCATACCATACCAATGCAGACATTCATCCTCACTATATATGCATGCTACCCCACATCATCCTACATATAATGAGACATTTGTAAAGAACAGGAGCAAATTCCTTGTTAGAGGCAACTGCCCTTAAATATTTTCCTGATTGCATACTGTGATGTGATGAAGATTACATTTTAATTTTCTGGCACAAATAGCTTCCTATGATTACTTTTGCACACATTCTTCCCGTATAAACTTTCTTCTCTCCTATCCCTCTGCTATATTTTCCCTATATAGAGTAGGGTAGTGAGAAGTAGGTGGAGCAACACACCATGTAAGTGGCCCCTCCCACTTGCCATCAGATCCATTCTGGCCGGAAATGGCAACATGCAGGTACTTGCCAACCCAAGTGGCTTCTGCCTGCCCTGCATACTATTCGGGCCCAATCCAGCTTTCCAGTGCAGCTATGCCAAAGGGGTGTGTGCTGGGTCCTGTGACGAGGGGGCAGTCACAGAGGCTTCCTCAAGATAAGAAGATGTTTGTTCCCTTATCTTGGGGTTGCAGTGCAGCTGCATCAGCACTGGAAAATTGGAAAGGACTTGGCCCTTAGTTTCAGACAAGTGCTGATCCTGTGCATGACCATTCAGAAGCAAGTCCCCATTGAGTTACTCCCAAGTAAGTGTGTAGAGGATGGCACCCTAGAGGTCCCATCCTATCCTAACCTTGCACCAGTGGGAGTGCTGAGCAAATTGTGGAGCAGCTGCCATGATAGCAGACCTTGTGGTACACTGGTATACCCCAAGGATAGGATTGGGCCATAAGAGCTTCAGAGCGCAATCCTAAACTGGAGTTAGGCTGGCATAAGTTAAACCAGCAAAGTTTGGCCAGCACAAGGGACATCATAAAGTATGTTTGGACTACTCTTGGAGTCAGGGAGGATGGCTCACATACTTTATGGTGGCCCTTGTGCTGGCCAAACTTTACTGGCTTAGCTTATGCTAGCCTAACTCAGTTTAGGATTGTGTAAATAAACACACTGCTGTGAAATGTATTCTATCTATCTATCTATCTATCTATCTATCTATCTATCTATCTATCT
>JAJKFI010000096.1:2603160-2637255 GCA_029204185.1 Lerista edwardsae
TCTATCTATCTATCTATCTATCTATCTATCTATCTATCTATCTATCTATCTATCTATCTATCTATCTATCTATCTATCTATCTTCCAGTCTTTTCTATAGCTCCTTCAGACAACTCAGAGCGCAACCTAACTTGGAGTTAGGCTGACACAGTTAGGCAAGCAAAGTTTGGCCAGCACAAGGGCCATGGTAAAGTGCATTTGGACCACTCTTGGAGCCAGGAAGGAAGGCACACATCTGTGTGCTGGCCTGTCTGACTCAGAGAGTGGTACAGACATACTTTACAATGTCTCTTGTGCTGGCTAAATTTTGCTGGCCTAATTGTGCCAGCCGTTAGGCCAACTGTGGCCAACTGTGTAACAATCCAGGTTAGGATTGTGCCCTAAATGGTGCATAAATCCAAATGGCAGACTTTGCATGTTCACAATTTTGAAAGAGATCAGCGTGCACCATAACACTTCAGTGAAAATACACTGTAGTAATAACAAAGCAAAACAAAAAAAGGCAGTTATATTCACATCTTTGGGAAATAAGGAGAAAGTAAACCTCATTTCTCCTAGCTGAAGCTCTCAGCTGCCTTCTCCAGCATATGTGAATGCAAAGGAGATGGCTACACTTTTCACTTGGAATATTTCACCAATTGATTCCCCCTGGCTACATGCCCAGAGTCGCCGAGTATCATACTCCCCTAATGAAGGCTACACAGTATTTCTTTGAATAGACTCCTGCCAATTAAATATCAAAGTGGCAAAGCAAAAACAAAAATGCTACTATGATGTTCAAAAAAAAAAATTGCCTTTGTTAACTTTGAAAAGGAACCTCGGTATGCAGGTTAGAACAACATCTATGGAATGCAGGGAGGAGACGGATAACATCATGGCAACTCCCGGTAACAAATGCAGCGGTCACTGGGGAGTCCAAGCCTTTTTGCCTCCGGCCCTATTGAGACAGCAGAGAAGGGTTTTAAATGAAAGAATGTTGTATTCGTTATTTAATAACATTTGCTCCATGCCGAGAGCAGGATGTCGAAATGGGCGAGGAACGATAAGCGTTTTAAATATATACTTGGGGAGGCAGCCTGTTATTTCGCCAAATGAGTAGTGCCGCAACTGAGATCATGCTGTGCCAAATTTAAAAAGGACAGAGAGGCAAAGAAACTGATTCCTTTTTTATTGAAAGGAGGAGGGGGGGAATGTTTCACCAAAGGCTGGACTGACTGGTGAGTTCCACAGTACAATCCTTGAGCTCATTCATGGGCTCCTCAGTGTTTTCAAGTACTGTTTATGCTTGCAAGGTTTCAGTTACACTTGGAGATGATGGTGCTAAAGCCATGGGCATAAAATAAAGGTCAAATTGCCGGCAGTATATAGCAGTATACAGCTCTCTCAAGGCAGTTCAGTCCCCACAATCAGGGATGAATTGGGGGCAGCTGAGGCAAGACAGCAAGAGACAACCTGCATCCCCTTTGCTCTTTCTTCTTTCCTTCTCTCTCCAGCCCTCATCCAAGCCTGCCAGGGCTTTTTCCCTCTGGAGTTCCCTCTTTCTTTAGCTCTTTCAGGTGCAGTCCTAACCAACTTTCCAGCACTGGAGTAAGGGCAATGCAGCTCCGAGGTGAGGGAACACACATTCCCTTGCCTTGAGGAGATCTCCGTGACTATTGCTCCACCCATTGGCACAGCTATCTCAGTGCTGGAAAGTTGGTTAGGATTGTGGCCTCATTCATTCTTTCTCCCATCCCAATGTGCCCTCAATGTAAGTGCTATCATAGCAGTTCTCGTTACAGTAGCTTCTTACCACTCTCTGCTACTTTCTCCTCCAGAAGGAGAAAGGGAGCAAGCCACTGCAGTGGCAGTGACGGGGGCAGTTCCTACAAGACAGGAACATAGAGAAGAGAGAGCGAGAGGCATGCCGTGGGCTGGAAAAAAGGAAGGCAGTGGTGGCAAGTGGCCAAGCAGGCAGGCCAATGGGGTGGCACCCATCTTGGAGGCCTGATGCCTTACCTGGACCCACAGTGTAGTCTGGGGTCTTCAAGCCACTGAAGTAGCTAATGAAAGTGCACCCTGGTGCAAAATGATGTCCCAGAAGTGACATCACGACAGGAAGTGACATTGCAGTTATATTTTCAGTTTCTTGGTTTTTGGCCATGACTTTTGATGGAATTAAGATCTGCATCAAATTCCACATGGTATATAACATTCATGTTATATACTGTATACCATTCCAAATGGTATATTCTTGCACTTCCTTAGCTACACCCCTACTCCAGATTATGGCCCCGGGGCCACATCCACCTCGCCACAATATTTTATCTAGCCCATAGCCCATAGTTATTTTTTATCAGAGCGTTTGCTGACGTTTGCTATTTTTACTCATTATATATCACTTACGAGTTTTAAAATGGCATTGTTTCTTTGTAATTGTCACATTTCTCCTTTATTCTAAATTGTATCATGCTGATTACAAAAACGATCCATGTAAAATGTATTCATTCATTTAAATTTCTTTCATTCATTTATAAAACTGATTTTTTTTCTGCCCGCGAAAATGTGTACAACATACAATGTGAGCTTTGTACTGAAAAGTTTAGAGACCCCTAGTGTAGTCCCATGTGAGCCAAATAGAGAGCATTGGCCTGTGACTGCGGTTTTTAGCACTAATATAATGCTATGAAAAAGAACACTTTCCCTTGATAAGTGGAAAGGCCCTGACATCGAATTCATCTTGAACGTATTCATTTTTCACAGTTTTATATTGCCCTTCCTCATAGGAGCTCAGAGTGGTGCGCATAGTTCCTCCCTTCTTTTTGTTCCTCACAACAACCCTGTGAGGTAGGTTAGGCTGAAAGACAGTGATGTGCCCCAGGCCATTCAGGAAGTTCATGGCTGAGTAGGGATTTGAATCTGGATCTTCCAGGGCTCAGTCCAACACCAAAACCACTACACCATCCTGGCATTTGAGACTTTCCTTGTCCCAGTTCTTTACTCTGACTCCATTGCATCTCTAACTTTAGTACAATGCTTTAATGCATTGGCAATAGCTGCCAACAAGTCCTTTTCTGCACAACCGTTTCAACCGCATTCATTTCTAGCATTTTGCTTTAGGTCCTGCTCAAGTTGTTTTATAGCCTAAAGTAACTTTCTTCCTTGAAGTTTGCAGTTCTCCTGATTATTCTAATACACGCTGAATGCTATTTAATTTAAGGGACGTTGCTCGGGACATGCAATTTCAAGAGGCGAGGAACAGAAACAAGCTTTCTTTCCGCAGTGCTGGGGCAAGCAGTTATATTATGCGAGGACGTTCAATAGGGTAAATGTAAATGTAAATCCTATGGGCGACGCTAAACAACCTTCATTTGGATGCTTATTCACTCCAGTCTTTTGGTGCTCACTCTGCTGGGTTTGCAGGATGAAATGGCTCCTGTGGCTTTGATGTGGAAAATGAGAATGTTCTTTAACAGCTGATGTGGGAATAAAGAAGTAAATACAAGGAAACTCTTACAAGCTTGTAGTATTAACTGCATTAAGTAAGTGTAACTAACTGCATTAAGTTATTGATTTATCAAGACTTGACCAAGAGTCTCTTCTTTTGTCCTTTTTTTTTCCAGGACAAGGACACACACACAAAACACAAAAGAGCACAAGAAAGGGAAATGAGCCAGCCGCTAACTGGGTGACTGATAAATGATACTGATTACACTTCCAGCTGTCTCCATGAAGTATCCAAGAAGCGCGTAGTAATGACCTGAAATTGACTAGGGCTCATTGACCCTAGTGATTTAATTATTAGATTTGAAATAAAATATACTTTCCTGGATGAGTCTATAATTTTACACAAGGCTGTCGACTCAAAGGATCATAAATATAATGAGATTCAAAAATATCAGGGGCCAAATTGCTCAAAGAATGGAAATCTATGCAATTGATTATGAGAAAATGGGAAAATTAGAGTATTACGGGAGACGTAATATTGTTTTCATATGTTATAAAGATCAAAGAAGCCTCGGAATACCAACTTTTATGGTTGCAATGCACCATGTTTTCCCCAGAGTAGCCATGCTGCATACATAGGAACGCCCCCATAGTTACAGATGCCAGAAGTTACTGTTAAAAAAAAATCTAGGAAGTATGCTTAAACCTGAAAACAATTCAGAGCACAATCCTAACCTGGAGTTAGGCTGGCACAGTTAGGCCAGCAAAATTTGGCCAGCACAAGGGATCCTGTAAAGTATGTTTGGACCACTCTCTGTGTCAGAGAGGCTAGCATATAGGCATGGGCCATCCTCCCTGATCCCAAGAGTGATCCAAATGCACTTTACAGTGGCTCTGGTGCTGGCCAAACTTTGCTGGTCTAACTGTGCCAGCCTAACTCCAGGTTAGGATTGCACTCTCAGTCATTTTTGAGAGTCAGAGGAATCTTGTTATCAAGATGTTAACATCAGGTGAAGAAACATCCCACCCAGCAGCTTCTGCCTGCCCCTGTTGGGCTCCCAAGAAAGATGCACTACAGATGCACCAATGAACAGGTTGGGGAGCTACCTGCTCTTGCAATGCCAGGATCCCAACCACATGTTTCTTGAATGCCTGAAGACTGTCTGTAAGGGGAGCTAAACAGTATTTACTGAATGTACATATGGGGAACAAGCTCCATCCCAACCTACACAGTTTTACTTGACAGTCGGCAGTGCAGGTATGTACTTAGTGTTCATGCAATGAGAGTTCTGCATGTAGCCATTGTAGACTCTATGCAGTCTTTCAAATGAACATGTGGAGCCCGCAAACTGTGGAGCCAGTACAGATAATTCCACTTCGCCCACTCACGTGTTCAGCAGAAGACAGAATGAAGAATCTTTCACAGCAAGAGATATGTGGCAACTGTTAACAGCGCCTACAGAACTATAATTGTAGAGTCTAATAATATCAGTTCTATCAGTAGGTCAAAATGCCCTTACATATAAGATCTAAGGGGTTCATAAAATAAGGATACAACAAAGCAATTTTTTTTCTGTCTTTGCTGTCACACACATGTGCATGGACACACACACACACATGCACACGCACCCCTTCCAGGTCATGATTATGCTTGGCTACTCCCATGTTTTTTGGCTCACTAGCTATACATTCAAAGATGTGAAGAAGGGAGAAGCAGCTGCAACAACAACACCCCTCCCCACGGATACGGACTCCCCGCTGAGAAGGTTCCCACCTCCACTCTTTGAATTCTATTTCTAGTGGCTCACCCAGTTGAGCCCACCCAATTATTTTGATTTTCTGCTCTGCTTCTCTTCAAAAAGGAATCAGATATCGGGAAGGGGGAAAGTGAGAGGAAAAACCTCCCTTTAAAAAGTGAGGCTATATTCCAGCCTAATAGGATCACTAATGAATAGTCAGGGCATGAGCCTGTGTAATAACCACCTTGGGGTTGCTATGGAGTTAAAAAAAAAGATTTCATATCAATTTTCTTTTTTAGCAGTGACAGCAATCAGTGAGTAACAGATGGTCCGTGCCGTCAAAGTACTTCTAAAGCAACCAACTATCACACAGGTTGCTGAATGGGCTGATGCGGGATTATTTTTCTCCACCAGGCTGGAAGAAAAGTGCTTGGGGTGATGGAGAGACAGGTAGGAGGGAAGGGTTCAGCATCCCTCATCTGAGTGCTCCTTTGGGTGTGAGAAGTCAATCCCCTTACACTAGAACTCAGCCAATGCCTCTGTGGAAATCTCCTTTTCTTCTCCTCCATAACCTCCAAATCCACCCAGAATTTGGTTTGGGACCTAATTATTCAGCAGGCACGTAGTGTTCGGTCTTGCAGGCACACAAACAAAGGTGAACACTGGGTGAGGTTCCCTTTGGGGAACCCCAGAGCATATTGAGGAATCAAGACAAGTGGGTGATAGGTAACAGTCAATGATTATACAACCTTGGGCCCAGTGATGTCATGCAGGGGGAACACGGGGGAACTCAGTTCCACTTGTTAAAATTAGGGCTGACTCTGCCCACTTTACTCCACGGCACTTCCCCCCTCCTTCCCCCTCCCGATTCCTCTGCAAAGAGCTTTTCTTCTTGGTTGGCCAGCATTCAGAGGGTTAAAGGGAGCGACTCCAGATTCCTAGAGGGGTGAAGGGGGAAGGGCTGCAGTGGGGAAGTCCTGTCCTGCACAGCCCCCTTCCTCGCTCCCTCCAGCCACACATGTGGAGTCAGCAGCTGCTCTGGTGAGTCTTTCCAGTCCAGAGCATTTCACTGGCGCTCTGGGTGTGAGGCTTCTTTGGGAGACTGTCCCCATCGCTATTGGAGCTGCAATTGGGGTGGGGGGAATTCTTCGCTTTCTGTTCTGTAGGCGCCAGGCGCTGTACAGAACCAGCTGGCTCCACCCACTTGTCGCTGACGTCGTCACTGGCTAGGAACCAGCCGCAGGTAGACCTGGGCTCCGCCAGCCTCTGGAGCCCAGGTCTACCCATAGGAATCAGCCGCAGGTAGACTTGGGCTCCGCCAGCCTCCAGCTTATGACGTCACTTCCGGTGGGCGGATCCTGACACGTGCCAGTCAAAATTGAGTTCCTGTTCTTAAATCATTTAGATGCCACCACTGCTTGGGCCCAGTCCTAACCAACTTTCCTGCACTGACTTAGCTGTGCAAAATGGGGCATGTGCTGCATCCTGCAGTGGAGTAGTGGCCACAGAGGCCTCTTTAAGGGAAGGGAATGTGTGCTCCCTTATCTCGGAGCTGCATTGCCCTTATCCTGGTGCTGGAAAGTTGGTTAGTATTGCATGCCTTGTTTACTTATTTTACTGTCTCTCAAAGTTTCATCTTATTCAACTTTGCTCTTTCTCCAGTACTTCTCTCACATTTCCCATCCTATTCCCACGGATAAGCCTTGCTGTTTTTCGATGATTATCATTACTATTATTGCTATGGTTAAAATGTGGCAGGGCTCATGTGTCTGATTCCCTGCGACTGAACATTTGATAATGGCTGGTCCACCTCTTCAGCACTTTGCCACTGTTAAGGGCTTTAAGAAAGATTTCCTGCTGAGATGCAGTAATAAAACTGTTATCTCAGGCTAGCAAACAGCACTGACACTCCGCTGCTTATCAGAAAGGTTTTTGTTTTGTTTGTTATGGACGGCACCTCAGTTGCATCTGGTAGCAGTTTGGCTCTCCAAGCTGAGCTGTGGCTGCTGTAGCTAGACCTGTAGAGCATGCAAGACTAAGCCCCAGAGGAGCACCTACGGTCAACTTTCCCTCTTCTTATTTTTTCCCTTTTTCATTATGTTTGACATTTCTGAGTATGAGCTCTGTTCCAGGCTATTAGCCTATGGCAGTGGGCTGGTGAGGTGAGACCTTCACAGACAGATAGAAGAGACAGGTGATCTTTGTTTCCTCTTTTAAGAAAGATATGAAATTGGAAGAATGTTTTCTAACTTAAGATCATTTTCTGCAATGCTGAGAAATCAATTCTGTTTCATTCCTTCTTAAATAATCGCAACTTAGAACAAACTGGCTTCTCTTCACCTCTTGAATTAGTTTGTTTAAAGAACAACGAAGAATCTAGCGGCATCTTAAAATCTAACACATTTATTGTAGCATCAATGTTCCTTCACTACAGTTCACCTTACATTTCACCTTATTGCAGTTACTCTTTGGGCTGCAAAATACCGTATTCCCAAGTTCTAAATTTATCATAAAATACATTTGCAAACAGAGAAATAAAACCAAGAGATCTAAACTTTTTTGACGGCTTGTGATTTTTAAAAAAATAAACAATGACCCAATCCTATCCCTGCAAACCCCTCACATGCAGAGCTGCCAGAATGTGCTCCGCATGCTATGGTGGAGGGCAACCATACAGCCTGGGAGAGGTAAGTAAAAATATTTTCTACTTGCCTCTCTATCAGTGGGTTTTCTTGGACCTACAACAGCATTTTTGCTGATTTAAGTCTGAGGGGGCAGGACTGGGCCAGGAAAGGGGGATAGGATCTTCCACATACTGCTGCCGCCAATATCCTTCATCCCGCTTCCAAACTACCCCCTGCCCTGCCCACTCCCTGCCCTGATCCTGCCCTGAACCCACGAGTGCTGCTACTTAACCTGCTTCAGTGCAGCCTGAGTGGCCCATTGGCAGGTGCGTGGAGCCACAGGCCATTTGCAGCAGAGGCCCTGACAGCAAAACATTTTTTGTGCCATTGTAAGTGGACTTACGGCAGCAGATCACAAGATCCACTGCTGTAGGTTCAGTATAAGATAGGGCTGTCCAATATTTTAATTTTTTTCTTTTGCCAAACACTATGATTGAGTTTGTATGTTAAGAGGAGTGAAGAATTATGTATTAATATGACTCAATTTCCCCCACCCTTCCCCTGCCTGCCACTTTCCTTCCTCTTCCTTGCTCTGTAAACATTTGCTTTCTGGTATGAACTTGGAGCAAATCATGCAAGTCGATAAAGAGGCATTTCAAATATTCTTCGAGGCATCATATTTTTAAACTATGTGCAATTTTATGACCAGAAAGGAAAAGCTACACTCTGCCTTTTGTCAGCTGTGAAATCAGCATTAAACGTGTAATCCACACTGAAATGCCGTAAAAAAAATTCCAAGAAACAACAACCTCAAGCTGCGTGAGTGGTGCTTCTAATGAGACGATGACACATGGCCATTCTGGAGGTTGCCGGATCATTTACTACCTCGTGTTTGTAGCAATTCCATAATTCAGGTGGCTGGGAGTCATTCTTGAGGAATTAGGCAGGAAGGATTTTTCCCCCTTAAATGCTAAGTCTGATCCAAACCATAACCCCCTATAGATATGAGCCTGGATTTGTTTAGGTGAACAAAACAAGGCCTTGTTCACCAAACTGGGGATCTAAGGTTCTGCAGCGCTAACATTTACATATCATTTAGTAATACCGTCTGCTTTGAGTAACGCATTGATTGAAGTCAGAAACACATGGCGCAAGGTAATGAAAGACACATAATGAAGTCTGGGCGAAGGCAAAGATCATGTCTGCTGATCAGCTATGAAAGGGCTTTCCAAAATCAAGTTTGGTTTTTGTCCCGGCTGAAGCACAACTAAACGTTGTGTTTTGGAAAAGACGTATGTGCCTGTGTCGTATCTCAAGTTATTTTGATTGCAAGCATTTCTTTGCGGAACCTTTGCACACAACGCACATACGGAGAAGGACTATATGTTCAGTGTGAGTTTTGTAGAGAACTGAAGCTAGAAAGCCCCCCTCTCATATTCAGTCTATACAGAAAATTCATGACTAAGGGCCCAATCCTATTCAAGTTTCTGGTGCTGATGCAACTGCAGGGCAGCCCCAAGGTAACATTTCCTTACCTTGAGGAGGCCTCCCTGACTCCCCCTCGACCACAGAATGCAGCACACACCCCATTAGGACAGCTACCTCAGGGCTGGAAAATTGGATAGGATTTGACCCTAAGAGTCTAATCCTATCCACTGTTCCAGCACCGATGCAGCCATGCAGCCTGAAGTTAGGGAAAATACTCCTTTGCCTTGAGGAGGCCACCATGACTGCCTCCCCACAACAGGATGTAGGGCATACCCCATTGGTACAGCTGCATCATCACTGGAAAGTTGGGTAGAATTGGGCTCTGAGAAAGGTAAAGTGATGACTATTACTAGGAGATGCCTGTATCTCTTGGAAAGCTGAAACAACACCTATAAACAGAATTGGTAGCATCACTCTTGGGCTGGGGACATAGAACAGGAGAGGGTGGCTAGATACAGACCTCCAGAAAATCAAAGCACATAAACCTTCTTATAGAGGACACACTGTGAGAAATGCCTTGCACTGGGGCCATAGGGGTTGGTTTAGAGCAGTTGTCCCCAACCTCCTGCCCAGTGGTGTCATTCAAATGATTTAGGAACAGGAACTCACTTTTGAGTTCAAATTCAAATGTTGAAAACAAAACCAAAAACCAAAACAAAACCCGGAAGCAGCCACGGAGCCCGTTAGGATCCGGAACGCCTGTTCTGGTCCGTTCCCCCTGAATGACATCACTGCTCCTGCCCCTTGAAGGCAGGGTTGGAGACTTTCTGAGAGCCCATAGGCGACACTGCCCGTCACATCTGGGTTCCCTGCACTGTCACCACTAATGATGAATGGGAGGTAAAAACCCCATAAAGACACATTTCTTACCTCCCTGTTGTCCATGTCAGTGTGGAGAAGTGAAGGGCCTGCAGTGGGCAAGCCCTTGAACTTTTCCCACTTAAGTGCGGGCAATACACTTAAGGTGAGACATCAAACCACCTATTGCTCAGGATGGGTGTTCCCACCCTGACTGCAAGCTGTGCCCTGTCAATGGCCGATCTAAGCTTCGCAATGCCAGCTCTAAAGCACTGAGGCACCTGGACTGGACTGACTGAAACCAGAAAGCCTTATCTTTTTATCTTTTTTTTTTTTAAGTGTGAGAGAATTTTTTTCTCTCATTCTCTTGCTATGTAAACCACGTTGAGGGCATAATCCAAACCTGGAGTTAGGCCAGCACAGTTAGACCAGCAAAGTTTGGCCAGCCCGAGGGCTACCGTAAAGTGCGTTTGGACCACTCTTGGAGTCAGAGGAGAGTGCACGTGTGTGTGCTGGCCTCTCTGACTCTGAGAGTGGTCCAAACATACCTGACGGTGGCCCTCGTGCTGGCCAAACTTTGCTGGCCTAACTGTGCCAGCCTAACTCCAGGTTAAGATTGCACTCAGAAGCTCATATTGTTGAAAATATAATGTATGCTACAATAATAAATTTATGTAAATAGTTAAGAATTTTTAAAAATAATGATGATGATGATGACAGCATCAAACCAGGATTTTTGTCTCTTCTTTTACCTTAGCCAGCACACTCTAAGTGTCATACTACTTGCAAAAAAAAAAATCCACCCCAAAAAACAAACAGAAAAAAACCACTTTGTTGCCTAGGTTACAAGCTGCTAACCACCTACTGCCACATTCTGTATATTGCAACATTACATACTATTATTTCTACTGCAGCTACTATGAAACAAATAATACTTTTATTTGCAGTTAAGCTAGGAAAAAAATCTACTGCCAAAAATAACAAAAATTGAAGTGTCATGTTCTTCCCCCACACAACAAACAATTCTGCGCTTCAAGACTTCTGCATTTAGAATGAGGTTCAAAAAACCAAAACATGCTGGAAGAAAAATAAGTTTTATCTCCCTGGTTATAGGAAGGCATTTTAGAACCAAACACAAAATGGTAGCTGGCTTCAGCAGAGCACAGATATATGGAAATAATACTATACAGCCAGATTACCCCTTATCTGGACTTTTGAAATTCGAACTATTCCAAAATCCAGACACTTTTGTCCAAGACATTTTTTAAACATCCTGTAGTGTGAACACAAGAAAGTCTTGTACTCTTTCCCATTTACAGTGCAGTGGTGGTGCAGGCTGTAAGTTCTATTCTTTGCTCTGTGGCGTGTATCTGTACAGATATTGTTGAAAAATGTCAGAGACCAGCAGGCACCCAAATGGGTAATAGTGAAAAGAGCAAGAGAAACCATTTCTCATTATATCTATGCAATTATTCCAAAATCCAAACAAACCAGAAATCTGGGCACCTTCCCATCCCAAGCAGTCTGGATAAGGGATGATCAACCTGTATTACTTGTTAAAATCTCAAGTTTAATAAAAGATTTCATAACTTACTGCCCAATCCTGAGTTGACCTAGATATGCCAGTGTTGGGGGTGACTGTGGGCTTGGGGGCAGCAGGAGGGGGCATGGTGTGGGGGCACTGGGGGGGAGGATGTGGGTTCCTCCCTTTTTACATTTTTTTAAAAAAGCCCAGGCATGCTGTCACTTCTAAAGTGACATCATTTTGTGGTCTGATGTCACTTCTGGGGCATCATTTTGTCCTCAGCACTGGGCTACACTTTCATTAGCTGCACCACTCTTTTCAACATAACATAAAGACTTCCATCACATCAGAGTGCTTCTTAATAGCTGTCCCATTCTATTTCATGTGATTCCTCAGAGCTATCAGGTAAAATTTTTACTTTGAGATATCTGGCCTGGGGGCAGATTCTTCCCTGGCCACAGTGGTGATCTGTCAGACCTCACTCAAATATATTCATCCATTAGAAACTGGGAGAGGGGTGCCCAAGGCCATTCCTTAAAACTATTGATTAAGGGTGGATTTGAAATGTGGGGCTCTCACATCTAAATTCACAACACCACACTGAAAGGACATGTACGTAATGCACTTGATTGAAATAATCAGTGTGGGCAAGGTGCTTTTACTTACCTTCTCAGATATACAGCCAACACTCTGGGGAACTGTGAGCATCCATAAATATGGGACCAGCCGCTCACATCCTGGTACAGTTGCCTGCATATCAATATGACGCAAAGGACAACAGATAATGTAGGAACCTAGGAAAGGTACTTGCACAGCTTACATCTTTGGCACTCACAGTCATCCATCTCTGGAAGAACATTTCATTAGGAACAGGTTCAGGCAGCTATACGGTAGAGGACTATGGGCACAACCCTAACCAATTTTCCAGCACTGACATAACTGTGCCAAAGGGGCATGTGCTGCATCCTGCAGTGGAGAAGTAATCACAGAGGCCTCCTAAAGGTAACAAAATATTTCTTCCCTTACTTCGGAGCTGCATTGCCCTTACCCTGTAGCTGGAAAGTTGACTAGGATCCCCCCATATCTGGTCCTGCACAATCCTAACTTGGAGTTAGGCTGGCACAATAAGGCCAGCAAAGTTTGGCCAGCACCAGGGCCACAGTAAAGCACATTTGGACCACGCTTGGAGTCAGGGTGGATGGCACATGTCTGTGTGCTGGCCTCTCTGAATCTGAGAGTGGTCCAAACAAACTCTACAGTGTCCCTTATGCCAGCCAAACTTTGCTGGCCTAACTCTGCCGGCCTAACTCTAGGTTAGGATTGTGCCCTAAGTCAGGTTTTATTTATTTTTTTCAGCTCTTTAAGTAGCATCATGGTCAATTTGTCTTCCTGAGATTTTCAAATTTCAGAGACATTTTCATGGGGACCATTCGTTTGGTTCACCCTGGCTGCAAAATTATATGTCTCCATATCCAGCAGCCTGCTCTTTCTCCAGAGGACAGACTAGTCCACAGCTGGTACATGACTACATGAACATGTAAAGAGGTTTGAGTATGTAGGGAATTGAGAGGCATCTCACAATTACGTTGTATCACCCAATCACATAGATGTGCAGGCTCGTTTCAATTTCAAGCAGCCGTAACTGAGAAATTGTATTCCTTCTTTTCCTTTATAAGGAGGCATCACATCTTTATAAGAGATAGAGACTTCTCTAGTCAGTTACAGGTGCCATTGTCTGAAAAAGCAGCTATAACAATGGGCCCCTCCAGCCAAAGGACGGTTCTCTTTCACAATATCTTAGAGGTATTTCAAATCCTCAGTGGAAGTCTGGAACCTGGAGGAGGACAGATCATGCAATATGTTCATAGGAAAGGATTTGTTATTTTCTTTATCTCTGCAAAGAAGATGCCAAATTGGTTTTCAAGGTTTGCACAAGTGTCTCTTGGGTGTACCGTTTTTCCATTAGTCATCAGCTTTAGCTTGCATGCTAATTTGCTCATCTTTTCTCAGATTTAAGAATTTGATGCAATGGAGAAAATCCACCTACAGAAAACTCCCCTCCCCAATCATTCAAGCTAAAAACTGAACACAACAAAAAATGGAGTGAGTGCCTTTTGCTGATTGTGGATACAGTCCTAACCAACATTCCTGCACTGACATAGCTGTGCCAATGGGGCATGTGCTGCATCCTGCAGTGGAGTAGTGGTCACAGAGGCAGCCTCAAGGGAAGGGAATGTTTGTTGCATTGCCCTTGCCCTGGAACAGGAAGGTTGGTTAGGATTGCGCCCTGTGTCATATACCATAAATGCTGAGCTTCTGGATGTTTTAAGCATTTGTGCTGTTGGCTGTTACCATTGACTGAAAAACCCAATAATGAGACATGTAAGAATTACTCCATCATGTTGATTTCCATTTTTACAATTATATTAATAAACAACTAATTATGAACCAGCACTCCACAATAATTCTACATGGGATTCTTCAGCATTGAAGAATCCCTCCATCCTACACCACTGTAGCATCAAAATATTGGGTCGTATTCGAAGTTGTTCTACAAGGGGAGGCAGTTAGCATCAGGACCCACTTTTTAAAATGACACTCTAATAAGACTGGCCTAGCTTACGAGATTTTTAAAAAATCTAGAAAGAAATATTTTTATTTATGTATGTACAGGTAGTAATTTATTTAGTTATTTGCAAAAATGAAAAAACCACCTTGGTCTGTTTCTGGAAATGAGGCGATCCTAATAAATAACCTCAAGGCTTGAGGGGCTTGGTTATGTGACCCAGCCTTCACCTGCCCCCACTACTTGACTTGGACAAAAAACAAATCAGGAAAAAAAGATGATCAAACATTTATCTCCCTTTGTTTTTACAAGCTTGCAATCTGCAGTAGCTCAGCTCTTGGCAGGGCAATTAGCAGCTATCTTGTAAACTGCAGGAGCCTAGCTCTTTACAGGGCAGTTACAGAGACGAACCGAGCACCGAGTGCGCCCATGGCAGGGCGATGAAACTGCGCCCCCTGCACATCGCCCCGCCCCCATGCGTCACCCCGCCACGCTTCCCTGCGCCCAGAATAGCTCCGTTTTGGAGCAAAACAGACACCAGGGAGGGCAGGCAGGCCAGACAGAATGGGTTAGCAAGCAGGTTACTCCGCTCAATGGCGTCCCGCCGCTGCCGGCGCCCATGGCTCGCGCCACCCTGGGCTACACCCACACTCTGCCTCTGGGCAGTTAAAAGCTATCTGCTTTTTGAATAGGCTCAGGGCTTGAGGCAATTATTTTTTTGATCTTTCCATAACCCGTGTTTTCACTGGAGGTTGTGAGACCTACCAGAAATAAGGTCCTGGCCCACCAAGTGGGTTCTGGACCACAGTTTGAGAAATGCTGATCAATAGAGAGAACAATTTTGGCCAATCTTTCCTATGCTCCATCATTTGTGCCCTCCAAATATCTGCTCCTTCTGGATATTGGGGAACCCTCTGGAGCAGCAGGGTGGCATTTTAGCCTGAGGACTGCAGAGGGAATGGAGAATTGGAGAGAGTTGCTAGAACAGTCTTCTGCTCACTGATAACGCAGTTGAGGACAACCTATTGTGAAGTTTCATTTTGAAATAATTACATGCAAACTGTAAAAGCTGTGAATCTATAGCTGCAAGTTGTGATGTAAATAGACCTTTGTAATATCCAAATTCCTATGCTAACACTCATGGTATTAATAGATCAATTGGCTGTAGGAAAAACAATACCAATTAAGAATTTCACTTGAAGATTCAATAATGATGTTTGCAAGTTTTTTCTGTCTTTTAAAACTTTCCCGGAAAATTGGCATTTGGATTATTTCAACTGTTTACATTCCCTCGATGAACATCTGAAGGCCACCTGATAACTTTCTTTAAAATGTGCTTGAATTTGTTGTTGTTGTTCAGTCGCTAAGTCGTGTCCAACTCTTCGCGACCCCATGGACCACAGCACGCCAGGCCTCCCTGTCCTCCACTAGCTTCCTGAGTTCGCCCAATTTCATATTCATTGCTTCGGTGACACTATCTAACCATCTCATCCTCTGTCGCCCCCTTCTCCTTTTGCCTTCAATCTTTCCCAGCATGAGGGTCTTTTCTAAAGAGTCCTCTCTTCTCATCAGGTGGCCAAAGTATTGGAGCTTCAGCTTCAGCATTTGTCCTTCCAGGGAGCAATCAGGCTTGACTTTCTGGAGAATTGACCGATTGGATCTCTTTGCAGTCCAGGGGACTCTCAAGAGTCTTCTCCAACACCATAATTCAAAAGCATCGATTCTTCGACGCTCTGCCTTTCTTATGGTCCAGCTCTCACAGCCATACATGGCTACTGGGAAAACCATCGCTTTGACTATGCGAACCTTTGTTGGCAGGGTGATGTCTCGGCTTTTGATTAAGCTATCTAGGTTCACCATAGCTTTCTTCCCAAGAAGTAAACGGCTTTTAATTTCATGGCTGCAGTCACCATCTGCGGTGATCTTGGAGCCCAGGAAAATAAAGTCTGTCACTGCTTCCATTTCTTCCCCTTCTATTTGCCAGGAAGTGATGGGAGTGGTTGCCACGATCTTAGTCTTTTTAATGTTGAGCTTCAAACCAATTTTGGCACTTTCCTCTTTCACCCTCATCAAAAGGTTCTTTAGGTCTTCCTCACTTTCTGCCAGTAGAGTGGTATCGTCTGCATATCTGAGGTTGTTGATGTTTCTCCCAGCAATCTTGATTCCAGCTTGTGAGTCATCCAGCCCTGCCTTCCTCATGATGTACTCTGCGTATAAGTTAAATAAGCAGGGTGACAATATACAGCCTTGTCGTACTCCTTTCCCAATTTTAAACCAGTCGGTTGTTCCATGTCCAGTTCTAACTGTTGCTTCCTGACCCGCATAAAGGTTTCTCAGAAGGCAGATCAGGTGGTCTGGAACTCCCATCTCTTCAAGAACTTGCCACAGTTTGTTGTGATCCACACAATCAAAGGCTTTAGCATAATCAATGAAGCAGAGGTAGATGTTTTTCTGGAACTCTCTTGCTTTCTCCATGATCCAGCGAAGGTTGGCAATTTGATCTCTAGTTCCTCTGCCTCTTCGGAAACCAGCTTGTACATCTGGTAGTTCTCGATTCACATACTGCTGAAGCCGAGCTTGTAGGATTTTGAGCATGACCTTGCTAGCATGTGAAATGAGTGCAATGGTGCGGTAATTTGAGCAATCTTTGGCATTGCCCTTCTTTGGGATTGGAATGTAAACTGATCTTTTCCAGTCTTGTGGCCACTGTTGGGTTTTCCAAATTTGCTGGCATATGGA
Organism: Lerista edwardsae; assembly: GCA_029204185.1. Classification (NCBI taxonomy): domain Eukaryota; kingdom Metazoa; phylum Chordata; class Lepidosauria; order Squamata; family Scincidae; genus Lerista; species Lerista edwardsae. The sequence goes on from JAJKFI010000096.1 coordinate 2,620,066, forward strand.
GAGCAGCACTTGGACAGCATCATCTTTTAAGATTTTGAGTAATTCCGCTGGAATGCTGTCACCTCCACTAGCTTTGTTGTTAGTGAGGCTTTCTAAAGCCCACTTGACTTCACTCTCCAGGATGTCAGGTTCGAGCTCAGTGACTGTACCACTGTGGTTATCAGGAACATTTAGATCAGCCTTATAGAGTTCCTCTGTGTATTCTTGCCACCTCTTCTGAATCTCATCTGCTTCTGTTAGGTCCTTGCCATTTTTGTCCTTTATTGTGCCTACCTTAGCATGAAATTGTCCTTTGACATCTCCAATTTTCTTGAAAAGATCTCTAGTCCTCCCCATTCTGTTGTTTTCCTCTATTTCTTTGCATTGCTCATTTAGAAAGGCCTTCCTATCTCTCCTTGCTGTTCTCTGGAAATCTGCATTCAGTTGGGTATATCTTTTCCTTTCTCCCTTGCTTTTGGCTTCTCTCCTTTCCTCAGCTATTTGTAAAGCCTGGTCAGACAGCCACTTTGCCTTCTTGCATTTCTTCCTCTTTGGGATGGTTTTAGTTGCTGCCTCCTGTACAATGTTACAGACCTCCGTCCAAAGTTCTTCAGGCACTCTGTCTACCAAATCTAAGCCCCTAAATCTATTTGTCACCTCCACTGTATATTCGTAGGGGATCTGATTTAGGTCATACGTGGAGGGCCTAGCGGTTTTCCCTACTTTTTTCAGTTTAAGCCTGAATTTGAATTTACAAGATGACAAAAAAAAAAAAAAAAAAAAAGGTTTTGTCCTGCTAAATGCATCAACCAAATTGTAACAGGCAACCACAACTCAACCTTGTTTCATTGTTGCCTTTTCTTTCCCCTTTGAAATCTTTATCCCTGGCCCATTGCGATGCAAGAGTAAGATCCAAGTCACAGGAAAGGTTTGGGTTGTGTCAGAGCCAAACCACATGATTATATGGATCATATGACGGACGACCACACAATCATAATGTTATTCTGAAATCCCCTATCAGGGACTGACTGCCAAATTTTCAAGGAGGCGTCACACTTGGACGTTTGGGCTGTACCTAAATGCATCTTATACCTCGTGACCCAGTGATGTGGAACTGGCTTCTCCAATTTAGGAATCCCTCAACACCAGGAGAGCGGTTTTTACAACTTCAGTGACTGCAGCTAGTTATATGAATTGCCCTTTACATTCCTTCACCACGGGGCTGCAGAATACAGTTCGAGTTACTGTATTCCAGAACAGTTACCTTTTCAGTGATGCCTATGCAGAGGAATTTGTTTTGGACAACAGTTGCAATTAGCGGCCACGTGATAACGATAGAACCTTCATCACGCTCCCACAAAGTTAATGTACCAATGCTGTTATTTTCTACTGCAGAGTGCATCGGAGACGAGCTCCATCATTAACTTTAGATGCAGTTCATAGTCCATTTGCTGGGGTTGCTTTGCCCTTCAAGTTGGTATCTTTAATCTTTTACCACCCGGATACATAACATGGCATTAATTTGTATTAGACACAGTTTGCAATTCGTTCTGCTCTTCTTTGGGGATAACAGCAGAATTTCCATCCACTGTTTCTTTCAGTTCAAAAATAAGATTCCCCACACCGCAGTAGCTGCTGGAGCGCTTATTTTACACGTGCTGAAACCCCCAGCTGTGCTTTCAGAGCACCTTTTTATTTCCTGTGAATTAGAACCTAAGTAAATAAGGCAGAATGAACTGGCTTAGGCTTAACAGATAACAGATTTATGGTTTTACATGGTAGGTAAGATTAGATCAGACTGAACAGCCCCATTAAGAATAATTGCATAATATGTCTTAACTGCACATTCACACTAATGAAACCCCATCCCACCTTCACTGTTTTACTATTCCAACATTTTCCACCTCTAACTCTTCTACAACCCACTTGATTATATTGTTTCATTGTTCCCTTAATGATTATATGAAACCCACTGCCAAAATTTAAAGCACTGCAAAGTATGTAGTTATCTTGGTAACAAGTTCATGAGAAAAAAAATCTGATTGCACTAAAGACCTCACATATCCATTGGACAGCTGATATAGAAATGAGTGTGTTTAAAAGAATAATTAGGGCCCAGGGACATTTATTACTCATGGTACCGTATGGTCCAAATATTTTTTAATAATGAGCTACCTAGAGTTTGAATTTTCGAAAGCATGAGAGTAACTATACACACATATTTGAGAAGTCATAGCTATATATTTAGGCACAACCTAAAGGCACCCTTGGGCCAATGCATGTTGCTTGTGTTGGCCCTGCATGGTCGCAAATATGCCGTTTGGCACGTCTGCGCCGCAAATGGAGACACTGGGATGGCGCCGGCAGCAGCACCAGCCCAGGTATGGCGATGCGGAGCGCTGTTAGGCCACTCCCATGCTGGTTGAGTTCAGCCAGAATGGGGGCTTGGGGAGGGTGGGGGGAAGGCAGGGAGTAGGGGGGCCTGTGGACATGCCGGCCTGGGAAGGGGGGTGCAGCATGGATCTGGGTGCAGCATGGTCATATCCTAACCCTGGGCCAGGCGGGCCCAATCCGGCTGCACGGATTTGCGCCAGCTATTTCACCGGTGCAGATCTCAGCAGCTCCACAGTGCACACATATTTGAGAAGTCATAGTTATATTCTAAAGGTGCCCTTTAGAATGGCGCCCATTCCCCAGGGTATGGGGAAAATACCCAGCTTCAGCTGCTGCCTAACCTGCCTGACTTGAAATGCTGTACGATTAAATGTGGTATTTGTATGCATTGGTTTCTTTCATGCCCATCCTCAATGTTTTTTTTTTTAAAAGTTTATTATTCAGAAACATTGTAGAAGTATCCACTTTATTAGAATCTAGGACAGTGGTTCCCAAACTGTGGGTCAGGACCCAGATTGTTGCTGGGTTGCAAAACTGATAGCTGACAATAATACAGTATATTGAGCCCTATGGATAGTGAAACTGAGCCACATGTGCATATGTACTCGTAAAGAGAGGAACATGCCTTGGCTCTTGTCAAAAGCCAGACAAAGGGGAACAGAAGACCACCAGAATGGTCCCAAATTCAATGAACATGGAGCTCCACAAACACTCCAGAAAGCAGTCCCCCCAAAGATAAAAAGAATAAAAATAGAGGCTTGAGTGGCTGGTAAAGTGAAACTTTTTTTAAAGTCTCGTAAAGTTAGGTGGGTCTGAATAGAGTATTGTTTTGAAAGGTGAATCCCAGTGCTAAAAGATTTGGGAACCCCTGACCTAGGATATTTGAACCTTCTAACCTTCTACAGCAACAGTCAGCAGAAGTCTACCCAAAGGCCATCTTCATTTACAGAAACATCTAACAGCTCAAACCTATTGATGTCCCCTCAGCTGCTAGAATAATTGAGATCACACTGTGTTGACACTTGTCTGCTTATACAATCAATTTTCAATGAAACTTCAGAAATATAAACACTTCTTAGAAATGGATGCTGGCCATAGATTCAGATACGTGCAGCTCCTCACTCCTACCGCTCAGAAGAACCTCTTTCAGCCAGCTGTCCCATTGTTCTGATCTCAATTACTGGTACAATCAATCCCTCCTGCAGACTAAGAGCTCCTTCACAGGTTGCCACTTGCGAGGGCAAGCAGAAGCATGAGTCCACATCTGTGGGTGCTTGCCTTGTAGATTAGCTCTTGTCCGCATTTCTTCCTCCATTCAATTCCTTGCTCGGCTCTCTTTTTTGAAGAACAGCTCAAGAAATCATCAATGAACCTCTCCTCATTCAACAAAATATCATCATTCATTTCTCCTTGAATCATCCTGTGCTCAGGGACTGATCTAGGAACAACACATAAGTGAACAAGGCCTTGAGCTATGAGAAGTGTTACATTGTCAGGTGGCTTCACAGCTCGGAGAGACTCAATTATGCCAATGCAATTTTATTGTAAGCGCTAGGATATAGCGGCACTATTGTCATCTAAACAAATACAATGATGCATTGCTTCAGCTTTTGTTTCTTAAGCCTCCTCAGCCTTCATTGAAGTAATTCTACTCTGGTGTTCTTGGCATTATAAGGTAAACATTGTGCCGAGCTGTTGTTCAGTCAAATACTAGAAGAACAGAGGCACAAATATAGGATGTTCCAAGCAATGAAATTATTTGCATATTTTCTGTTTTGTCAGGCTTGACATCAGCTGCTTTCAGGAAGGTAAAACAGGCTGCAACCCTGGCCAGATTTACCTGGGAGTAAGCCCCATTGATTATAATGGCCTTCCTTCAGAGTAGACATGCAGCCCCTTGGGCTCACAATCACAGTCCTTTGTCCAGGGTTCAAACAAAGGTTGAAACCTTTGTCCAGGGTTCAAACCACTAAATTAGTGGTTCCCAACCTGGGGGTCGGTACCCCCAAGGGGGTGGCAAGCCAATTTTTAGGGGGTTGAAAAGAACTAGGGGCAGCCATCTTAAAAAGCTGTGTCCCACCACCTTGGAAGCTTCATTTTGGCTGCCTTGTTAAATTGCCACTTTCTTAATGCTTGTAGCTGCACGGGAAATTAGCCTTGCTATGGGCTTGTCTTAGTGTATGCCCACGTGGTCGCGTGGCCCTGTGGGCGCCCGTTCCCCCTCCTGCTCCTTGCCGGCTCCTTGCATTTAACATTAAAGTTAAATGGCTCCCTGTCCCAAAAGGGCTCCCAATCTAGTACAGTCTAGCCTGCTATTTAACCAGGGAACAGTTGAAGCCAAATATGTATATACACATCTCTAGAAAGCAAAGCAATAGAAGTTAAATCAACACTAACCACACGCTGAAGTTATTACAAACACGATCCCATCCATGGCAACCATCATGACCTCACTTCCGGCTATGACCTCACTTCCGGCTATGACCTCACTTCCTGCCACAACATCACTTCCGGCTTATGACGTTGCTTCTGGTGGGCGGACCCCGCCAAGTGCCAAACAAAAGTGAGTACCTGTTCCTAAATCATTTGGATGACACCACTGTGTACAATCCTAATCAACTTTCCAGCACCAAAGCAAGGGCAATGGAACTCCAGGGTAAGAGAACAAACATTCCCTTACCTTGAGGAGGCCTCTATGACTACTACTTCACTGCAGAATTCAGCACACGCCCCACTGACACAGCTAAGTCAGTGCTGATGGAAAGTTGGTTAGGATTACACCATTAGAGCACAATCCTAACCTGAAGTTAGACTGGCACAAATTAGGCCAGCAAAGTTTGGCCAGCACAAGGGACACTGTGAAGTATAGTTTGACCACTCTTGGAGTCAAAGAGGCCAGCACCCAGACACCATCCTCCTTGACTCTGAGCGTGGTCCAAACGTGCTTTACGGTGGCCCTTGTGCTGGCCAAACTTTGCTGGCCTAACTTGTGCCTACCTAACTCCAGGTTAGGATTGCTCTTACTGAGATACTCCACAGGAAATGTGGAATAATGGCATGCCCAACCGCACAAGAGAAACAGCTGAGATGAGAATGTAAGATGGCTCATCCTCCCTTCTTTTTGTGGTCAATATCAAAAGAACAACGAAAACAGACAAGTGGGGTTTTTCAAAGCAGGTTATGAATAAGAACAGACAGAATTTGCTTAATGTGGTGTAGACAAGTAGATTGGGTTGGAGAAGCTGCAAAGAGCTGGACTAGGAGCTCCCTGGGGAATGGATGTAACTTCTTGTTGCTCATAAGGAGTGCTCTGCTATTTACCTGCATCCAATGCTCAATTTGTATGTTTTTTTAAAACCCACCCAAATATGTCAAAGATCCCAACCCCCCATAGCAATCTCTCCTTCAAAGGAAGCCAGAATCAGCACTTCCCTTGAATGTCCCAAGAGGGAACATGCACAACAGTACAATCTGTGTGCCTAAGGATGCAATCTTTCCTGGAAGAAAGCCCCATTGCTAGGGGTGGGATTTTTTTTTGGTTGAAAACCACTTTTGGGCATTAAACACATTTTAGCTGTAAAAATATCTGAAAAAATACATAAAACACCACATTTTGGTGTTTAATCTTTTCCAGAAATTAAAATAGATGACTTTTCCAATTAAAAGTAATGCTGTGGCTGCATCTGCTGACACTATATCAGCTGCATCATCTATCTACCTAGCACATTTTTAAAGCATTTAAAATTAATAAGAATTGTCTGGGTTCCGCAGTAGGGATGGAGTCCGGACTCGCCGCCCACTCACCTGTGATTGGGCAGCCGGCTCCCCTGACACGGGCACTGCCAGAGCCAGCCAGCAGGGCATCCGATCCGGTGGTGCCCTGGCCTGACACGGCGGCTGAAAGGCGGGGCGCAGCGCCGACACAACACCAGTCGCCTGACCCGCCCTTCAGGGATGCTGCACTGAACGCGGCGAAGGCTGACGGGGCGCAGATGAGCAGCATGCAGCCAGCAGGGTGGGGCAGGCCCGGGTTTCGCGAGCTGCCCACCCAGCTTAGGTGGGTCGGCGCTGTGCTCCCCGGCTGACTCAGGCCCAGCTGACCGCTAGGCGACCCACCCTGGACACGTCAGCAGGCCAGAATGGAGACCCCCTTCCTGGAGGTGGGGGCCCTCGGCCCTGGGGCCCCACAGAATGAGAACAGATTGAGAATGTAGAATGAAAACACATAGCACCGCAATTTGCTATTTTAATCAAGGAACGTTGGAAAAAATATCACCCAAAAAACACTTCCCTACCCATTGCACACAATAGGGCTTACTTCTCAGCAGACATGCATAGGATTGTGCTGTGAATCACTTTGGGATCATTGCACAACCCAAATTGCTCTGAACTTTATCCAATTTTTTAAACTCATGAAGAAACTGCATTTACAATTACTCACCGTTACTTATTTCCCCTTACGTTATTGTCATCTATTACTGCTATTTGAAACTGAAATCAAATACAAAGGACATAATTCATCCACTGGTGACACGGATAGCTATTTGGCACCCTTAACACTCTTTCCAACTTAAAATTCTCTTTAAATCTGAGTTGTATAAATATCCTACACATGTCAAAGAGAATTTTTTTTTAAATTAAAATCATTCTGAAAAGCAAATGCTTTGAGTAACAAACCTGGCACTTTATCATATAGTCCTGATAAAGTGGTGTACACACACACACACACACACACACAGAGAGAGAGAGAGAGAGAGAGAGAGAGAGAGAGAGACAGACACTCACCATATATATGGGGCTTAATGGATTAAAAACAGTCTCCAAACAAGAACTATCGTCTTATGCAAGACCCTGGAAACCAGATGAAGTCATGATTTTGCAGCTGGCTGAGCTATTCATCTGGAAGTTGAGACCAGCTGCAGTTGTAGGTTCTTCCCCCCCCCAGTTGTATGAGATGGGGCTTGGAAAGCAACAAAAGGGTCTTGATCACAGAAAAGAAAAAAAAATATGGCATTTTATACAGCATAAAACTGAGTTACTCCTTTTTCACTCTCGATTGGGCCTCTGTGTGTGTGTGTGTGTGTGTGTGTGCATGCGTGTGTATAGATACACTGTATTAGTACAAAGTTGCATCTGTCATTTAAAGTCACAGAAAGGCAATGAGTAAGTTTCCAACAGCGTTATTAACTTGGCTCCCATTCATATACTATATATTTTATGGCACAGCCGTAAAGTCACAAAGAGGGGAATGGAAAACCAATTCATTTTGGAATTCTTTAAAAAGATTGACAAAAAGTTACTTTTTACACAGAATTATGAGCCAGCTCAGAACGCAGCCTGTGCGAAGGAAGAGAGAGGTCATAGAGTGGTTTTTGTTTCTTTAAAATTCTGCCATGTTTCTGCAAGAGTCTCATTGTGCTGTGCACTGCCAATTACCCAGGCTATATTTCATTTTGAATCCGGCTATTGCTTGATGCTGTCCACCCCATCTGACAGTGGCTTTCCTAGGATCTCAAGGCAGAGGCATTTTTGGTTCCTATACCCAATGCCCATTTAACTGGGTTTTAAAACAAGGAGAGCCTATAGTAATCCTAACTTGGAGTTAGGCTGGCACAGTTAGGCCAGCAACGTTTGGCTGGCACAAGGGACACGGCAAAGTGTGTTTTGACCACTCTCAGAGTCAGGGAGGGTGGGGCACCTCTCTGAGGTGGGGGACTCCAGATGGGTGCTGACCTCTCTGACTGCAAGAGTGGTCCAAACATACTTTACGGCACCCTTGTGCCAATCAAACATTGCTGGCCTAATCATGCCGGCCTAATTCCAGGTTAGGATTGCGCCTCAAAACTGCTGGAAATTTAACCTAGCATCTTATGCATGCAAAGTGAATGCTGTCTCATCAAGCTACTGGTTCTCCCCATTTAAAAAGGAATAGTATAAATTTAACTATTTACAGAATCCACAGCATTTTGCATACATTTTGCAGAAGATTTAGCCGAGAGGGTTAATGCTTCCGTTTGCCCGAAGATAACACCTGAAGATCTCAAGGTCGTGAACTCGGGACTGCCGGAAGTCTCTGCGAGCAGCAGACCTTGGAAACTGCGGCTGATTACAAGCTGAGTTTCAGCTGCCTCGTGGGAGGAGGAGTGTGCTGAAATCAGCTGCATCTCTGGTGGCAGCAGGGAAGCCTCATCAGCCAGCAGACGACAGACGGGTGGCTAAAGAAAGAAGGCTAAATCCAGAAAGAAAGATCTGTAGGAGTGTTGTTCTTGGAAGATAGAACATTCTGTAAATTGTAAAAACCTTCGGGTTTGTGAGAAAGTCTGCCTATGTAAACCGCCTTGAGTTCAATCATTAGAGAAATCTAGTGATCTTAAGAAAGGCGGTATATAAATAAATGTATTATTATTATTATTATTATTATTATTATTATTATTATTATTATTTTCTGCTAGTGATGTCCGGTGAGGTCCTTGGGAGCCATAGCGACATGAATGCACCCCCTTTAGCTCAATCTCTCTCAGTATCTTCCTTGGGAAACACACACACACACACACACATACAGAGTCACCAATTTGGCAATAAATAAAAACTCCCCCTCTCCCCATTTGAAGGAAAGGAGAGCTCTGCAACACTCCCCCTGAGGCAACTGAAAAGGTGTCTCTCCTGGTGCTTTAGAGAGCCAGCCAATGGTGTGGACTACCTGCTTTTTCCATGGCTTTTTAAAAAAAACAGAATGGAGTTTTTTCTGTTGCCTCTCCAGAGCTTGCTGGTGCAGGTGTCCTGCATTTTTTTTGATTGGAAGCCAGTCACCCCCTTTTTAAAAATGGGATGTCAGCCATGATCACAGCAACCTGCAGAAGGCAAATCTTCCTGCTATCTCCCCAGAAATTGCTGACAGGGGAACCCTGCCTTTTTCCCCCATTGGAAGTCATCCACAGTTGCAGCGAATCATCTGCTGGCTTCTTCTCTTTGTATTGTAATGCGGGTATATGTGTGCTGCTTAACTCATTGACTCTGCTTGAGAAGAAAGGATAGCAGAGTGGAAAGGCAAAAAAAAACCCAAAGCCCTTTTCCTTTTTACTGGTTGGATCCTTGGTATGGGCTTTGTTTTCTTACTTGTTGGCTCGGGTGAGTCTCTACCTCCCCTCCTCCCCTGACTGCGGATCACTGTGAGCTTTGTAGTCTCTAGAATGCTGCAAGGAAAACCAATAGTACTTTTCCCTGGAAATCTGAGAGGCCATCTAGTAAGTTTGGTCAGGGCAGAGGCCAAATCTGAACTGGGAACAGGGCCGGCCTTAAGCCAATGTGACCAATGTCGTCACATTGGGCACCACGCTTTGGAGGCTCCTGCACCAGCACAGCAAGTATATTGCTCTGTCGCTGCTCTGTGGGTTGTAAGTCAGTGGGGGGAGCAGAACAGCTTTACCTTGCCCTCTCACCTTCCTCTGCCTCCGAATGGCCCAAAATGGGCATCCTGGAAGCAGTTCGCAAGGACATTATCAATGTCACCACCAATTATTTCCAGGTGCCACATTTCACTTGCAGCACCACAAGCACTCTTCTTGTTGCCATGGCTCCATAATGAGTGGGGGAGCCAGTGGGGAGGATGGGGGCCTCACAAGAGTGCCCCACATTGGGCTCCGCTGCTCCTAGAGCCAACCCTGACTGGCAACGTCCTGTTTCATAGCTCCGGTGCATAGCCACTGTGCTACATTTAGGATATAACTGCGGATGCATCCAAGTTGTGTTTCTAGGCATCCTGCCATAATCATTTCCACTAGTCAGCACGATAAGTGATGGTTGTGGGAACAGTAGAGATGGGAATGGTGTACATAGGCTGGAATGTCACCAAGAGATTTTCCAGGAGTAGACTGAGCTTGATGGCCAAAGCAACTGCATCCCAATGTACCCAGCCCCATTCATAGGTGCTAAAACCAACATGGAGGCTCTCATAAAAACACACCTACATGCAGTGGCGTTATTCACCTGGTACGCTGGGCGGGACTTACCTTTGAGCGGCAGTCCGCCTGTTGCATCACGCCGCGTTCCGCTGCTTTCCCGCCTGCCCGGGGCGGGCAGGAAAGCGGCGGAATGCGGCATGACACAACGGGCGGACTGCCGCTCAAAGGTATGCCCCGCCCAGCATACCGGGTGAATAATGCCACTGCCTAAATGTACTATCAAAATTTATCCATCTGTGATAAGATTCAGGGCACAATCCTAAGTTGCACTGGAATGGTGACGTTGGCTGGGCCTGCACCGTATCCAGCGCACCTTAGGCGCACATTCATGCCCTTGCCCCAGAGGAGGCTCCAACCTCCTCATGTTGGTTCCCTGGATCTGTGCCTGCTGTCAACACATTAAAATGAACATTTTAATGTATGCATAACATAACAATGTTTGTGGATCCCAGGAAGCCCAGTCAGAAATAAGTCTCACTAAGTTAACTGCGACTTACTCACAGTTGCAACATAGGGTTGCAGCCCTCAGAAGCACAATCCTCTTGTGCTTCTGCACTGGAGGAGTGAACACTATATTGGCATAGACAGATGCAAACGTCATTGATATAAGCCAGCATTGCCTCTGTTCTTTAAATTCCATCCAGTTGAGGCCACTGAACTGCAAAACCTCTAAGAATTGAAGGCCCCAGCATTGTTACTGGAAACGTAAAACTGCTGTTTGGTCCATCAAACAGCATTAGTTCTGCTTTCTAAAAGAAACACGTTGGGAAGGTGGTATTCCATGTTTGGCTGCATACCAGGTAGCTGGCCTTTGTACCTGTTTAAGGTTTGAGAGTAGGGAGAATATTTACGAGCATTATTTCTCATAGTATACAAAGATTCGGAGCACTGGGATAAAGGCAAATGCACAACTGCGTCAGTATAGATTTGTATTAAGATCACCGCTATGAATCGTATCTTTGAAAATGAATAGCTACAAAAAGCATGGGCTGACGCCTAAGATTGTCTGCTGTTCTTCACTCTCCCTGATAATTCAGAAGCTACTGGAAAGTGTCAAAGGACTTTTAGTAAATATGATTGTAAAACTATCTGCCTACTCTGCAGCCCCTCATTAGCTTGGTGAGATTTGTGTTTGAAAGTCTTGGTTTCCCTTTCCAAGCTGCTGGAAAATGGTTTGGGCAATTAGTGAGAAAATTCTAACTGTGACATTCTGTCTCCCTCTCTCTGTGTCAGTCCTTATTAGACAAGAAGCATATTTCTCCCCCCCCCCCATAAGCATTTTCAGGCAATATGAAGCATGTGTCTTGGCCATGTGGCTAGCCCTCCCTAGTCAGGTTAATTCCCTCTCCAAGTATAGAGCTGACAGAACACCACACTGTCTTCAGTAGAGTCATCCCAGTGAGTACAGCACTATTGCAAATCCTATCACTCAGACTTGCTGCCAGGCTGCTGGTCGCCCAATCTTATGGTTGGACTGTGGCAGGCAAACATGTGTTCCACCATCATGTGCAGTTGCCAAAGTGCCATAATGTGATGTGTGGCAGTAGTACTAACCGATGTGCCAACAGGAAGGCCAAAGCATTCCACACGTACCAGTGGAGTGAGCGACACCCGCAGTCTCAAGTAAGTCCAGTGCATGGGTGAGGGTGGGGAGGGTGTCGTATAGGGAAGCAATGGGGCAGGAGGTGAGTGGATCTGTCCCAGGAGGGGGGGCAGGATCAGCACTGCTGGTGTGTGCCATACTGTAACTCCCTTCCTAGGCCTAGTACACCTGTATTTATCAACTTGGACGGGCGCCAGTTATATAACTGGTGCAGGTCCGAGTTGACCTTCTGTGGCTGCTGGGCTTACCCTGGTTTAATGGGAAAATTGCTCCCTTCCCCCAAGGCAATAGTGTACCTACTTATGGGGCAGGGGTCACGGCACCCCGGTGCCACCCTCTGAGGAATGTCATCACTAGGGATCAAAATTGCTAAAATAGCTGTTTTAAGGAATAATACTATCATGTTCTATACTGTTCGATGTGGAATTTCACAAGGAATTCAATAAAAAATCTGTAGTGTAATATATTTATTCTGTCAAAAGTTATGGCCAAAAAACTAAAAACCAAAATGCAACATATGTAACAATCGTGGTTTGTTCAAATTGCGGTTTTTAGGAATAATACCATCACGCTATATACTATTTGATGTGGAATTTTATGAAGAATTCAATTAAAAAACCAGAGTAAAATATCTTCATTCATTATGGCCAAAAAACAAACCCCACTGTCTTATGTAACATTATATTATGTATGATGGCTTCCTTGAACCTCCAGATGCAGGAGCAGAATGTCCGTGAGTACTATGTGCAGGGGAGCAATAGCAGGGGAGGGCACTGATGCTCATCCACTGCTTGTGGGGAAAAATTCACTGCATTTATTTTCTGGCCATTATTATTATTCATGTTATGCCATGGCTGTTACCATCTCTCAGCCTCACCCAGCTCACACGGCTGTTGTGAGGACAAAAGAAAACCCAACGCACACCACTCTGAGCTCCTTGGAGGTGGGGCGGTATAAAATGTGCAAAATGAATGAATGAATGAATGAATGAATGAATGAATAATTTTGTCTGGGTGTGTGTGTCAAAAATTTACAGGCCCTGGGTGTCAAATGACCTAGCTATGAGATTGTCCAAAGGAGATCTCCAGTGGCCAAAATTCCCCCTCAGAATACAGTGTCACCCTCTCCAAGCCACTGCCTTGCCATGCAGGAATTCAGTTAGAATGGGCTGTGGGTCGCAGACAGGAAATGTAATCTGCAGGCATACCCCAGTCTGAACTGGCTTTGCAAAGTCCTGAAATGAGGTTTAGCCTTTTTTTTTCATAGATGCCAGTGTTGTGAAGCTGAGCCAACCCCAGAAATCATGGCCGGCATGGGCAGAGGCGGAGGAAGGGTGTAGCGGGGGGTGATGAGAGAGACATGGGCACCGGCAACGGCAAGGTGCCACAGCACGGAAAAACCATGCGCTTTTTGGCCCGCCGACCCTCCCTTGCTTCCGTAACGCTCCTTAATGGAGCTGTTCTGGGTGTAGGGAGGCATGGCTGGGCGACGCATAAGGGTGGGGCAATGCGCTGGGGGCGTGGTGACGTCACCCTGCCCCCAGGCATGCTCAGAGCCTTGTATGGCTCTGGGCATGGGACACCTTCATCACCATCCACTCGCTGGATCGTTAGCAGGTTCCAGAGCTGTATTTAGCTCACAGTGCGCCTGGGGCGGGGCAATGTCACCGCATCACCCAGAGTGGCTGCCCCACCTCCGTGTGTCGCCAGGCCACACCTCTCTGCGTCCAGAATAGCTCCATTTAGGAGCGATTCACACACAAGGGAGGGTGGAGTGGGGTGAAAAGCGCATGGGTTTTTCCACACCGCTGCACCCAACTGCAGCCAGCACCTGCCATGCTCACCTCCCCCTGTGACACCTTCCCTATGTGTCTGGCAGGTTCTCTGCTTCCGGAACCAAAAGACCAAAACTGCAATGTGGCTGTGGCCTTTCTAAGCTCAATCGATAAAGGGAAGCATTTCTCAGCTGAAAGCTACTTTCAGCTTCCTCTGTTAACCGTGAATGGAAGCATTTTATCCAACTACTTAAGGAAACAAAGATGGAAAATGTCAAAGCGCACACAGTTAACCCTTTTATAATCAACTGGAAAGAGCAGTCCATAAAATCCATGTGCATAGGCTCTCTATTGTTTGCCCGTTTGGTGAGGAGGAGAGACGCCTTCCTTCTCTCTTTTTGCCTGGCGCTCCAGGTATCTTTGGCTGTCAATATTACTATTATCTGACACTTTAGAAAACTCACTACCAATAGGATCAGCGGGAGATTCAGAATTAGAAGAGGGGAAAAACGAGGAAATGGTCTCAGAGTCATTTTTATAAGCATATGAATCAGGGACGTTTCTTTAGATTTCAGCTTTATAAAGACGTCGCCATCAAAATCAATAGGGCCATTGTGAAGCTGTTCTGAATGTATCCTTGTTAAGGGACAGCTGAGCCACTTAATAGTGTGAGTCTGGAGTCGAGGTCATCAGTCCAGTAATCACTTGATCTTCTTTCAGTTCCTAGCTCTCTGCAACAGAGCCAGAAGGTCAACTGGTTTTTTTTTTCTTGATAGTTTCAGAAGAAGAAAAAAACAATAGTGATATTGCAGCCTTCAATAGTTCCTTCTCTAGGTGCTTCTTGATTTTTATTTAGCACCCTCTCCATAGGAAGGCTTGAGTCATTCCTGCTCCTTATCTGCGTCCAAAACAAAAGATCTGTTAAAGTGAGTTGCCATAGCACTGGAGTCCTCATCTGTAGGACGGATCTGAGCTTGAGGCTGTGGTGCTCATGCATTTAACTTCACAGAATGCAAAAGACAGATTTAGATGCTTGAGAGAGAACTGCTGCTTGATAGAAAATTGAGGGCTGTGGTCTGTGGCCAGAAAGGCTGTGGTGACGAGGCCCAATGGGATTAGGAACCAGTGGAGAAGCGCGAGATCATAATTACAGATTGTAATTATAACATGTTTCCAGTTATTTAATTGGCTTAAATATTCATCCAACGTAATTTATGGTCCAATCCTATCCAATTTTCCAGCACTGATGCAGCCGCGATGCAGCCCTGAGGGTCAGGCAACAAATGTGCCCTTACCTTGAGGAGGCCTCTGTGACTTCCCCACCCCCACTGCAGGATGCAGCACATGCCCCGTTGGCACAGCTGCCCCGTTGCTTCCTTAATGTGAGAGCATTTCAAAGCAAGGGTCAACTGTTTGTGAGTCATTTCGGGGCCCGATGCACCCACTCGTCAGAACACAGCAAGGTGCTGGAAATCTAGGAAGGGGTCTGTTAAGTTAAATCAGCCTATAAGCTGAATGGGGCCAGGCTTCCCAGAAAAGCGGTAAAAGGGAATTGACCAGGGAGTCAGTTGCCAGTTGCCTGCCAAATAAGGAGGAGTGCTGATGCTGTCCAGCCAAGACAGGGCTAATTCCTACCAGCGGTAGGAATGCCGATGGCGGTATGTGCTTACTGCTGGCTCTGGGTGTTTAAAGCAGGTTTACAGCACCTGCAGTATAGGTACTAGCCAGTGGTGGGATTCAAATAAATTAACAACCGGTTCTATGACATCATAGCCGGAGCAAAAAAAAAACCAAAGCCAGCCGAGGTAAGCGGGTGGGCGGGGCCCGGCCATTTAACAACTCGTTCTATAGAATCTGGGCGAACCCCCTGAATCCCACCACTAGCCATGCTGGGGATTTGCCAGTGGGACCAGTGGTTGCCTTGTGTCAGGCTGGGAGCCCAACACGGGGCTGCTCCAGTCTCCGCCAGCAAAATAGTCAGAGGCAGCTTGAGGAGTCCCATTGTGGGAGTTGGGGCTTTCCCCAGTGGATGGGGAATGAATGTCCCCTTCCCGGAGACTCCTGTTGCTGCCACGGCTCCTGCAGGATGCAGTGGTAGCCATTTTGCTTTGGGACCCAGGCAGCTCAGGATTGGGCCGCCCACCAGGAGGACTGTCAGCACACAGGCAGTTCATGCGCTGAAGGACATATAATGTGCCCTGTGAACATATTGCTGGTGGTGGCAACAGCAACAAAGGCAGTGGTGTCATCTAAATGATTTAAGAACAGGTACTCACTTTTGATTGGCACGTGTCGGGACCCGCCCACCGGAAGTGACGTCATAAGCCAGAAGTGATGTCGTGGCAGGAAGTGACATGAAAAAAGCCCTTTTTGAGGCCTCAGATGATTTTAAACTGACCCAACAGTTGCAACAGTATTCCACAGCACCCCCAGAACATGTTAAGGAGGCCTGGCATCATGTTAAAGCCCCAGAGCAACTCATTTTTCAGTGGCAAGGAAAGGAAAGGCTCCGCTCACTGCCTGCCTGCCTGGCTCTGAGAACATGCAGGCAACTCAAACATGCAGGAAATTCAAATGTTGCAGAGGGCAGAGTCGACGAGTGGGCGGGCGAATGGGCGGGGCCAACTGTAATCCTAGAAACCGGTACTCGCGTACCCCCGCGTACCCCCTGCATCACATCACTGAACAAAGGTACCAGTCCATGAATGCTGTGGGATGTTTCATGTCCTTAGATGTGAGCCCAGTGTGGGGCGATGGCTGGCTTCACAAACGTGAGCCTGATCTCCTCTCAGCACTCCTCAGGGAACACCAGAGCTTGACCTGTCTCCCTTTTTTCTTCTAGTAAGTCTGAAAATGATCTAAATTACCTGATTAGATTTCAGATTAGTTGATAAGTCGAACTAATTCTCTTTTGTTGTGAGGCATTTATTAAAATACCCTCAAATCCCCAACCCACTATATCTCCACTATAAAGCCTTGACTTTGATAATGCTTAATTTTCCTTGATTTATGGAAGATTATCTTTGAAATATCTCTGGTGAAGTCATCACCCTACTGAAGAACAGCGAATGCATCCCTTGCTGTTATTTGATAACGGCAAAGTGCCACTTCTGTGCTTTTGCAAAAAAAAAAAAAAAAAAAAAAACACAGGCCTCCGTGGCTGTACACTGTCAGATTCAGGAAATGCTAATGCTACACTTTATAAGCAATGATCTTTGAGAGCCTGTCGATCAGCGGGAAGGCGTCTTGTGATACCAGATGAAAAGCTAACTGTCCCCTGAACTAAAGTTTGGAGGAGAGAAGTGATCAGGTGGTAATTAAAGGAAGTGAAACCATTTACAAAGTGGAGCCAAAAACTCAGGGGGACCATTAAACCAGAAAGGTATCCTCCTCAAATTTCAGAGCCTGTGTGAGAGCTGAGGTAGTGGATTGAGGGCGCAATCCTAACCTGGAGTTAGGCCGGCACAGTTAGGCCAACA
>JAJKFI010000096.1:2644074-2669591 GCA_029204185.1 Lerista edwardsae
TCATCATCATCATCATCATCATCATCATCATCATCATCATCATCATCTATGGGTTGTATCTACAGTATGTGCCACTTGAGAACACTGATGAAGGTTTCAGATTTGAGTCTTCAGTCTGCCCCTCTAAATGAATCAGGAAACTGGGAGCCAGACTTGGGAGCCATGGAAAACTGGACACAGTGTTGGCCCTGCTAGTTGTCTGAGCACTAATCTGATCACCTCTGTGGATTGTGACAGGCTTACAATCACCTTTCCCTGCTCATCTCTTGACATGCAACAGAGCAATTTGGATGCATGACAGAGCAATGACTACACTTTCCACGGAGGCTCTGGTTTGGGGCCAAATTGGTGCACATCCAGCAGTGAGACTGGCAGCAGTTGGTGGTGGAGGGGGCTGCCACTGATCAGCCAAATGGCACGTCAAAGATTCATATCTTGTGAGTTTTACAAGGACAGAAACGTGCTGCTTCCCAAAATGTACTCAAATGCCACTTTCCCCTCGCAGTTCTTCCCTTTGGCATCGATTTCAGCCGGACACCTCCTGGAACAAGGCAGCATTCAGTTCAGGCGGCCGTATCTCTTTGGCATGGAGTCAGCAAGGCGTCATGTTACTCAGCCTGCAACAGAGAAACACGAACCTCCTCGCATATATTGTACACATCCCAGACGAGCTTAGTGCACATGAAAATAACGATTGACAGTGCGAGCCGGTGCCAAGCCTAATGAAGGCCGGCAGGCGGTGTGCAGGCTTCTCTCAATGCATCCAATGAATCACTGTCTTGACCTGCAACCCCGTCTGCTGTTCTGGTTCTTGGCCTTGGTTGAGCAGGCACTGCCAAGCATGCGGAACTGTGCCAGGCTGGGATATGATGAGGAAAAAAAAATCCAGTGCGTTTGGCGATGGACTTCGAGCATTGCAGATTATTGATGGCTTAGTAATAGTTCTAGAGAGAAAAGCTGATCAAATCCCACTTGGCAAGCAAGCTGGCGATCTTCCCCCATGACATCTAAACAGAGGTTAGTTTTAAGAGCTATTGTTTACCCGTGCAGTTTGTTTACAAGTGTCTGTTCGGGCTCCACTGCTGAATCGAGTTGAGGCTCCCATTTTGAAGCTCCCCCAAGAGGCTTCTGCCTTAACTGAAAACAGATTTTGGGGAAGATGTTATTGGAAAGGGAACGGAGGCCACGGCACATCTTAACATGCATCTTTTGTTTCCACTGCAGAGCTTCTGCATAAAACAGTCATTTTCAGGCATGTTTGCATGGTTGCTTCCACTTGTGACTGTTCTTCAAAAGCCGGCCATTTCAGGGCTAGTTGGAAACAGTCCAAATAAGTATTTTTTAAAGGGATGATTCTGGAGCACTCTAATGCCAAGAATAAATTAATTAGAGCTAGAGGTACAGTATATAGACATACTCAGAAGTGTACCTAGAGGGGGATCACAGCACTAAGTTTTGCAAACAACCTCCTCTTTGGAGCCATTCCCAGTGGCTAGAGCAAAATGGAGGCTAATGGTGGCTAGGAATGGCTTCAAAGAGGAGGGGGACCAGCTGCTTGGAAAACAGTGTTGCACTCTCTCACTAGGTACGCCACTGGACCAGTGGTGTCATCTAAATGATTTAAGAACAGGTACTCACTTTTGATTGGCACGTGTCGGGACCCACCCACTGGAAGTGACGTCATAAGCCAGAAGTGATGTCGTGGCAGGAAGTGACATGAAAAAAGCCCTTTTTGAGGCCTCAGACAATTTTAAACTGACCCAACAGTTGCAACAGTATTCCACAGCACCCCCAGAACATGTTAAGGAGGCCTGGCATCAGGTTAAAGTGACCCAACAGTTCCAAAACCCCAGAGCAGCTCATTTTTCAGTGGCAAGGCAAGGCAAGCCTCCACTCGCTGCCTGCCTGCCTGGCTGGCTCTGATTACATGCAGGCAACTCAAACGTGCAGGAAATTCAAATGTTGCAGGGGGCGGAGTCGACGAGTGGTGGGCGAATGGGCGGGGCCAGCCGTAATCCTAGGAACCAGTGCTTGCGTACCCCCGCATACCCCCTGCATGACATCACTGCACTGGACATACTTGTTCCTTCCATCAACAGTGATAAAAAGTTACCTACATGTGTAGTAACTGTTTCATACAATTAAGCAAGCATGTGGTAATTGACGTGAGGACTAGGACTAAGGGCGCAATCCTATCCTGGAGTTAGGCCGGCACAGTTAAACCAACAAAATTTGGCCAGCACAAAGGACACCGTAAAGTATATTTGGACCACTCTTGGAGTCAGAGAAGCCAGCACACAGACGTGCACCATCCCCCTTGACTCTGAGTGGAAAAACACGTTTTACCTTTGTGCTGGCCAAACTTTGCTGGCCTAACTGTGCCAGCCTGTCTCCATGGTAGGATTGTGCTCTAATTCAAAATAGAATCCATTTTGTGGAGGGGAGGAGAGGGCTAGCAAGGTGGTGGGAACCAGCAATGGTTTCTACTGCTGGATCTTACCCCTTTGCCTTGCCTGGGCAGTCTGACATGGGGCTGCTCATTTCACCACCAGCAAAATAGCCAGCAGTGAGCTGAGGAGCCTAACTGCGGGCAGCAGGGCTTACTCTGAGGGAATGGGCCAAACCAGTAGTGTCAGCCTACCAGTACGCTGGGCGTGTCTTCCGGGCGAGCGGCAGCGCAATCGCTGCGTTCTGTTGCGTAACGGCGAAAGCTGCCGCTCGCCCGGAAGACACGCCCAGCGTACCGGTAGGCTGACACTACTGGGCCAAACGTAGCCATAGTGGTACCGCTGCTCCTACGGGAGCCGGGCAGTTCACTTCTCCATGATACAGCAGTGCCAAAATGGATGCCACTGTATCCTGCAGGCCCAGGGAAGCAATCCGAGGTCTCCTTGGGGTGCGGAACTGAGTAGACCTATGTAAGGCTCTCAGGAGGGGGGGGAATAGGATTTAGTGGCAGCCTTTATCAGTATCCCCACATCCCCTGTGATCCACCCTCTGGCCCACCTTCCCCCTGACCTGTTTTGCCCCCTTCCTGCCTTTCTTGGGCCCTCCCTATCCTGGAACACTTTTCTGCTGTGCAGCAGAGACACTCACCACCGTGTGCTCATCTTCAGCATCCTGCCAGCACAGAGGCCTAGTGCCAACTGCTGCTGGCCTTTCCAGCGGTGCTGCTTGTTGCCCACTAGCAGTGAATTGCCTTATGAAACTTTTGTGGCAGCCATTTTGTGACAGCCTTCGTGACAGCCCTTATGAAATTTTGTGGCAGCTGTTGCTGGAGCGGCATATGGGCAGCTTTCGCTCCCCCGGTGTCGGATCGGGCTGCCTGTAGTCCTCAATCCTCAGTCTCCCATTGGTTTAGAGCTTCAAAAACTGATAGTTATGTCTGTCCTCATCACTGTCCTGACAGCTACCCCACCATCTCTTACACGAGGTCGTAAGTTGAAAAGATCATTTCGTTGTTTGATGTCGTTCAGTGTTTTGCTTTAGCTTTCCTTGTAACTGGTTGTTTGGAGAATTTGACATTTGAATAAAGTTTTTCAATTTGAACAAGCAGTAAAAATAAAAGTAAAGGTTACATTTCTTAGTGTTGTCAAGATTTATAACGGCAGCATGTCTTAACTCTGTTTTATAGGTTGCTCGAGCCATTCAAATTAAACAGCGACCTACACGAAATATGTGATCTTCAGAAAACAGGAGGTTTGTGAAACTTGGAGAAGCCTGATGGCATTTTGAATGCCTTGAGAGTCTTGTAAAAGGGAAAGGTTGGCTTGGGTTCTGATTTGTTTTACAATTTTTGTTAGCGTTTTGCATTCAAAAGGCAGGACTGGAAACATTACTTGGAAGCATCCATGATCAGATATGCAGTTGCCTCCTGCCTGGTGCTTGACTTGTCTTGGTTGCACTGTGCCTTGAAACCACTTCTAAATTTCACTACAGAAACAGTTACCACCAGTGAAGAGACAGGCACTTTGCTGCATTCCCAGGGAGCAGGGAGATCCTAGCGGAGACAGTCACAGCAAGGCTTTACACTTAAGAGAGGATCAAGCAGAGAGATTCCTCTGTTGTGGATCAGAGCTTTGACGAAGCCACGACAGCCAGGCTTGGAAAACTTCTTAGCTGAGGCAGCACTAGCCAATGGAAAATCCCCATGAATCGTGTAGATGTAGAACTCAATTCCTCAACAGGTCGCCCAAGAGCCATATCTGAGTCATAGCTGGCTTCTCTCAGCTATTACATCTACTGGCCCATCTCATATCTAGGGTCACTGCTACCACTTGTTTGGACTGCTGATCAGTCAAGACTGTCTGTTTAGCAGGTGCAGATCCGAGGAGTCCATAGGGGGGGCTCCAGCCTCACCTAAGCATAGCTGGATATGGTGCTGGCCAGCCGGCCTCGCCATTCCAGTGCTGCTTAGGATTGCGCTATCAGATTGAGTTGCTAATTAGTCTTACAGTGCAATCCTATAAAGAACGTAGTGTTGACGCAATGTCATTAGCTACGTCATTAGCACTGATGAGGGGGCACCAAGCAGCACCCCCGTGTCAGCGTTTACGTTCTGAAGCCAACACTACTCGTAGCGTCAGCTTCAGAGCGCCAACAGAGAGCCTCCCTTGTGCCAACTGAAGCCGGTCGGCGCAAGGGAGGAACCGTCCTGTTCTGGGATGGGGATTGGTGGGAAGGAGGGAGGCTGGGGGTGGGACTTGGGTGGGACATGGGTGGGCTTGGGAGGTGGCCATATGGCCACATCCTAAGCCCATCCGCAAGGCTGCGAGACCCCGATTCAGGCCACTCTTTAGCGGGCACAGATCCAAGGAGCACATAGGGGAGACTGGAGCCTCCCCTATGATAAGGGAGCGAATGCTCCCTTGCCGTGGGGCCAGGGGTTCCAGCCTCTCCTATGCAGCGTCGGATATGGCGCTGCCAAGTTGGCCTCACCATTCCGGCACTGCACAGGATTGCGCCCTTACTAACAATGGTTGTATCACTAAATATTGCCACCCTTTAAGTAAGCATGTGCAGTATTTTTGTTCTATTTTGAAAGGAAATTCTTTATTCCTTTGCAGCTGACTTATGGAAACCTTCATTCATTTGTCGAGGATTGTGGCGCTCCTGTTCCACCTGTCAGTTTAACTCTTGCAAAAGCTGATCTATTCAATACAAACAGTGTTGAAAGAATATCAATAGCTCCTTTATATGTACTCGGCATCACATACTCTAATGAAAATAAATGGCGTGCAACGCAAAACTGCAACAACAAGAACTTCATCCATGAAATCAGGCTACTATCTGAGGATATGATCTAGCAGATTTGCCAGTATGCTATTATGTGACATACGGAAAATACAGGTGATGGCCTTCCAACTTTGAATCATCACTATAGGCTGGCTTGCTCCAGTTCAAAGCCCCGTAGTGCTTTGGCACAGGAAGTAATCATTCTGGAATGCAAGGCTTCTGTTCACTCTGTTTGATTTGGGGGAAATCAAACATTTTATATTTCTGAACTCAGCAGCTTTAGTGACAGATTTAATTTCTGGTTTTCCTTCCTGCAAGAGTAAATACATCTTTCAGCTGACAAATATCCTTCTGTTTCAGATCTTGTCCTCAAATGAAAGGCATTTTCCACGATAGCTAGTCATTGGTCATTCAAGTTTAATTGGCCAATTTCCATCGAGATCCAAGTTAGCTGTTTCCTGTGGAAGAGATAAGGCATTTGACAGTCAAATGTGCTTTTTTTTTTTTTTGGTTCAACACCTTGTTGCATTAAAATGGATTTGTGAACTTACAAGAGATTCCGACACCGAATATACAAATATTGACCTAGACAGGTGCAACCTCCTGTGGATCTCTCTGTTGCTTCTACTTTGAGTAGCTCAGGAATTCACACTGAAATAGGAGATGAAATACTTTGAGAAGCCAACAGGGGTTTTCTCCCCTTACAAGACTAGGAATGAAAGCCTACTTTTATGAAGCCCAGGAAGATAAGAGAAGAAAAATGGAGGTATTGTTCACAATTCAGAGAAGGCATCATTCTTTTTTTAAAAATTATGTTTTCAAACAAAGATCTCCAGAATTGTCTTTTGACTAGATTCTTCTCTCTTGTCCTCCTCTACTGCCAAAACTCTGCAAAACACCACTTTGTAGTTTCATTCTGCAGTATTCAAAAGCAGTGGGGGAAAAAATGAATGCTTGTCTGGCATACAAGCAGGGAAACAGAAATAGATTTAATTTTTAATCCCGTGCCAAAATCCATTTGACAATCACTTGGCCTTTGGCCATTCACAGTTGAGACTGACATGAATATTTGTCAAACCAGGTTAGCATTAAGGCTACTCTGAACTGCATATTAACTTGAATCTTTATTTTTGGAGAGCAGCAGAGAGAAACAGACAAGGGAATATTCCTGTTGGGTGAGGAATTGGCACAATTGAATTCAAATTATGCAGCAGCAGAAGCAAAGAACGTAGAAGGTACCACAGCAAATGTATATATATATAAAGTTATTATGCGAAATGGAGATTTTATTTTCCATAAGCATTTTTCAGTGAGCCAAAAGAAGGAAATGATTGTTCCCAAACATTTTTTTTATTTGTTTTGGAATTCAGCTGGCTTTTTTGCATATCGCATTGCTGCATTTTTTCAGCACAATGAACCAAACATTTTGCATGGCATTTAGCAGAACTCTAATGTGCACTGGCTAGTTTGCAAAGCGAGAATTTGGTTTGCAGATGAGAAAACCAATTCGATAATTTTTGGTTGCTTGAAAGGACTATGAATGCTCCAAGTAGCCTCATAGCAATGTGGCCTGATGAAAGTAGTTAGCTTTCCTGCTTCCATGCAGTGTATTCAACAAACTCCTCTTTGTTGACTATAAACACCCTATACCAGTGCAGAGCACTCAGCCTAGATCTGGAAAACACCAGGAATGGGTGTGATCTTGAATATGGCAGACAGCCTGGCTCCCTGGAAACTTTTACCATTGCTCGGACCAATCACATCATCTTCAGTAGACATTGTTCAACATTCCACGTCTCAGATCTCACAAATGCCTGAGGTTTGCCTAGTACAGATTAGAACAAAAGGGATCAGCACCAACATGATTCTCTAAAAAACCATGTGATGGAGTCATCCATGAATTCTACTAGGTCAGAATGCATAGGGGGAAACCATACATTGAGTATTAGAAACATTTAAGTAGAAACATTCCCTGGATCACCTAGAAAAGATATACACCAGCCAGGAAAAAGCTGGGCTGGACCGTTTGGGCAGGTCATTTTTTTGGTGGAGAATCATTCTAGCATGGAAGCCTTGGGCTGCATTTGGAAGTGGTACAGTCCTGGAGCACATATGATCAGCACATATGTTGCTGGACTGTACCATTTCAGCTGGAAAACTGAATATTTGAAGGTTTTCTTATGTTAACAAAATACACTCCAATTCTACACTAACATGTCCGTAAGAGGGCTAGATCACCCACCTCTTTGCGATACATTTTGTACGTGCCGGGAAGTTTTTAATGTGGCAGAGCCTTCAATCATGTGATCTCTCCTACTCTGGTAGTTGCAAAGTGTGTACTCAGGTGACATGGAGTGCAATCCAGGCCCTGGGCTGGGCTGGAAAAATTCCTTTGTGCTGGCGCAGGAGTGACACAAGCGTGCTGTAAACCACATTTATGATGACTCCACAGGAGAGTAGGCCAGTGCATGGATGTGTGCTGGCTTTCCCATGCCATGTCTCAGGTCCGACGTCACCCAGATAAGGCTGGCTGAGCTTGGCCGGCATGGGGATTTGGGAGGGCTGGGGGAAGGTGGGGGAAGGTGGGAGACAGGAGGATGGCAGGTCCATTGGTGGACCAGCCCAGCAAAGGGGTGGTGGTGCCAGGATCCAGCACTTGAGCTGGATCCTTAACCCCATCCTGGGCAGCCCAGCCTCAATCCAGGTTGCTTGGATTTGCACTGCTGATTTCAGCGGCACAGATCCTGGCAGCCCCATTCGGGCCACTGCCACATTCCCGGGGGAATGGGAATTGATTCCCCTTGCCCCAGGTTGTGCTCTACCCTGCTCCAACCCTGTGCTCGATATGGGGCAGGCCAGTGAAATGGGGGGGCAGGGGTTAGGATTGCGCCTCCAATCAACAAATGGTAATGCTAACTTGGTGCTTTGTCTCCTATCATGCCTATACCACAAGCTTGTTCTGAACATAGAGAGATCAACCAAGGGAAGAGAATGAAGCAAAAAATCATCCTGGACCTCATTCAGATGCCAACAAAAGACAAGGATTAGCTTTGTTGATGCAAGATATCAGAAAATGTACTTTGGGCAGTGTTGCCCGATAGAGGCTCAAGATGTCTGCAGCAGTAGATGGAACAACGGCCCCTTAGCAGCAAGTATATTCACGGCCTGCCCCTGCTACTGATGTACCTGCCCTGGGGCTCCAGGGAAGCCACTTCTGAATGGCCAGCACCACTCATTGTTTCTGGTAGCAGTCCAGTTGTGTACTATAGAGCATCACTTGTTTGCAATGTCGTTAAGTGGGCTGTGCTGCCAGAATGCAAGTTCTGGCAGTGCAGCCCAATGATAGGGTCAGGCATTTAATCAGCTTAACTACTTAAAGAAAAACCAAAGGAAATACAGTCAGTCCTCATTATCCTCTAGGGTTGGGTTCCTGGAAATCTTGGCGGATGGCGAATTCTCAGATAACGAACCATTGATCCTATAGGGTCAATGGGGTTAGGTGCAAGTGGTACCTTACCTGCTATCTGAAGAATCCATCAGACCCCCTAAGGAAGTCAGCAGAGTGCAGCAAAAAAGTACCAAAATATCTCTGAATGCTGCAGAGACCTTCCAGAGGCTGCAGGGATCTTTTGAGTGGTACCTGTGACCATCATTAGACGCCTTAAACCTGGCTGGCAGATAACTTCTGCCTGCTATTTTAAAGAGGGTCAGCACTGGTTGCAGGTGCCATTCGGAAGGTCCCTGCAATCTTTGGAAGGTCTCTGCATAGTGGATAATGAGGGGCAGATTACGAGGAAAGTAGCAATTCTGCCCCTCACAGACAAGTGAATTTGCAGATAAAGAGGATTCACTGTAAACACATTTCTAGTTTAGCTGATGCATCAAGAAATACCATGCAAAGCCCTACAAAATAGTAATTCTGAGTAATTAATTACGTTCAGAATAATCCTAATTCAATAATACTAATAATACTAACCTTAATGACAACACTGGTCATTCACTATGCTAGCATTTAAAGTGTTACATTGCTTAAAGATGTTTGGAAAAAAGTGTCAACAGAAAGAATATAGCAATCTGATATGAGTTCCTACCCCTTCTGTTATTCTTCTTAACAACCAAGGTGTAAGGCAAGAATGCATATAGACAGCAGCCTGGCCTGATGTTCTACAGCAGGCTCACCTCCATTCATTCCTCATATTTCCCCATCAAGACTGCCTGCCAGCTGGCCCAATCTCAAGCTGGGAACCAGATTTCCACTGTTTCTTCAAGTTACCTGCCGTTAAACTAGTGGAGCCTTTGGTTTATTTCCTGTTCATGGTTGAGATCTGGAGAAGTTCAACTCAACCATTTCCTGACATCCAATGACGTCATCCCTTTGCACAAGAATGGAAGGATACATTTTGAAATGCCTTGAAAATATTCTTAGCATGTGGGAAGAACCATTCTACTGAATGTGGATCATGGATGGTTACATTTTCCTGATGACGGGCTCAGTTTACAAAAATTGGGGAAGTCCTGGCTTAGAGAGTTATATAAACAGGGTCAGAAACACTTAGAGCTGCAAAACCACAAGTTCAGAGCTGATAATGTCTGCAGAGCTTTGAGTATTTCCAAAACAAACAAGCTTCTTGGATGCTGTTGTATGAATGGAGGTTGTGGGAAGGGGAAAATGTTGCTGCAAGTTCTTCTGCATGGATATTTAATTCATTAACATCTTGAAACAGCAAAGGTTTTTCTCTATGTTGTTCTAAGCTTCTTGGTTGCCACACTGTTCATTTTTTCTGCTTCTGACTCCAAAGAGAATAAATGCTATAATTCAAAGTACTTGAGATCAACTCTGCTTTTTCCAAAACTACCTGTTCTGATTTTGTCCCTTTCATATCAGTTATATTGAAAATATAATGACAGGTTTTAGTACAACAAAAGAAAGGCAGGAGGTTGTAAGAAAAAACAACAACGGAAGGTTAAAGCCTCCGTTTGCCTGAAGATAACATCCGAAGGTCGCCAGTTTGGGATCACCGGAAGTCTCGTGAGTGGCAGACCTTGTAAACTGTGACTGATTAGAGCTGAGCTACAGCTGCCTGTGAGAGGGGAGTGTGCTGGGCCAGCTGCTTCTTTGGTGTGAGCAGAGAAGCCGCTTATCAGCCAGCAGGAAGGCAAATTGTGTGGCCAGAAAGAAGACTAGACCACGAAAGTACCATCTCTGTGTTGTATGTTCTTGAAAGATAGAACTTGCTTGTAATTTGTAAAAACCTTTGTTTTTTTTGTGCTTTTATGAATAAAGCCTGCCTATGTAAACCACCTTGAGTTAAAGTCAGAGGAGTAATCTAATGACCAAAGAAAGGCGGTATATAAATACGAGTATTATTATTTGTATTATTATTACTCCAGACACCTTGAGATATCATGCCGTGTTTCACTTGGTGCTGAACTGAAATAGCCCTGGGATTTTGACATGCCATTCAAAGAGAGGCATTTGGGGGACCACCACAGTGGATGCAAATGGAGTTGAAATGGGCTGCTGATGCTCCTGGGTGATGCTCCTGCTACTAGCTACCATGTTTTCTCCCAGGAAGCATCGACAGAAGGTAGGAAGGCATTGCCCTCCCCCTGATGGGCTTCATAATGTCATAATGTCATGGGCATTACATGTCATCTCCCATTCGGCAGTCACCAGTGTCTGGGACTCTTCCTGCCAGGGCTGCAAAAAAGTCACAAGCTCTTTTGAACAACAACTTTCAACTCAGCCTGAGTTTTATTCCGTGGTCCCTGTAATGTGGCAACTGTTCTCAGGGCACAAACCGAACACCTCCGTGTGCCAGCCTCCCGGACTCTGAGAGTGTTGCAATTGTGCTTTATGGCAGGTTTGCAACACTCCTGGGCTGGTATAAGTGACTTGTGGTGGTCTAACTCCAGGTTAGGATTGAGATACAGCACATGCATGTCTATGCATGCCTCCTCAGAAGTCGATCCCAGGAAAGTGTGGGCAGCTGGGCAGCTCAATCCTATTGAAATTCCCCTGGGCTGATGAAGCAGGACCAGTATGCTTGCACCCCATCCTGCAGGGGAATATACACTCTGGAGATCTCCTCAAGATCAGGAGACATTTGTCCCCTTGCCCTGAAGATGGCAATGGGTCTATTTGGACCTGTGCCTGCTAAATCCCTGGCACACGTCTCAGTGGGTCTGTGTTGGCAGATCAGGCCTGGGAAAGGAGATCAGACAAAGCGTGAACCGCACTACAGTGCCTGCCCTTCCTGGGCCCAATTTGCACAACTCGCCTCCTTCTTTACCCTCTCCCTGCCCCATTCCACCTCCTCCCTGCCCTCCCCCTTCCCAGCACTGCCAAGCTTGGAACTTGCTGTGTCCGGTGGAAGACTTGCTCCACCAGTGCAGAAGTACAATAGGATTGTGCCATCAGAAAGTGATTCTCATATACTGTACGATTAGAAATCGACCAATCCAGTTTATTTCTTATTTAGTTTTCCCATGTTTATACCAACCTTCCTTCAAGGTGGTTTATAATGGTTCCTCCCTTTCTTTTGTCCTCACAACAACCCTGTGCGGTAGGGGAGGCCGAGAAATTATGTCTGGCCCAAGGTCACCCAGGAAGCTTCATGGTTGAGCAGGAGTTTGAACCTGGATCTTCCAAGTCTAAGTCCAACCCCCAAACCTCCAGCCATCCTACACCATCCTGGCTCTCAGTTTGAGATGTGGGTGGCAGGGGATATAGACAGACTAACCTCTCCTGCCTCCTAGCTTCAATCTTCCTGTATCTGGAGACACTCGTGTCTTGAGTTTATCTAAATGAGGACGCAAGCTTCTGTATACAGGCAATATTTACAGGTAAGGGACAATATGACTCAAACTCCATTGATGCCTGAGATGGACTAAATGTCTTGATATCGACTAGAAAGAATGGAATAAAATGTTTCTCATTAAACAGACCACCAACTGGAAGTATGTCCTGGAAACCAAAACATTTTATAATGATTTGGGATCCCACTTCCTTGCCAGGATCCCGTACAGAGCTTATAAGCCATGCATTTTCAGACAGGTTGGCTCTGCAAATGGCCTCTGTTGTTTGGGGATTATATGCATTGTTTCCGCTGGAATGTGATGAATCTAGAGCTGGAATATTCAAGGGATCATGGGCAGAAAATCAGTTTTCGTATCTATAGTCCTGCTGCATGAAATGGGGATACAATACCAGGAACTTTGCATTTGAGACAGGATCAATGTTGCACTGTCTAAGAAGAGAAAATGTTTTTGTTTTGATCTGGAGCAAGCATTCCTGTATTTTAATAATCTAGGCAAATGCCAAATTGTGTCTGCTTTGAGATTCGTTGAAGACACACTTCATGGTTTCAAACTGTTTATTCATATCTTCCATATGGATGGGGGGGACACATGACATGGTCTTTGAGTCCCTACTCCTTTAGAAATCATTTTAAAAACAGTGATTAACTGTTGGAGCAACAGTTTCCTTTTGACTTTTGTTGCTGTCGTTTATGTATGTGGAACATCTGGATAATGTCATCTCCCACTGCCACCCTCAGGAGGTTTTCTTTGCTCATATCCGCCTATTATCTGTATATGTCTTTTACTATGCCCTTCCTTGTCCACTCGCCATGATCAATCTCCAATCAATAAGGATATAATGTCAATTTCATACATCATATCTGCCATGTTTTCATCATTGGCTGATGTTAAGTAATACTGGTGTCTATATTTGTCCTGAATGGATACATCACACTGTCATTTTGAATGTAAGGAATTAATAGCCTCACTATTTTGAATGTAAGGAATTAACAGCCCAATCCTAATGAAGAGCAGCACCGGTGCAACAGTCACAGAGCCGATGCAAGCTGTTGCAAACGTGCCGTAAAGCATGTTTGCAACATCTTTAGAGTAAAGAGCACCAGAGCGAAGGCCTGCACTACCCTACCAGTGTTGAATACAGGAGCATCAGAGCAGGTAAGAGTTCTTCCACGCAGCACAGTGGCAGGGGGAGGGCAGATTAAGCCCAGGAGGAGGGCAGGTTGGCAGAGAAGTCCTTCCTCATATCCTAACCCCCTACCCCAGACCTCGAAACCCTACATGGGGTTTCTCGGACTTGCGCCAGTGATTTAGCTGGTGCAGATCTGAGAACCCATTCGGCATGTTGGAGAAATCATCTTTCTGGGTTCTCTCTGAAGTATCTAATAGTCAAGCCAAATTCACCATATCTTATAAGTTTTAAATGTTTATTGCAAGATTCATTACAAGCATTTGGCATGGGTCCTGTTCTCTTACCTCTCACCAGGGTTCTCCAATCCCCTTTAGACAAGGGCTTAAGTAACTTTATGCAAATAAGTCTTGCTTTGTCATTTTACATTGCATTACATCACTTCCGTTACTCCTCTCCTTAGATCTTCTTTGCCTTACTTGGGCCTTCACAGGCCTATTTCTTGAACACGCTCTTGTTTGGGCCTACTCTCAGAACCAGCTCTTATGAAAGCTTCTGGCCATGGTACAAATCCCTGATGTCTTATTATTCTCCTTAGATCACTTCAGCCCAAAGAACAAAGCAAAGGCATTAATATATCCCATTCTAACTAGAATCTTGAAATAGATGCCCAGGTTGGGACCCTGAAACTTTGGTGCTTCAGGTTTCCTCATATTAAGCAGCAGAGCATTAACTCATACCAACCTCTCCTTTTAGGCCTCTCCAATATAACCAAATCCATATGTCTAGTATATGATCAGTCAATATAGGTAATTCACTTACTGCAGGCCAGCTACATGGGGTAAGGGGAAAATGTTTCCTTAGTCCCTCCAGCCTGACCACTTTCAGCACTGGACACGGTATGGGCTGTGTGCAGAGGCGTTTCTACAGGGATGGCAAAGCTCTAAGTGTTGCAAGAAGCCTTACCCTGTCATGTAAATCCCTCCTCTCCCTTGCTGCTGTAGCCAGTAAGCAATGCCAAGATTGGCTAAAACGGTGCAGGAGAGGAGTGATTTCCACTGCAAGGTAAGGCTTCTTGCAAAACTTAGAGCTTTGCCATCCCTGTAGAAATGCCACTGGCTGTGTGGCCCTGCTGCACCTGTGCTGCCCATATGGGCACCATTTAGATTATTTTGCTAGTAGTAGTAGGACCAGGAAGATAACACCAATTCCATAGCCACAGAAACCAAATTCTGACCATAGCATTCCAGATCTACTATTACAGATATACATGCAAATATCACAGAACATGCATTATGGCTCACTTTGGTTTCAAGGGGCTTGCCCCCCTCCCCTGAAAGTACTCAGTTTCTCAATTTTCTCATCTATGGTAGAATGAAGGTTCTACTGGGGAAACCGTGTAGTAGTCCTGAGTCTTTCTTCACACTTTAAATGTTCAATTACTTGTTACATGTGATTTAAAGAGGCATCTTTTTTCCTATGCCAAATTGTCCCCCTCTCAGCTGCAACCTACCATAGGATAGTTCAGATGGCAGGTCCCAAATGACATCACTCATACTGTACGCAAATCCTGGTCCCAC
This sequence comes from Lerista edwardsae, assembly GCA_029204185.1. Lineage (NCBI taxonomy): Eukaryota > Metazoa > Chordata > Lepidosauria > Squamata > Scincidae > Lerista > Lerista edwardsae. The sequence continues at coordinate 2,658,838 of JAJKFI010000096.1, forward strand.
CCATCACTTCCTGGTGAGTTTTCTTAAGGGCACAATCCTAACCTGGAGTTAGGCTGGCACACTTAGGCCAGCAAAGTTTGGCCAGCACAAAGGACACTGTAAAGTGTATTTAGAATATTTTCTGAGTCAAAGAGGTCAGCACACAGACATGCACCATCCTCCCTGACTCCGAGAGTGGTCCAAACATGCTTTACAGTGGCCCTTGTGCTGGCCAAACTTTGCTGGCCTAACTGTGCCAGTCTAACTCCAGGCTAGGATTGCACTAAGTCTCATCTGACTCCATTGTGTTGCTGTGCCCCCTGTGTAACATACTGTAACACATTGACAGGGGTGGACAATACACTAATCCAGTGGTTCTCAAACATTTTAGCACCGGGACCCACTTTTTAGAATGACAGTCAGTCTGGGACCCACCAGAAGAGATGTCATTGTGACACCAGAGGCAGCTGCTTTCCTGGGAATGTAGCACTCGTTTGGGTTATTTCTCAGCCATTTTCCAATAGCAAAGTGAACCAGAAAGAAAAAAGGCTATTTACAACCTTGACACAGGCAAAACAACCACACAGCCCTACCCCTTTCCAGTGTCTCATCTCTCATATTTTCAATATGGCTGTTCTAGTGCTTCACGACCCACCTGAAATTGGCTTGTGACCCACTGGAGCGGTCCTGACCCACAATTTGGGAACCACTGCACTGGTCCAATCTTTATCAATCCATGCAAGTTAAGCGGAGAATATTGTACTTTTAAAAGTCTACAGCAACTTTTGCTTGGGAAAAAGAACTGATAAAAGGACTGACCTGGAAAAATTTGAGTTGAAGTATTGTATTTGAGTTCAAAGAAGGGGAAGCTACAGAATGTCCTGTACTGCTTTTAATCCAACTATGTAAAGAGCCCCAAGTGACACAATATCATAGGTAGCTTTGAGGTTGGGTTAGAGAAATCAGATTTCTGGCTCTTTCTATCCTTTCTAGAGGAAAACAGTCACGTTCGATATTTCTTTTTGGGGGGCTGTCTGCAATTTCAATAATCAAAAACGACGAGTACATCTTTGGTGGCCATGAAAGCCTTTAGTCTTTTTTGAAACTTCAGAGGCAAAGCTGATCCCAAATGGTAATCATACAGCTGTCCCAAATGTGGCAGACATATATCTAGAAGATTCCTTTATCCACGTTAACCTGCCAGTCTTCATTTTACTCATCCAGCGGTGCATTGTACACTATTTTCCCCCCACTGTTCTTTCCCCTACTGCATCTTGACTAGATTCTGAACTGATATTCCTTGTCTTTATAGTTCAATTTAAAGAGGCACACCTACCCAACCCCCCCCCGCACGCGGGGGGGGGGAGGCTGCAATAGTTGCAAAGCCTGTCAGGAGAAACAGACAAGTCACCCTTTTAAAAGATAATCTTGTGAGAGTTGATAGGTTTTTATAATATTCATTCACCTTGATTTGATGTGTTACTTTTTATCAGAAGATGCCACAAAGCAGAAAGATGAATGGAGGAGGAAAAAAAAAGTCTAATCTTATTAAACGGGGGTGTTGTCATTTGTCGGGAGGCTGAACTGCAAATTCAGATAAGTATAGGATTTGAGGCAGTTCACAACAGGTTTGGGAAGAAAGAGACAGGTGACTTTTCAGAAAATGCGCATTTCTCTGCCTGCCTAAGAAAAGTAGCAGAGACAATAGTTGGGGTGGGAGGTACAGGAAGAGAGGAAGCTGTTTTCTACTGAATCAGACTATTGGTCCAGCTAGCTGCGTATTCCCTTTCATGGATCACTGCCTTGTCGTGGCGAAGGGGCTTGAGTAGCTCAATGAAGCTGTGAGCTATGCCATGTAGGGCTACCCAAGATGGACAGGTCACAGCAGAGAGTTCTGACTAAACGTGGTCCGCTGGAGAAGGAAGTGGCAACCCACTCCAGTACTCTTGCCAAGAAAACCCCATGGATTACAGAACAAAAAGGCTAAACGATATGACACTGGAAGATGAGACCCTCAGGTCGGAAGGTGTCCATTATGCTACTGGGGAAGAGCAGAACACGAGTACTAGTAGCTCCAGAAAGAGTGAAGTAGCTGGGCCAAAACTGAAAGGAAGCTCAGCTGTGGATGTGTCTGGAAGTGAAAGGAAAGTGCGATGCTGCAAAGAACAATACTACATAGGAACCTGGAACGTCAGATCTATGAATCAAGGCAAGCTAGATGTGGTCAAACGTGAGATGTCAAGGCTGAACATCGACATCCTGGGAGTTAGTGAACTAAAGTGGACAGGAATGGGAGAATTTAATTCAGATGACCATTATATTTGCTACTGTGGGCAGGAATCCCTTAGAAGAAATGGAGTAGCCTTCATCGTGAACAAGAGAGTGAGAACAGCAGTACTGGGGTATAACCTCAAAAATGATAGAATGATTTCCATTCGGATCCAAGGCAAACCTTTCAACATCACAGTAATCCAAGTCTACGCCCCAACCACTGGTGCTGATGAGGAAGAAGTTGACCGCTTCTATGAAGACCTAGAACAGCTTCTAGAATTAACACCCAAAAAAGATGTCCTTCTCATCATAGGGGATTGGAATGCTAAAGTAGGCAGTCAAGAGGTAAGAGGAATAACAGGCAAATTTGGTCTTGGAGTACAAAATGAAGCAGGGCAAAGACTGATAGAGTTTTGTCAGGAGAACACATTAGTCATAGCAAACACCCTTTTCCAGCAACACAAACGGCGACTGTACACATGGACTTCACCAGATGGTCTACATCGAAATCAGATTGATTACATTCTTTGCAGCCAAAGATGGAAAAGTTCCATACAGGCAGTCAAAACAAGACCTGGAGCTGACTGTGGCTCAGATCATCAGCTTCTTCTTGCCAAATTCAGGCTTAAACTGAAAAAAGTAGGGAAAACCGCTAGGCCCTCCACGTATGACCTAAATCAGATCCCCTACGAATATACAGTGGAGGTGACAAATAGATTTAGGGGCTTAGATTTGGTAGACAGAGTGCCTGAAGAACTTTGGATGGAGGTCTGTAACATTGTACAGGAGGCAGCAACTAAAACCATCCCAAAGAGGAAGAAATGCAAGAAGGCAAAGTGGCTGTCTGACGAGGCTTTACAAATAGCTGAGGAAAGGAGAGAAGCCAAAAGCAAGGGAGAAAGGAAAAGATATACCCAACTGAATGCAGATTTCCAGAGAACAGCAAGGAGAGATAGGAAGGCCTTTCTAAATGAGCAATGCAAAGAAATAGAGGAAAACAACAGAATGGGGAGGACTAGAGAACTTTTCAAGAAAATTGGAGATGTCAAAGGACAATTTCATGCTAAGGTAGGCACAATAAAGGACAAAAATGGCAAGGACCTAACAGAAGCAGATGAGATTCAGAAGAGGTGGCAAGAATACACAGAGGAACTCTATAAGGCCGATCTCAATGTTCCTGATAACCACAGTGGTACAGTCACTGAGCTCGAACCTGACATCCTGGAGAGTGAAGTCAAGTGGGCTTTAGAAAGCCTCACTAACAACAAAGCTAGTGGAGGTGACAGCATTCCAGCGGAATTACTCAAAATCTTAAAAGATGATGCTGTCCAAGTGCTGCTCTCCATATGCCAGCAAATTTGGAAAACCCAACAGTGGCCACAAGACTGGAAAAGATCAGTTTACATTCCAATCCCAAAGAAGGGCAATGCCAAAGATTGCTCAAATTACCGCACCATTGCACTCATTTCACATGCTAGCAAGGTCATGCTCAAAATCCTACAAGCTCGGCTTCAGCAGTATGTGAATCGAGAACTACCAGATGTACAAGCTGGTTTCCGAAGAGGCAGAGGAACTAGAGATCAAATTGCCAACCTTCGCTGGATCATGGAGAAAGCAAGAGAGTTCCAGAAAAACATCTACCTCTGCTTCATTGATTATGCTAAAGCCTTTGACTGTGTGGATCACAACAAACTGTGGCAAGTTCTTGAAGAGATGGGAGTTCCAGACCACCTGATCTGCCTTCTGAGAAACCTGTATGCGGGTCAGGAAGCAACAGTTAGAACTGGACATGGAACAACCGACTGGTTTAAAATTGGGAAAGGAGTACGACAAGGCTGTATATTGTCACCCTGCTTATTTAACTTATACGCAGAGTACATCATGAGGAAGGCAGGGCTGGATGACTCACAAGCTGGAATCAAGATTGCTGGGAGAAACATCAACAACCTCAGATATGCAGACGATACCACTCTACTGGCAGAAAGTGAGGAAGACCTAAAGAACCTTTTGATGAGGGTGAAAGAGGAAAGTGCCAAAATTGGTTTGAAGCTCAACATTAAAAAGACTAAGATCGTGGCAACCACTCCCATCACTTCCTGGCAAATAGAAGGGGAAGAAATGGAAGCAGTGACAGACTTTATTTTCCTGGGCTCCAAGATCACCGCAGATGGTGACTGCAGCCATGAAATTAAAAGACGTTTACTTCTTGGGAAGAAAGCTATGGTGAACCTAGATAGCTTAATCAAAAGCCGAGACATCACCCTGCCAACAAAGGTTCGCATAGTCAAAGCGATGGTTTTCCCAGTAGCCATGTATGGCTGTGAGAGCTGGACCATAAGAAAGGCAGAGCGTCGAAGAATCGATGCTTTTGAATTGTGGTGTTGGAGAAGACTCTTGAGAGTCCCCTGGACTGCAAAGAGATCCAATCGGTCAATTCTCCAGGAGGTCAAGCCTGATTGCTCCCTGGAAGGACAAATGCTGAAGCTGAAGCTCCAATACTTTGGCCACCTGATGAGAAGAGAGGACTCTTTAGAAAAGACCCTCATGCTGGGAAAGATTGAAGGCAAAAGGAGAAGGGGGCGACAGAGGATGAGATGGTTAGATAGTGTCACCGAAGCAATGAATATGAAATTGGGCGAACTCAGGAAGCTAGTGGAGGACAGGGAGGCCTGGCGTGCTGTGGTCCATGGGGTCGCGAAGAGTCGGACACGACTTAGCGACTGAACAACAACAACAACAAAGCTGCGTATTGTGTACTGATTGGCAGTGGCTCTCCAGTGTTTCAGATAAGTCTTTCCCAGTCACAGTAGTGTAGCTAAGAGGGTGCAGGCGGGGGAGCAATTGCATCGGGCAACAAGCTTTGGGGGGGGGGCCGCAAGCTGAGCTTGACACTAGTGGCCAAAATGGTGAAACATTTGAATGCATGAATAATACCATCATGTTATATATCATTGGGAAGGTAATTTAATGCTGAATGCATTGAAACAAATTGTGTTGTAATAGCTGTATTGTATCAAAAGTGATGGCCAATTAACCAGAAAACATTTTATGTGTTTACTTAATAAATTAGATTTCTTGATGGAGGGAGGGTGGCTACAAAATCTTCTTTGCCTCAGGTAGCAGATGCCTTTGCTATGCCACTGCCCAGCCCTACCTGGAAATGCTAGGGAAGTTCTGCATGTAATGCATGTTTTCTTTTCAGTGCATAGGAACAAAGCCCTACCCTTGGCAACGTAGCACCTTTGGTCCCCCCCATTGGTGCACTGAGCACTACTCCTGCCACTCTATTGAAAGGTTAGAGGTCAACCTGGCCAGGGGACCCTTCTATTGGGTCCTTCAGCTAGTGTCTCATCTGACCTGTTGTTCTGCCAAATTCCCTGCTGGGCCTCCCCAAGGCTAACTAGTTTCCCCTCCAGAGCAGCCTCAGAGATGGGCAAGAAGAAGGGGGTTCATTCATCCACTGGGCCTCCTCTCTTCCAGCAGCTTTGCTTGGACTCACTGGCTGGCCAGCCTCCTCCAGACTGCCCTCATCACCGGCTTAGCTCAAGATACCCTAAGTCTAACTTGGCACCACAAAACCCATCACCAAACAATAGGCAGTCAATTTGCCTAAGCCATAACTGCCTCCTCCACTTGGTGGCCCCAGGGGCATGGCAGCCATACAACAATTCCCCACAGTTACTCCCCACCATAACATTACCTTATCCAGTCCTTTAACAGTCAGTCCATCCGTCCAGCACCTGCCCGGTGCCTCTCCTCGAGCACCTACCTGCAGTGGTGTCATCTAAATGATTTAAGAACAGGTACTCACTTTTGATTGGCATGTGTCGGGACCCGCCCACCGGAAGTGACGTCATAAGCCAGAAGTTATGTTGTGGCAGGAAGTGACATGGAAAAAGCCCTTTTTGAGGCCTCAGATGATTTTAAACTGACCCAACAGTTGCAACAGTATTCCACAGCACCCCAAGAACATGTTAAGGAGGCCTGGCATCATGTTAAAACCCCAGAGCAACTCATTTTTCAGTGGCAAGGAAAGGAAAGGCTCCGCTCGCTGCCTGCCTGCCTGCCTGCCTGGCTCTGAGAACATGCAGGCAACTCAAACATGCAGGAAATTCAAATGTTGCAGAGGGCGGAGTTGACGAGTGGGCGGGCGAATAGGCGGGGCCAGCCGTAATCCTAGAAACCGGTACTTGCATACCCCCATATGCCCCCTGCATGACATCACTGCGTACCTGGTGCTTCTGTCCAGCATCTACCTGGTGCTAATGACCCTTCCTTTAACAATCCATCCAGCACCTACCTGGTGCCCTCCTCCAGCACCTACCCAGGTCCCTTACTGCAGTTCCTGCCTCCCACTTTATACTGAGGCAGGCCAATCGGTGTCTGTTGCTGGACAGGCTCTAGCTCATCAGCCACACCCATCTGCACCTGTGCTAATCCCTTCCTAGCCAGGGCCCTCATCAGCCTGCAGCTGTGCTCTCAAGGCTTGCAAAGACCTTGGGGGGTTAACCCTATAATCCCTGTCTTATCTGGGACAAGGGGCCACTGCTGATACCATTCCCCATCTCCTCGGGGTATCTCCCATCTTTTCCAATACCCCTGCCTCTGGCTCTGTTGGATGTCTTCATGCAGGTGTTTGTCCTAACACTATCTGGAAGGAAACAAGATCATGCCTTCAATGACATTCCTCTACTGAAGATGGCATGCTTTGCAAGTTCTGTGCTCTACACACAGAGACCCAGTCCTCTGTCCTTACCATAGTCACTTCTTAAATGGGGTTTTAGTCTAGCAACATTATCTGGCTTACTTTCTTTGTTAGGTTAAGAATTCCTGTTTAAACGTCTCCAAAGAAACCATATGGGTTGGTACATCAGAGACTGATTTGCAAGCTCACTCCTTGATATCTGAAAGAGGATGTTCCATGCCTTAGGCCATGCCTTTTAGCTTACCTGTGGTGTCTCTTAGCATCTGTTTGCAAAACCCATACAGTTGCTGATGCTTAGAATGGAGACCTGTTTTTAGTACACTACAGCAGTGATGATCATAGCAAAATAATATCAGCCATGATGATGATGATGATGATGATCAGAGGCTTTGTGCGTTGAAGTTTAGCAGGAAAAAACATTGAGAACACTCTAGTGTGTCAGACCTGTCTCTTAGCTCAGCTCAACCTGCCTCAGTCTATTTCAGGGGTTGGGTGGGAGATGCAGACAACTTTGCGATATATACACTTCTAGGCAGTGGCTAGATAAAACCTTCCACCTAAACATAACTCTCTTCTTCAGATAGCTTATGCTACCTATTTTGTCTCTGGCAGCACAATCCTAACCCTCGCTCGTGCTGGCACATCAACTGCTACACCAGCACTAGGGCAAGTGTGCCATAAAGCACTCACAACTCACGAGCAAGTGGCACGGACGGGAAGCCCTGTGCTGTCCTGCCAGTGTTGCATCCAGATCGCCGGCTGCCAGCGGTGAGTGCAACACTGAACAGCACAGTGGTGGGGTGAGAGGGGAACAGACACAGGAGGTATATGGGAGTGGAGGGAAGGCAGAATGGGGATGAGATATGACCTGCCATATCCTAAGCCCCTCCCTGGCAGCCTTCCTGGGGCCTTCTTGGGCTTACACCAGCGAATTGCTTTAAATGGCTTAGAGCCACATGGACATGGGAGGTGCAATCTGAAGAAGAATTCATGCCCTTGGATGATCCACAGTGTTTGATGTACACACACCTGGTTGGGTGGACATGTCTCCCTGCAGTGGTTTCTGGGTAATAGTCTCTCATGCTAGGGGACAAATAACGAGTTGGATAGTTATGGTTCCCATTGGCAGTTATTTTTCTTCCCAGTTGGGGAGACATCATGCTTGTTTGGGCAGATATTTCCACTTTTCCCCATTGCTGAGCCACTGATGGCGTGCCAACTGGTTTGGTGGATTTTTCCCCTTTTACCTATAGGTAGAGGTGTTTGTTTCCAGTGAGTAAGATAGAATTACAGCCTAAGTCTTAAATAGGCTACTTCAGAATACTGGATGCAGGGGAGTGGCAGCAAGACACATTTATCTTGTAGTCCTGTGTGCTTCCTGTGGCATCTGGTGGGTCTTTGTGAGATACAGGAAGCTGGACTATATGGGCCGTCGGCCTGATCCAATGGAGCTGTTTCTTATGTAACACAATGGCTTACTTCTGACTAAAGTAAATAACACTGTTTTCAAACAGCTCTACCTATAGAACCTCTACCTGAGGTGGTTCTGCTATTTTGTGTTGTTGTGGCTTATGGGTGACTACCGGAAGTCTCTGTGAGTGGCAGACCTTGCAAACTGCGGCTGATTAAAAGCTGAATTCCAGCTGCCTTGTGGGAGGAGGAGTGTGCTGAAGGCAGCTGTATCTCTGGTGGGAGCAGGGAAGCCTCTTTATCAGCCAGCAGAAGACAGATGGGTGGCTAAGAAAGAAGGCTAAATCCAGAAAGAAAGATCTGCATGAGTGTTGTTTTTGAAAGATAGAACATTTCTGTAAATTGTAAAAACCTTCAGGTTTGTGAATAAAAGTCTGCCTATGTAAACCGCCTTAAGTCTATCCTACCATTTGGGATTCTTTTCAGCTTGTAGAGCCTGAGGATGTGGACAGGATTCTCTGGAGTGTGAGACCTGCTGCTTGCCCGCTCGACCCTTGCCCGGCATGGCTAATTAGAGCTGCCCGGGGAGGGCTGGCCGAGTGGACGGGGAGGGTGGTGAATTCATCTCTGAGGGAGGGGGTGCTCCCGCCTGCTTTGAAGCAGGCGATGGTTCGCCCCCTCCTGAAGAAGCCCTCCCTGGATCCCACAAATTTAAACAACTTTCGGCCAGTCTCCAATATCCCATTTCTGGGTAAGGTGATTGAGCGGGTGGTGGCGTCCGAGCTTCAGAGGGTTCTGGAGGAAACGGATTATCTGGACCCATTCCAATCTGGCTTCAGGCCGGGGTTCGGGACGGAGACTGCCTTGGTCGCCTTGGTGGATGACCTGCACCGGGGGATGGATGGGGGAAGTGCGACCCTGTTAGTCCTGCTGGACCTCTCGGCGGCTTTCGACACCATCGACCATGGTGTCCTTCTGGGTCGGCTGGCCGGGTTGGGGCTTGGAGGCACTGTTTTGAAGTGGTTCCGCTCCTTCCTGGCTGACAGATCCCAGAAGGTGGTGCTGGGGGAGGCTTGTTCGGCACCCCGACCTCTTAGGTTTGGGGTGCCGCAAGGTTCCATCTTATCCCCCATGCTGTTTAACATCTACATGAAACCGCTGGGAGAGGTCATCCGGGGGTTTGGAGTGGGGTGCCATCAATATGCTGATGACACCCAACTTTATCTCTCCTTTCCCCCTGATTCCGAGGAGGTGGTTGAGGTCCTGGATCGCTGTCTGGAGGCAGTTGGGGGCTGGATGCGGGCGAACAAGCTGAAATTAAATCCGGATAAGACAGAGGTGCTTTTGGTTCGGAAATCCACGGCTCGGGTATTGGACTATCGTCCTGCTCTGAATGGGGTCGCACTTCCTCTGAAGGAGCAGGTTCGCAGCTTGGGGGTTCTCCTGGATTCACAGCTACACCTGGAGTCCCAGGTGGCGGCGGTGGCCAGGGGAGCCTTTGCTCAGCTTCGGCTGATCCGCCAGCTGCGGCCGTACCTGAGCTGTGCGGACCTGGCCACTGTGACCCATGCCCTAGTGACATCTAGATTAGATTATTGCAATGCGCTCTACGTGGGGCTGCCTTTGAAGACAGTCCGGAAATTACAACTAGTACAGAACGCGGCGGCTCGGGTGGTTGCTGGGGCACGTCGGTTTGACTCTGTCGAGCCGCTGCTTCGGCGACTACACTGGCTGCCGGTTCTGTTCCGGGCCCAATTCAAAGTGCTAGTTTTGACTTTTAAAGCCCTTTACGGCTCGGGTCCAGGGTATTTGAGGGACCGCCTTCTTCCATATAATCCAACCCCTACTCTTAGATCATCTGGGGGGGCCCTCCTGACTGTGCCGCCACCAGGAGAAGTGAGAGGGGCGGCGGCCAGGAAGAGGGCCTTTTCGGTGGTGGCCCCCCAACTCTGGAACACCCTCCCCTTAGAATTGAGAACTGCTCCCTCTTTGTTTATATTTCGGCGGGGACTGAAGACCTTATTATTCCAAAAAGCTTTTAACTGTTGACAGGCTGGCTGGTTATTATAACCCACGGGGCTTGTTGTTTTTATATTGTTTTTAAATTTGTTTTTAATTGTGTTCTTAATTTTTGATTGTATTGTTTAATTCTGTTTTAATTGTTTTTAATTGTGAATTGTTATATTGTTTATATATATATATTGTAATGCCGCCTTGGGTGCCTTCGGGCACAATAAGGCGGGGTACAAATCTAATAATAAATAAATAAATAAAATAAAGTTACAGTCATTAGAGAAATCTAGTGATCTTAAGAAAGGCGGTATATAAATACATTTATTATTATTATTATTATTATTATTATTATTATTATTATTATTATTATTATTAT
>JAJKFI010000096.1:2669601-2702780 GCA_029204185.1 Lerista edwardsae
ATTATTATTATTATTATTATTATTATTATTATTATTATTATTATTATGCCAGGGTCGCAAATTCCCCCTATGCAGCAGGCCTGTGCAGCTGCATCTGGCCTTCCAGAGGCTGTCAGAAGCCCAGGAGGGCCAATTAATAATACTTCCAGTTTTCCGATGAAAGCGTTCTAATGCTTTCGGAGGGCAGGGGGATGTCATGCAAGGCTCTGTACAACCATGTGAGTTGGGGGGGGGGGCGGTAGCCTGCATTCCTAGTTCCTGGGCAGCAAACGGGCCAAGTCTGCAACTGAGAGGGATAGAAAAGCAAGATCACACTGTGAGGCTAGTGAAGCAGCAGGAAAAAATGTGGAAAAAATGGCATGTTGTTGCAGCCCTGGTCCTTGGCATGTGACAAGACTGGAACTTGAAGCAGTCAGCTGCCTCAGGCTTCTTAAAAACCTTTTGACTGACAGGCCTTGTCTGTCAGGAGCCAGTGGGAGGGCCAACACAGTCAAGAATACCTTCCTCTGTTGTGGGAGAAACTCCATCCATCTCTTCAGCGTTTATTTTGCCTCTTCCCAATATAAAAGCTTTATGATCTGTTAAATTATCTGGAACTTGGGTTTAGCCCAAAAACAATACCAATGAATAGCTAATATGACCTTTCAAACATCAGAAAAAACGAGAGAGAAAAAAATCCAGAAGCCTCATTATCTCACAGTTGAACACACTAGGGAGAAAGCCAATGACTACTTACACTGTCGCACTGATAGTGATGGGTTTACACCAATGTAAGTGAATCACTCCCAGGGGCTATTTAATGGCTGAAGAGCTGAAACTTCTGTGGAGTTTCTATCATTTCCTTGTTTTAACACCGAGTGGTCTACTTTTTCAAAACGGAGGAGCAAAATAGCTGCAATTAATTATAACAATGTCACAATAAGACTGATTATTTATACTGTTCTTCAAAAGCAAGGTGCTGTACCATGATTTGAGTAAGAAGAACCAGCTCTCCCCGCAGGCATGCGCTCCAAAAATGGGCCACGCATTGCATCATCTGGAGTGGCATTTCTTTCTCAAATGAAATGTTGCAGCCCGGTGACATTTGTTTCCACTCCCAACTTCCTGATACCTTTGCAGCCCTTCATGGGAATGATTTGATTTGCCTGAGTTTGATGGGATGCAGCTACAGGAGGGATGTGCCAGATTTCGAAGAACAGAGAAGCCGAGAATATTTTGCTTCCCAAATTGGAAGTATGAAGACAAACCAATGCAAGTTTTGCTGGAATGCACTGGATGCAATCCAAAATCCTTACTGGAGAAAGATCACAGTGCATTTCCAACTAACAGAAACTGACAAGCTATTCTTTTTGCTCTAAGGTGCATTAAGTTGTGTTACGTAGAAACCTAATATTCAATATTATGCTGTTACTTTAACACATGTGCCCTACTACTATCAAAAAGATGAAAGGAAAAAAAATGCAGTCTTACAGTTGCTCAAGCATAGCTATGCCTGGGCAAAGGAAAGGGCATGTTTTGTTGCATTTCTTTCTTTCTTTCTTTCTTTCTTTCTTTCTTTCTTTCTTTCTTTCTTTCTTTCTTTCTTTCTTTCTTTCTTTCTTTCTTTCTTTCTTTCTTTCTTTCTTTCTTTCAACACCTCAAAGACTAAGGGTGCAATCCTAACCTAGAGTTAGGCAGGCACAGTTAGACCAGCAAAGTTTGGCCGGTACGCAGGCTACTGTAAAGTATATGACACATAGCCATGCGCAATCCTTCCTGACTTAGAGATTTGTCCAAATGTGCTTTTCAGTGGCCCTGGTGCCAGCCAAACTTTGCTGGCCTAACTGTGCCAGCCTAACTCCAGGATTGCGAGTCAAATCCTAGCCAATTTTCCAGCCCTGATGTAGCTGTCCCAATGGGGTGTGCGACGCATTCTGTGGTGGAGAGGGTGGCAGGTCTCCTCAAAGTAAGAGAACATTTGTTTGCTTATCTTGGGGCTGCATTGCAGCTGCATCAGCACCAGAAACCTGAATAGGATTGGGCCCTAACAAAACTATTTCAGCATAAGATTTTAAGCACAGCACACACACGTGCGCCATCGTCCCTGACTCCAAGAGTGGTCCACTTGTGCCAGCCAAACTTTACTGGATTAACTGTGCCCGCCTAACTCTAGGTTAGGATTGTGCCCTGAATATGCAATTGAGCACCAGAATGGAAGAGGAAATGTGGAAAAGTGGAGAACAGTGAACTAGAGCTCGAGAACCTGAGCTGGTGTATCTGCTTCTCATAGATCATTCATACAGAGTCCCACCTGCATTCCAAGTGTTGAGAATTATGGATAGGTAATGCCAATGAGGCATGAGGCAAGTCTTCTTGAAAATATGAAAATGAAATGTGGACTATCCATCATAGTGAAGGGCATCATACTGGAGAGTTATAGCTATGTGGCTTTCCAGGAAGCAAGGCTTGTAACTCATAGCTTACTTTAGTCACAGGGGCTATTTCCAAGACTGATGGTTTTAGCCACTAACCACAGCACATAAAAATTTTACATTGTGCAACTGGTGGCTGAAAACTTGGCCGTCACTTATCAGCCACTCAGACTGACAGGAGTGGAACCATCATTGCCTCCTTCAGAACATATTTTATCCACCTAATGCAGATGGCGTTGAGGAGGTGGCCCTTATGTCCTTACATGCTGTATATTCTGTGCAGCCTGTTGCCAAGGAATGCTGCACAAGGGTCACCACACAAGCAAGCATGTTTTCATATCCCTGAAAACAAGGCATTGCAGATGATTTTCTGTCACACAGAGTAGTCTTCAGAACCCCAAAATGCCCCGAAAGTGCATCCCACTACAATCTGGACATTTCAATTCCACCATTACATTCCATCTGACCATTATAACTGCTACAATGACAGCCTTCTGAAGTGAGAATGAGGTGTCTCTCAATAATCTTATAAGGAATCTCTTAAGGCCACTCTTTGAGATGGGTGCGGTCCCTAGGCAATTTATTGCAGAGGCTGTTATTCTTGGCCTGGAGTGCTGCAGAATAACAGTCCATCTTGGGAGACCTTAATGCAGTGGCTCTCAAACTTTTTAGACAGGGGCCCACTTTTCAGAATGGCACTCATGTTGGGACCCCCCCCCCCACAGTGATGCCATTAACCTGAAAGTGATGTCATAGCCAGAAGTGACATCATCGAGCAGAAAGTGCTGTCAGTGTGATGTGATCAAATGGCACTACTAGAATGCAAACTGGCATTCTGGGACTGAAGCAAATGCACAACCATAAAACATCTTGGACAGAAAACAAAATTAGGACAAAATATGATGTAAAAGCACTGTTTTTTTTTAATTTTTTTAATTTTTTTAAAAAATAGTTTTGTTTTGTTTTTTAAAAAAACTCACTTGAAAATTCAGTAGCTAGCTAGCTAGCTAAGCCCAAAGCTGAGTGATGTAATCATGTGGACTATCATTCCATGAATATCATTCCATGAACTATGGAGAAAGTGCAGACCCTCAAACATCTACTTTTTGTCCTTGATATATTTAGAACTGACAGAAAGCCTGTCTAAATTATGTGAGAAGTGGGGTATACATGGAAGTACGCATCAATGCCTGTTTACTGCAAGGAACTGTGCTAGGTGAAATACATTTTTTCCAAACATTACCCCCCATCCCGTGAATAAGCACATGAGGCAGGCTTTTGGTGCTAAGGGCCACTTTATTAAACTTATTACAACATTAACAAGCAACAGGGCGCTAAAGAGTGCGGGTTCTACTTGGGGAAACGGCCTCAGCCTTTCCTCCCCATTGGTCTGGATGACCACGGGCGTGACACCTGGCTCCAGCGTGCGTCCGGTCAGAGGCCGGCCCACGCCTTCATTGCCACCCCAAAGAGGCGGGCAGCCATTGCACGTCCAGGCTGGGATTCCCAACCAGCGGCCACCGAGCCGGCGCTGCCACGTATGTCCGCCAGTCAAGATCCCCGCCTGTGCCACCTCAGGCGTACGCCACCCAACTCTTGCCTATCCGACCCACACTCTTCCTGCAAAGTGACCACCTATTTAACCACCCATCGTCCCCCGCCAGTCCGGGGTAGGCGAAAAAACCGATCTCCGATTGTCAATCCGGAGGTCAGTAAAAAATTCCTACCCGGCCCCCAAAAGGCGACCGGCCGGAGCTCGGACTGGCAATTGCCAAGGGGCGGGCGGGAGGGTTCGCCGGGCACCCAACTGGGCGGGAAGGGAGAGTGCAGGCGCGAGCCACGCTCGCCCCTCCCACCCGGCCAGCAGGCCCCAGCACAGCCCGTCCTCCTTGTGCCTCACAGGGAGGGCGGGCAAAGAGCGGCGACACGCCGAGCAGCGCGTCACCGTCATTCCAAACATCATGTAGGACCAATTGTAAGCTATTGGGGGTACAGATCAGGTTATGACCACCTTGCATATTTTTAAAGTGCAGCACTACTTCTTCATAGGAGACAACAGTGGCAAATCACTTATACTGAAAATGTCTCATCACTGTTTCACCTTAACAGGCCTCTCCAAGGCCAGCTTGAATTTTCCTGTCATAGGGTGACATGAAATTTCGCAGAGTGAACTTCAAAGTGAATTTCGGAATTCCTTCCAAGAAGGAACCACTGTGGGAAGCCAAACGTTTTTCTTTAAGACATATTTGTCAGACACTTTCTGCGTATCCCTTTCAATGACATTCAGCAGCAATTTAGTGATGCATAAACTTCACGAAGGAATTTCTCTCATAAGCAAAATTCTTTTTAACGTCTTTCAAAAATTCAAAATATCTTAACTGGGTAGGACCTTACATATTTGAATTTCACTTTAGGTAAAATTGAATAAGAATTCTAGCTTTCTAGCCAAATAGATAAGAGAAAACCAACAGAGGCCTACTGCATATGGCCCAGCTTAAATATGGCTATACTAAACACCTCAGAGAAAATGTAAGAAGTCAGAAATGGAAAAGCTGATTGAATGTCTTAAGCAGAAATGAACAAAGCAGGCAAAAGCCCAGCTAAACAGCGTGAGGTTCTACTCTTTAAAAGTGATAAAACTGGCCTCTTTAGCCTAGTGGTATAATATACAGCATACACCTTCTGTTTCCCTTATCGCATGCACAGGAGGTGGTGATTTACTTATATTTATTTAAATGGATTTCTTGTTCCACACAGCAGAATTATTTAGTCACCAGCAGTCACTGTTTCAAAAAGGTAAGGCACAGTCAGGATTAGTAAAACAATCTATATGTCTAGCTAAAAAAACCCCGGTTCATTATCTCTCTGAAATTATTCCTCCAAACTCTATGATTGAATGATAAGATGAAATTTGCAGGAACCAAAAGAAGTTGTTAACACACTAACGAGATGGTCCATTGGTCCGAGAAGCTTAGCCTGGGAAAAAAAGAGAAAGCAAAATAAACTCCAGTGCACTACATAGAGAAATGTTTGGCAATTGAAATCTTTAAAACTTTTTGTGAATGGTGCAAACCAAAGTAACAGGACTTCGGTGCAAGTAACCGGAAACGTATTTTTATGTCATTTTCAAAACGCTGGTAGGAATTTTTTTCCTATACTGTCACCGATTGTTTTTCGTCACAACCCTATTCCCCACAGACACCCTCCCTGACTCCAAAAGTGGTGCAAATGCGCTTATGGTGTCCCTTGTGCTGGCCAAACTTGGCCGGCTTAACTGTGCCAGCCTAACTCCAGATTAGGATTGCGCTCTCTGAGTTGTGACCGACTGATGCGTCGCAATCCGATGTGCTCTGGATCATGACGCAGTGCTGCCTGCCGCCCCACAAAGCCGTACTGGAAGTCTGTGGAGGCCACTTCTGGGTTGCGCCAGGCCCGTAATACACCATTGGTCTCTGCAGGTCTCAGGATGCTTGAGGGCCCAATCCTAACTAACTTTCCAGCACTGATGCAGCTACAGTGCAGATGTAAAGTAAGGGAACAGGTGTTCCCTTATCTTGAGGAGGCCTTCCAGACAGCCCCCCTATCAGCGCAGGCTGTAGCATATGTCTCAGTGCTGGAAAGTTGGATAGGATTGGGCCCTTAAGGAAGCAGCCGGAAGTGACTTCTGGTTTGTGCCCACAACTTCAGGTTTACTTCCAGTTTGCTTCCATGGGCATTCTGGGGCCCACGGAGGCAATGGAGTGGGTTGAGTCCTAAGCGACTCAAAAGTGACCTCTGGAAAATTCCCATAAGGCTTTGCAGTGTGGCACCAAGTGGAGGATGAGGTGGGTTTACAACCCTAGAAGGCTTGGGAACAGCTGTAGATACTTCATACCACTTATGCCATCTTAACGGATCTGGAGATTTCCTTTACTAACCATGTGGAAATTCTCTTCTTTTTGCAAAACAATGTGCAGGAACGTTAACTGATTTGTCTTATTTCTTTCTCATTTGCAAGATAATGTATTTTATTTACATCATGTTTCCATCCATCTGGGACCTTATGTTGATGTGCCTTTGAAGAGGCTAAGTAGCCCAAAGCACTACCTCTTTCAGTGTTTTGTTGAATTTGAATTAAAATTCCCTGTAGAAAACCACAAAATTGCTCAAAATTGACTCTCAGCATCCTAAGAACCCTAAAGGTTTTAAGGGATTTGTTGAGAACTAAAAACTTAATATTTCCTGAAGGAAAACTACATGTCAAATTTATATTGTAATGTGCAATTGTGTTTTTTTTCCCTTTGTTTAAATTGGGTTTGAAACCAAATCTCCAACAAATGTACCTGATGTATTAGTTTGCTATGATTCTAACATATATTAAAAATGTAACTTCCAAAATATAATTCATATCAACAAAATAATCAGCCTCACATCACAACAGTAGTAATTACGGAAGCTTTTAATTATTATTGATATCATTTACTCATATGATACTAAATACATATACTGAATGAACTGTTTAGATTAGTGGAAAACTCACCTTAGATTACAATCCTATACTTTCCGGGGTTTGAGCCCTACAACTGAAGCACTTACTTCTGAGTAGACATGCCTACAATTGTGCTGTTAATATGTTGGATGTAATGCACATAAAATCAAATTAATTCAATAGAACTGTAAAAGAATGATAATTGAATCATGTTGCGATGATCCCTAGGGTAGATCCTCAAGAAGTAACCAGAGTTAGGGCCCATCCTATGCTTTCTTGCCTCCCGCTCCCTGCAGTATAGCAGCACCGAATGTCCGGGGTTGTATCCTGTGGGGCCAGGGCAGCTGCCAAGGGTCTTCTCAGGGTAAAGGAACGTAAGTTTCTTTATTCCCTGTAGAGTCCTGGTGGCCCCAGTGGGTTTTCTCAGATCTGCACCCTATTTAGTGGGCACAGGATTGAGGAGATCTGTATCAGGTTCTGCGGCACCCCTCCTGGGCCCAATCCTGCCCTTCTCCTGCCCAGTTCCGCCCCCTCCCCACCTTCCCTCTCCTTCCTCCATCCCAAAAATCCTCCCTGCCGCCCAACGGAGATTGCTCCATGCTCCTCCTGGGCATCTGGGCAGTACAAAGGCTGCACCTGCCCTGTGGGCTCACTGTTGGTGGTGAAGTGCCTTATGGCGCTTTGGCAGTGCAGGAGCAAGCAGTTACTGAGCAGTTACTGCTGCTGTTTCTGAACCAACCCCGGCCCTTCCCGAACCTAATCCATCCTTCCACTGCCACCATCACTGCCTTGTTCTGCCATCTCCCGCCCCATTCCACCCTCCCCCCATCCCATTCCGCCTCCCATCCCATCTTACCTGCTTCAGTGGGGTCCTCTGGGATCCACTGACATGTGCAGGAAGGCTTTGGCCTTCCTGTCGGCTCTCGTACACCACACCTCTGCATGCTGTCAGAGCACTTTTTACAACTGCCTTATGGAAGTACCTGCCATCAGATAACACATTCCATTGGCAGCTGGGCCCAATAGGATTGAGCTGTAAGAGTGAGGAACTTAGGTGTGCACCCTGAGATAAGCAATGGGAGAACCTGTAGTGTTCTCTAACGCAGAGGCTGTCTGGCTCCAAGATGCTGGCTGATAACCCCTCAGGCTGCTCGATACGTTATAGACCGTTCATAGGAAGTTTCAAGTAGCCTTCTCATGATGATGAATGTGACGTGTAGACTAACAGCACAATCCTATGCCTTCGCTACACAGAATAGGTGCCATTGTGTTCAATGGGACTTACTCCCAGGAAAGTGAATATAGGACTGCAGCCTGAGCCTGTGTGGGAAAGCCAATCCGGAGCCTAAGAGGGAATTTGAAACTAATCCTTTTACATCCAGTTCCAGTAGTCCAGTTGAAGCAAGCCTATGTGTATTGTGTGCATGTGTGTGTCTGTGTGTCTGTGTGTGTGTATATATATATATATATATATATATATATATACATATATACATATATACATTAGAAAGCTCTAATGTTGATGCAACTTGGATTTCTTGAAACACTTTGTAAGGAAGTTATTAAAAGCGTGTCTTCTCCATGCCTTCATGTCTATTGTATGCCAGGAAACAGATGGTATTTGACTTCATTCCCTCCTAAAAAAAAGAAGGAAATGGCAATAATTACTTCAAATTCCAATCAGTCTCTCATTTGAATATAGTAATCTCATCTAATTTATACAGAATCCAGTCCTATCTGTATTTAGCCTGTGCAAATACAAAAATTTAAGGCCATATGTAATCAAAATGGTAGAAACATTTCATTCAAAATAATCAATAATAGAGAACAGCAAACCCCTTCAGGTCAATTTGGATTTAATTCAATGACTTCATAATGTGTATTGTTGGTCATTCCTTATATTGTTTTAAAAGTTCATCTATTTTTTTGTCCACATCCTGAATAGTAATCACACCTCAAAGAGAGCAAAACATCTCACACCTTAAAGAGAGTGAATCATACAGAGGAATTTATAAGGATCCAGGCAACTGTGGGAAAGATCAGTGAAACTATGGATCCTTGAAGAACAAACAACCTTCAGAAGAAATATCAGTGGACATCGTGTTAGCCTCTTAATGTGGGTGCACATTATAACCAACTCAGGCTTGAATCCTGAGCCTCATCATCCCAAACACGGCCATCATTACTAGTCTGCACCAATTGTCCACTCCAAAGGTTGATTTAGTCCATCTAATAGTATAGTATGTCTCTGGAAATTGTGTGTAACATATGTTTCAGTCAAGGATGCTAGAAATCTTAAATATTGCACACAATACTAGACCTAGCTATCTATCTAGTGGCCCAATCCTATCCACCCATCCAGTTTACACGTGGTAGCTGTGTGTGCTGCATACAATGGTGATGGTGGTGGAGTGTGTGTGTGTGTGTGTGTGAGACCAGGTGGCCTGGGAGACACCAGGAAGGTCTCAGACCAAGGGCGCATAGAATCTTAGCATGTGCTGCTTCCACTGAAACCCTCCCCTCCTGCCCATGCCCGGCCTGATCCCCAACCCAATCATGCATGCCTGAACTACCTCCTGTACACCCCTGCTGCCCCCATAAGTGGTCCAATGGGCATCCAGGATCTGCTGGCAGGTTCACGGAGCCTCCATCCATTTGCACTACGGTGTGCACAACTGTAGCACATCTTTCACACTGCCATAACAGGCCTTATGGCAGCAGTGAAAAATCTGCTGCCGTAGGCCCAGCATTGGAATGGGACATGCTTTAGAGTATTTCATTTCAGAATGCGTCGGCACTACATCATGAGTGCCGACGCAGGGTGCCAAGTGGCACCTCCACATCAGTGATAATGCTCCCAGACTGGTGCTAGCTGTAGCACTGGCCTGGGAGCACAGGTGGAGAGCCACCCATGTGCCAGCTGAACTCAGCTGGCGCAGGGGTGAGAGGGCAGGAGGGTGGAACGGGGCAGGGGGGAGGAACAAGGCGTGTCAGTGGGTTTGGGGAGGGGGGCGAGTCATCCCTCATCCCCAGGCCACTCTGCCCTAATTGGGCACAGATCGGCCTCGGGTCTGCAGGCGCAGATCTGAGGAGGACATTGGGGAGGTGCCAGCCCGGTGCAAGGAGGCTCCAGTCTCCTCGGAAGCTGCGCTGGATACAGCGCAACCCCACTACACCGGCCTGCCTGCTCGAGCGCAGTTTAGGATTGCGCTCTTGATCAGATGTGATCCTAATCTGGAGTGGACTCTCAATTTTCATTTCAAAATAAGAGTAGGTTTCTAACTTTTGGAGGTATTGTCAAAGGTTTAAAAATTTGTGGTGAATGGATTGATTGATTTGAAGAATGTATATCCCACCTTTCCCATGCTGAAGCAAATGCCCACAGCAGAGGTTTACATAGGCAGATTAATCTAAACCACCATGGGGTTTTCACAGTAATTTTTTTTTTCTATGAGAAGAACCCACATAATCTTCAGTCCACCAGATGTTGTCCATCCCAGTGCAGCCATCATCCTGGCTGTGATCTGCACTTTCAAGCTTTCACAGTTAAGTAGTCTCAGTCAGTGCTAAAGATGTTGTGCAACTGTTGCTGATTCTTCTGGATTCCATCCATTCCACACTCTCTCACAGTGCACATTCATGCGTTTCGTCAGCAGACTTCTTATCTCCATACAGTGTCTCCCATCCAACGTCAGACCACATCTGAACCTGCTTAGCTTTCTTCAGTGGGTACGAGCTCAACCACCAGATAAAAGCTTGAATCTGAACGCATTTCCATAAGGCTCTGATTTGTTAAGGAGACACATCCCTATCCTTCTTCGATATCTCCCCACATATTTCAGTTTCAGAATTTCTGGTTGCAGAAAAATTTAAAAGATACATACAGAGATCTTGATACTTTGCCTTATAGACAACATGAATCTAGGCAGGTTATTCCCAAGGCAGCAGAAAATTTTGGCTGATACCCTGAAGGCTGAATGTTTATGGCACTCATAAAAATATTTTAGTTGAACTCTGCATGTTTTTATTATTCATATAAATGTCATATATACTTAATAAACTCTCCTGCTTCCATGTATCAAATATAGTTCAATCCAATAACAAAACTAGAGCTGCTGTAACAATGAACAGCAATTCTTTTGCAGATCACCAAATGTAATATACATTCTTTCCTCTTTCATCAGTATGTTTGCTATACAGATTTTTACTTATCCACATGTGTATAGTAAGACCTTCCCTCTCTATCCAGACCAAAATAATTGATATAAGGTCTGGGAATGGTGGGTAAATAAAAAGGACCAAGGGCTCAATACTGAGCCCCTCAGCACTCTGTTCACACTGGTATCGCAAAATGTGTCATAAGGCACATGCAACGCAGGCAGTAAGCTCGCATTTCCCATGCTATGGCACTGCCAGCCCCTTGCTGCCCAGAGGCAGCTACACAACTCCAGCAAGAGGTAAGGTTACTGCTGGGATTCTGGGAGGGGGGAGGAAGGAGTTCCTGGATGGGGAGAGGGGCGGAGCAAGGGGTGGGACCAGCACAAGAAGCTTAGATAACAGGAGGCAGCATGACGTCATTTTCTTGAAGCCACATCGGGGTCAACCAATATGGTTGACTCAGATCATTGCCACCAAGGAGGATTGCCGCGAATTCAGGAATGAAAATCTCCCTGCACGTGTGTAAAAGTTAATTTCAACCTCTTTAATCATGCCTGCGTGTTCTGCATACGGGTGTGTGAATCGCTGTCAGAAAAATGGGATTTAATTTCCACGGAAAGATTCATGTATTCACATTACATCGGTTCAATAAAACTACAGTTCACTGAAACAGTGAGTGCATTATTTTTGAAGCTGTGTAATTTCTTGTTGTTCCTAGCAGTCTTATTCACCATTTTCTGACACCGATTGTTAATGGTCTAGAAGGAAAAAATATATATTTCCCCCCTCCTTTTTTCCCCCTTCCCGTTTACACTTTTTTTCCCCACCTTCCATTTTCTACTGTAATATTCTCAAAATTCTGAACATTAACAGAATTTGTTTTTTGGGGGGGGGGGGAGTGTAGAAGTTTTTTTAAAAAAAAACTCTTAATAGTCTAGAAGTAAAAAAGAATTACTCTCATATTGACAACAACTTATGTTATGAAGAGATTTTAATGAAATTTTCCTATATATTTATCTAATTTTGCCCACCCTCCCCTTTTTTCTTTCCTTCCCGTTCACACTTTATTTTTCCGCCTTTCATTTTCTACTGTAATATTTATGAAATTCTGAACATTAACAGAATTTCTTTTTATGGGGCATGGCCGTTTTAATTTTGGTTGTGTAGATTTCAATAAAGTCTGTCACAATAGTGCAATCTGAGTTTAAATAGACAGCAAGTAGCATTTCGTCAGGTATGTTCAGTAATATAATTATGAGGAATTTAACCTTGTAATTGCATATTAAATCATAATAAGGTTACCAATAATGTGTCTACACGATCACATGTTTTTATTTTCGTAAGTTTTTATTTAAGGAATAAACTATTCAATCCTAAACAGTACGAGCAAAGCAATCTGAAATGCTTGGAATGAGGATTGTTTTGAGTCAACTAACATGGTGGCTAAGCCCGCCCACTGGCTTCACTTCACCAGTATTAGTTCTTAAGGGATGCCACCTCCTGTTATTAAAACCTCCTTGGACCAGCAGCAAGTTTTGCTGCTGATCCCAACCTCCATTATCCCGCATAGCCCCACATGGAAGCCCTCGCCTCTGCACCGGCCAAACAGCCAGCACAGTGGCAAGTAGACCGCTCGCCTGCTCACACCTTTACTATGGGGAAAGGGGACGAACATCCCCTTCTTCCACAGAGCCTTCCACAGCTGCATGGCTACCACTGTGCGGTCAGGCAGTTCTGGATTGGTCTGCCCATTCCCTGTGAAGGCAAAAATCTACCACCCATTTAACCAATAAGTAGACTTTTCCTTGACTTTGAGCTCTGGAGAATTGGGCCTTGCACGCCCAAGAAGGAATTCTAGGAGGTCAGATCAAATTTTGTATCTCTTCCCCTGATAAGACAGGGGTCCAGAAGGACCCTTTTCTCTGGTGTGCTCCTATGAACATTAGGGTAAGAACTCAAGAAAAAGGAACCCTCCAACATGTGAGACACATTGTCTGATGCTTTCAAGGCACATGCATTACACACTCCCTTTTGCATTGTATCTACTGTATATTTGTGCTGTTTTTCTACACATTACTGTGAATAGGCGTCCTAAAGTGGGAAAAGTGGAAAAAACAGGTGAAACATAAAAGTGTTGCTTATAGTTTACAACAAAAGTTTGAAGTGATAAACCTCATTATGTGATGCTAGAATTTCTAAATCATTTTTATCCTCTACTGATTCTGTACAATGTTGATATTAATTGTAGTTTATGTTGGGGGTATAACTAAAGACATGCAGGGGGTGCAATTGCACCGGGCAACAAGCTTTAGGGGAACAACAAGCTGAGCTTATCACTAGTGGCCAAAATGATGAAAACTTTGGTATGTATGAATAATACTGTAACATTATTACTATTACTATTACTATTACTATTTATTAGATTTCTATCCCGCCTTTTTGCCCGAAGGCACTCAAGGTGGCATTACAATATAAAATTCAACACAAAAAACAATTTAAAAACAATATTAAAACAATACAATAAAACACAATTAAAACAAGCAATAAAATTTAAAAAACAACAAGCCCTGTGGATCATAAGGTATAAAATATAAAAGTGAACCAGCCAGCCAGTTAACAGTTAAAAGCTTTTTGAAATAAAAAGGTCTTCAGCCCCCGCCGAAATGTTAACAAAGAGGGAGCAGTTCTCAATTCTAAGGGGAGGGTATTCCAAAGTTGGGGGGCCACCACCGAGAAGGCCCTCTTCCTGGCCGCCACCCCTTTCACTTCTCCTGGTGGCGGCACAGTCATTATAAGTTATTCAATGCAGAATTTAATACAGAATGCAGTGAAACAAACCAGAGTGTAATGTCTTCATTGTGTCAAACGTTAGGGCCTGAAAATGAAAATACAGCTGTGACATCACTTCCTGTTTTGACACCACTTCTGGGACATCATTTTGCACTCTGCACCGGGCTACACTTTCATTAACTACACCAGTGCTCTATGTTATCATGCCACACAATTTTTCTCTTATATTAGGCATTTTGGGTTATTTGTGGGTGAACTTGGAACGGCTGGAATGAGTTAGAATTTTTCTCATTGAAATTAATGTAATCCTTTTTATCCAGATTTTCACTATAAGGGCTGTTTTCAGGAACGAATGCGGTATGGATAAAGAGGGAAGCGTGTATAATCAAGTTGCTGTATTTACCCATTAAGACGTAAAGGGTATACACTACCAAGAACTACTCCATTTATTTCAAAGGAGATTTTAGAGTGTTCCTACGGAAACCCCATTGAATTGGATGGTAATTATACAATAGCAGGGTCTCTGATGGATTGACCTCAAAGTTATAACAAACTGAATTACAACAAGCAAAGGATTTTACAAAGTTACAACAAACAAACAGAATTTTACTCAGATCTTGGCTGCTGGATTTTTCTCTTTTTTCACTGAACTATCAGCAACTCTATTCCGGCCCAGTTTTGGGTTATTTATAAAAATTGTATATTTGTAAAATAATTTATGGAAGCAAATCAATATATACGAACATAAAACAAATGCATGCAATTATAAAATGCAATAGAATAACTTTGGTCATTTCATAAATTTTGGTTAGTTTGAGACTCTGCCAAATTCTCTTGAACAATGAATTAGGAGCATCGCAGTCCTGCCAGTGTGTTTCTAATCTAAGCCATTGTACTGGGGTTGACCCTTGTCTTTACGATCAAAAAGGATACTCATTTTTTTTTAAAAGCTTATAAACAAAAGGAAGTGTATATTATTCTACACTGCTTGCTTGGAAGAAGCCACTTTTTATTGTGACGCATAGCCAGGAATTCATACCCAATTCCTGTTCAGATGCACATTTGAGTCATCTTTCTTTTCAAAGCATGGCACGAAAAATGATACTGTTCTTTTGAAGATAAGAACATAAGAAGAGCCCTGCTGGATCAGGCCAAAGGCCCATCTAGTCCAGCTTCCTGTATCTCACAGCGGCCCACCAGGTGCCCCAGGGAGGCAGGAGACAACAAGATGCTTGCATCCTATTGCCACTCCCTTGCACCTGGTACTCTGAAGTAGCCCACCACCTTTGTAAGGAGGTTGCACAATCCATCATTGCCTATAGCCTACGATGGACCTTTCCTCCAGAAATCCGTCCAATTTGCAAACTCATCTTCAAATATCATGCATGGCTTTTAAATAATTTTAAAATGTCGTGTTGCCCCTACGTGCTTAGCGCCAACTCGGGGGGCCGAGCGGCACTCCTGCATCGGCGCTAAAGTTCTGAAGCCGGCACTACTCATAGCGTCGGCGTCAGAGCACCACTGGAGAGCCTCCCTTGCGCCAACCGAAGCCAGTTGGCACAAGGGTGGCTCTGTCCCATATTGGGATGGGGATTGGTGGGAGGGAGGGAGGCTGGGACTGGGACTTGGGTGGGATGTGGGTGGGCTCGGTAGGTGGCCATACGGCCACATCCTAAGCGTATCTGGGAGGCCGCACAGCCCTGATTTGGGCCACACAATCTCCTCAGATCTGCGCCCGCTGTTTAGAGGGTGCAGATCCAAGGAGCACATAGGGAAGGCTGGAGCCTCCCCTATGGTAAGGGAGCGCATGCTCCCTTGCCATGGGGGGGGGGCTTCAGCCTCTCCTACGCAGTGTCAGATATGGCGCTGCCAAGTTGGCCTCACCATTCCAGTGCTGCATAGGATTTTGCCCCAAATTGAAGAAAACCTGCCACCTGGTCTTTATTTTAGACAGCTCTGAGCCACTTGCATGGAGCTCCCATGGCTCTCTCATCATGATTATGTACGCACCTTTTTCATTTCACTCTTGCTTTAGGATAGATGCTCCCAGATCAACCATTGGGCCAAACTACATTGTGCATGAAATGTGTACTTTGAACATCCATGCTGATTTCAGCCAAATCCTATCAAGGTCCTATAGTGAAGGACCTTGTGATCCACTGCTGTAGTGGATCCAAGGCCCCATTGTGGCAGTGCAAATGCTGAGTGGCTCGGGGCAGGGATGGCAGGGACCAGGCTGGAGGGTGTGCATCTCAGTGGTAAAGGTGCATACTGGATCCCACCCCTGAGCTGCACGGTGGAACATGCTAAGGGATAGGACTGGACTGTAGTCAGTGGTGTCATCTAAATGATTTAAGAACAGGTACTCACTTTTGATTGGCACGTGTTGGGACCCGCCCACCGGAAGACATAAGCCAGAAGTGATGTCATGGCAGGAAGTGACATGAAAAAAGCCCTTTTTGAGGCCTCAGATGATTTTAAACTGACCCAACAGTTGCAACAGTATTCCACAGCACCCCCATGACATGTTAAGGAGGCCTGGCATCATGTTAAAGTGACCCAACAGTTCCAAAACCCCAGAGCAGCTCATTTTTCAGTGGCAAGGCAAGGCAAGGCTCCGCTCGCTGCCTGCCTGCCTGCCTGCCTGCCTGGCTCTGAGAATGTGCAGGCAACTCAAACGTGTAAGAAATTCAAACGTTGCAGGGGGCGGAGTCGATGAGTGGGCGGGCGAATGGGCGGGGCCAACCATAATCCTAGGAACCGGTACTCGCGTGCCCCCTGCACGACATCACTGACTGTAGTGATGTTGTAAATAATAGTTTGGTGATAGTGGAGATCTGGACTGAGACAGTGGCACACTGAGAACACAATTTAAACCCCGGGCTGGAATAGGCAGGCCAACATGCCTGCCCCATATCCAGCATGGGACATGAATCAGCTGCTGTGCAGGAAAACATTCTCCTTCTCCTGGGTAACGCACAGCAGCCTGGATGGGGCTACTCAGAGCAGTGCTGTGGAGGGCTTGATTCCCTTGCCTAATGGCTGCTATTTTTCAATAATAATAAAAAAATTAACACAGGGCCAAATTACATGTTCAACGTAATGCCTAGTTTGGGACTTTGAGTCCATCCAGAGAAACCACTGCAGTGCTGAAGCGGACAAAAGTGAAGTCTTTGGCAGTACTAGGGATGTGCGTTTGTTTAGGAAAGAACAACGCTTCAAAATGAATCGCCTAGCTTTGGAGAGAAACCCAGAGGAGGCCTCCACTGCCATATCCTATTCTTCCTCCAGGGCCTTACAGTGTTGTACGAGGCTGACTGGATTTGTGCCAGCTACATAGTTGGCACAGATCCAAGGAGTCCCATAGGACAGGCTGGGTCTTTCCCCAGCGCAAGGGGATAAATGTTCCATTACCCCAAGTAGACCTCCAGCCTCCACCTAATCTGCACTGGATACAGCCTTTCTGCCTGCTTATTCAATCTACTAGAGAGAGGCTGGCTGAGTGGGCAGGGAGGGTGATTAATTCACCTCTGAGGGTATTGCTGGCAGCATGGAAGTTGGCTGCAGCTTATTCCCTCATAAACAAACCTCCCCTGAACTAGCACTGGCTAATTACCAGCCAAACAATCTGTTTCCAGGCAAAGTGATTGGGTGGGCAGTTGTATCTCTCCTCAAGTGTGTTTTAAATGAAGCTGGATTGAAGATGTGGCTGGCCTGAAATAAATGGGAAACAAAAAAAAAATGAATTAAAGTTAAAACAAAGGAAATTCCGGCATGAAGTGAAGCAAATGGGTTACCTGAACAAATGAAATGAGTCAAGCTATCAAACAAAACAAAGTAATATCCAGACTGAATAATTGTTTGTGCATCCCTAAAAGTGCAATCCTAATCTGGTATTAGGCCAGCATAGTTTGGCCAGCAAAGTTTGGTTGGCACAACGATGTATTGGAAAAGGCAGGAGCTACCCCAAGGAGTGAGGGAATGGTATCAGCAATGGCCCCTTGTCCAGGTAAACCAGGGATTATGGGTTAATTTAATCCCAGAACTCCTGCAGCAGGAACAGCTGCAGGCTGATAAGGGCTCTGGTTCTGAAGGGAGGTTAGCACAGGTGCAGTTGGGTGTGGCTGATGAATTAAAGCCTGCCTACTGATTGGCTGGCCTCAGTATAAAGTTGGAGGCAAGAGCTGCAGTAAGGGACCTGGATAGGTGCTGTAGGCATAGCACCAGGTAGGTGCTGGCTGGACGGATTGCTGGACTGCTGGCTGGACGGACAGATGGACTGACTGATGGATGGACAGACTGGATAAGGTAAACTCATTGTGGGGAACAGTTGTATGGCTGCCACGCCCCTGGAGCCACCAAGTGGAGGAGGCAGTTTTGGCTTAGGCAAGCTGACTGCCTATTGTTTGGTGGTGGGGTTAGTTGGTGCTAGAATTAAGGTAGTTTGGAGCCAAGCCAGTGATGAGGGCAGTCTGGAGGAGGTTGGCCAGCTGGTGATCCCAAGCAAAGCTGCTGGAAGAGAGGCGGCCCAGTGGGTGAAGGAACCCCCTTCCTCTTGCCTATCTCTGAGGCCGCTCTGGAGGGGAAACTAGTTAGCCTGTTGTGGGCATTGAGGCCCTTGGGGAGGCCTGGCAGGGAATTTGGCAGAACAAATGGCCACCATAAAGTATGCTTGGACCACTCGGAGACAGAGAGGCCAGCACACAGACATCTGTGTGCCATCCTTCCTGACTTGGAGAGTGGTCCTAGCATGCTTTACGGTGACCCTTGTGCTGGCCAAGCTTTGCTGGCCTAACTGTGCAAGCCTAACTCCAGGGTAGGATTGTGCTCTAAATCTTCCTTGGGGAACTTGCCTGATTTCCATGATGCATTCAACCAGGAGTAGCCACGTAGGGAAAAACAAGCAAAAAGTATGAATCTGAATGTCAAAGAATTGGCTATAACAATCTTTGAACATCAAAGAATTGGCTATAACAATTGTCTATAAAGAGAAATAGTCTATAAACTGTCTATAAAGAGAACAGCAAGATGCTTTTAAATCACCAGTAGGGTGATGTCATGGAGCAGCAAGTTCCTAGCAGCTGTGCAGATTGGAGATGTTTTCAAGCACTGGACCCGGAGAACTCAAATGTGTGAACATCCCTGCTCCAATGTCCTCAGAAAGAATCAACTAGGAATACAAATGGATCTACAAAAAAACCCTTGCAAATTGCAAAGCAATTTTTTTTTCATTTCAACCTTTGTGAGTGGCTGATGTTTGCAAAGATTCCACTTCTTATGGGCATGTTTGAGCCATTGCAAGTGATCAAACTGATGGTTCTCAAAGGCTGAAGCATTTGCAGTTGTTCACCAGTCCTCCACTGGGATGTACGTGTATCCCTACTGCAGATAAGGAAACGGTGACACAGATGGTTTGTCATGCAGAGGTGATATAAAAGCGACACCTGCCGACATCTTCTCTTCTACCCAACGATTAAAGGTCTAGGAAGTCCCCATCCCTTTGGATTTGATCATAGCGGTTGATTAGACTGACTCTTGCAGTTTCGGGCTCATTATCTGGTCAATACATTGGTGTGTGTGGCTGATTTGACAGATTAAGAAAAAGTATCCTGAAGGGAAGCCCCACTGAGAAGTGATTTTGAGAGCCCTGAAGTGGCTTGCCAAATCCTGACCCTTTGAGAATTCTGGTCCCTTTAATAACACCATGACAGGAAATGATTTGGCTTTTCTCACATTGCTGCGGAGATAAGCTGTATTTGCTGAATTTATCCTTGTGATGCAGCTATTAAACAAGCCCCTTTCCAACGTCAGGTGTTGGCAATCCTAGATGTGAAAATCACTGAAGTCTCCAGAGGACCCCCTCTGGCAAAGTACTTAGGATTTTACTGCTAACTGCACACACAGAGGTTAAAGTCCATTTTGTCAGCTGTGAATGCTGCACAGTTTGATAACAGAATGTAATCGAGATGAAAGTAATGTTTGTCATATGAATGCACTCTGCTTGTACAAATGCAGGCCTGAGTCAGTTCGTTCTCATCTGCTTAGAGATCATCATAGATAGAAGCCTGGGGGTGTAACCTTGATTAGGCCAGAAGCCAAGGGCTCAAATCTGCATGGCATGTACTATACATGTATGTGTGAACCAGGCCCACACACACAAACACAATCAAAAGCCTTGAGTATCTCCATAGTGGCACAAGACTTACTTATTTTCTCCCACTACTGTTTTCAACACCAGAGTTTCGGCTGCTGAATTTCACCATGCCAGGTGGTGTATAAAGGCCAAAAGAAGGTGGCGGCCTGCAGAAAAGAAGTAAATTGTGCTGAAATCTGGAGGAGGTCAATCCATTCATTGGTTGTGCAGCTAAGCTCAAATTCAGTAGGAGATCCAGAATCATTTATCCAGATCATTTGTCAAAACCTATGCTGTGTTGAATTCTCTCCCCCGCTCTCTCTCTCTCAGAGTGCAATCCTTACGAACTTTCCAGCACTGACATAGCTGTGCCAATTAGAATCATAGAGTTGGAAGGGACCTACAAGGTCATCTAGTCCAACCCCCAGCCTTTAGCAGGAAATCCTCTTAGCGCATCTCCAGCAGGTGCCTGTCAAGCCTCTGCTTGGAGGTCTCCAGTGAGGGAGAATCCACCACCTCCCTCGACAATCTGTTCCACTGTTGAACCGCCCTTATCATCAAGGAAATCTTCCTGATGTCCAGCCAGAATCTCTTCTCTTGCAGTTTGTAGCCATTGGACCTAGTTCTACTGTTAAAGGCAGATGAGAACACATTTGTCCTTTCTTCCTTATGACAGCCCTTCAGATATTTGATAGCACTCTGATATGAAACGGCATGTGCTGCATCCTGCAGTTGGGGGCAGTCATGGAGACCTCCTCAAGATAAGGGAATGTTTGTTGCCTTGCCTCAGAGCTGCATGGCCCTTACCCTGGTGCTGGAAAGTTGGTTAGGATTACGCCCAGTGATGTCATGCAGGGGGAACGCGGGGGAACTCAGTTCCACTAGTTAAAATTAGGGCTGCCTCCGCCCACTTCACTCTCCCCCCTCCCAATTCCTCTGCAAAGAGCTTTTCTTCTTGGTTGGCCGGCACTCAGAGGGTTAAAGGGAGCGACTCTGGATTCCTAGGGGGGCGAAGGCAGTGATGTCATTCAGGGGGAACAGACCAAAACGGGCGTTCCGGATCCTAACGGGCTCCGTGGCTGGTTCCGGGTTCCTGACAAGTGCCAATCAAAAGTGAGTTCCTGTTCCTAAATCATTTGAATGACACCACTGGTTACGCCCCCCTCTCTCTCCCTCCCCCCCCACACATTTTCATTTACTGCATAACAAAATGCAAAATGCAGTTGGACAGGCCCACTAGCATGTAAGAAGTCTACCTAGTCTCAGAAACATCACTGGAGTTTCTTTTAGAGTTCTATTACCACAAAGTAATTTGACATGATGTTTTGTTTCTGGTGAAATTTAACCATTGTCCCCTATAAACACACAAGCACATTCCTTTTTCGCGTTCTCCCACATTCATACTATAAGAACACTCACAGTCTTGAGGTTTTCATTTTACAAAGGAATATTCTGCACAAGTGCTTAATAGTGCTTAATTCAATGGCTAATGTCTATCCTTTCACTCTGATCAGGTAACTAGGCAACTTGGCATTGAACTTCTTTTACTGAGATGCTAGTCAAGGTCAAACCAATTGATTAAAATACCAACTAGCGGAGTCCATATAATGTGGTTCCAAGGTGGCCCCAGTCATTTCCATGTGCACCTCATTAGATCTGATTGCACTGAAGTGAGCTGTAATTCTCGGTTAATCTAAACCAGCTAAGCGACTAGAGTGCCATTTCTCAAGCGCACTCACATGAGTAATTTGGAGAATGTGTTGCAGCTGAGTGTACGCTCAACAAGGTGTTCAGCCAATCCTTTGGCTGATGTTTGGATGGGTGTGCTTCCAGGATACATGTGTTTCCAAACAGATGTATGTATGTATGTATGTATGTACTACTTTTCCCATGCCGAAGCAAATTATGTTTCCAAGGGTACCCCAGGGTGTTAATTGGCCGTAAGCGCACATGCTGTCTCAAAAGAAAAGCCACAGCGCACTCCTATTTTTATCCAAAAGGAAGCGAAAGGGCAATGACGCTGCTCATCAATGAAATTTCATGACCACAATAATTAACACAAGTACAGTACAGTCCTGTTTAGAATTTATGTCTTCCAGTAAATTTAATTACTTCCCCCTGTGGCTCTAAGTTGAGGGTGACTTCAAAACAAGGACTCATTCTATTACATTTAATTACTTCCATCATGGTTTGAATGGCAGTGGGGTTTGCTATTAAGGAATGGCAGCTTCCAGGCAAAGATATATGGTATATAAATAAATTTTGCCTAACTGCATTCAATAAATAACTGAAAGCCTCTGCATCAGGTGTGTTTAACCAATTTTGGGCACCTCTGTTTTATGGTTTAGGGGTTTTTCCTCTCATTACAACTCAACACCTACTTCATTAAGACAGCTAAGAATAAATGTCATTAATGCTACAGTCCTGTGACCTGGCCAACAATTTTAGCTGGCTAGAAAATGGAACTTCACCACCACAGTGGCATGGAAATAGTTTTTCTGTAGCTTTGTGAGGGCTGTGCAAGACTCCATTTTTCCATTTCCATTGGGGAAACAAAAATTATGAATCAGTCCCATTAGGTTCAGTTTTCCATTCATTATAAAATTAGTGCCCAGCCCTAAGGTTTATCCCATGTCTCCATGGTACTATTTCGAAGACTAAAATCACATAGGTGCAGCCAATCATGTATTCATTCGGGTAGGACCTGAAATGTATACATTCATCTTTCCCACCCGCTCATTGGTTGGCATAAGAATTCCTTCATATAGTGTATCCAGATTGTTGACCTGTAAAAATGAGCTCAGGCAAAGTCTTTATCTGGAAAAATGTAGCTATGTACGATCAGCTAATATGGGAACAGTCCTCATGTTATTATTAGTTGTATTTACATTCCCCCCTTCTAGCTGAGAGTGGTAGAGAGTGGTACACATTGTTTTTCATTAGCCCCTTTTATGACACCCTAGTAGCTTAGCTGGGGGGATGAGAATTTGGGGCCTGGTGACCAGATGCCACCTCCTGTGTCATCGCATTTCCCCCCTGCACAGAAACCCTCCTCCTCTGCACATGGGCAGCCCTGGCCTGACAACTGCTCCATTTGGAGCTGTATGGGATCGAAGGCAGACAGGAAGGCCCATTTCATGGTACCTCCGACCCCACCCCAGAAAACTATCACTCCACCACGGGGGAGGGGGGCAATTTGCAGCCTAGCTTTGCCACTGGGATGCCCCTGTTCAACCCAATGTAATCTAGCCAGCTTCATTGCTAAGTGGGGAATTTAACCCTGGTTTCCCAATTCCTACTTCAGCATTCTAATGCTATACCTCACGGATATTTTATTCATACATGTGCATATGTGCCGCTCCTTCCCATTGAATTATTCCCCTTTTCTCAATTGGGTGACAACACAGCGGTGGGAAAGAACTATGTAACTGGTTAATCCTGAGTCATTCTGGCCTGCTGAGTAGAACCACCACAGTATAGGATGATGTGCTGGAAATGTGGCCCCTGCACAACTGCGGTAATGAGGGAAGGGGCTCTTCTTATGAAAAATGTTCTTAGGCAACCAACAAGGGCTCATTATGGAATGTTTCCTCTTCAGAACTGGCACTAGCCACACATTGAGTCCTGTTTAACATTAAAGACCATCTCAGAACAAATTCCATTGCCCTGAAGAGGGAGGTGTCATATCCATTCTTTGCCAATGCTTTGGCAAGTTGCAATATCACCTATATTAAAGGAAAAAAACGGACTCCAGAAGCCACAATGAGAGAAGTTTATACAGTCATTATTACTTTTTTTTGAATGCAATGTTCATAAAAATTTCAATTTAAGTGATTTTCAATTACATTCCAGCAGCAGCTCATGGGGAAACGAGACTTGATAACCTTTTGAAAAAGTTAGAGACTGGCTATAATTGGCATTCCTTTTATCTGCACGAGCTCATCTTTCCCACCCTCTCATCGCATGGCACAAGAGTTCCTTCATAAATTTCACATGCTGTGGCCTTTTCGATATAGATGCAGTACTTCTTAACTGTCCCCAAAGATATGAGCAGTAAAACAGCTAAATATATAAAAAGACACTTAAGTACTCCCTGGGAAGAAAGGGATCTGCATAAAGAACTGCTGTTATATCACTGTCATTAGCAATTGGTTCAGTCACTGAAGAGAAGCTTCTGCTAAATGATGATGGAGGCCATACTAATGAACCAGCTCCCTTGTAAAGAATGGCCGGACCTCTTTTTCCTTTGTGGCTATCCTCTCCAATAACTTTTTCAAAGAAAAGTGAAATTTTGTCACTGTATGGGAGCCAGTAAGCAAACAGCTCAATAAAATACTTGTGGCAGTGGAACAGCCAAGAGACTCCGCGGGTTAACAGTCAAGCAACATGCATGTTGTCACGTCCCTGGGGCGGGGTGGCAGGCTTGAGGGGTCCAAAGGGGTTCGTACCCCACCAGGTGTGTTGGTAACTGTCGACAAGAGCCACAGGAAGCCCCATGAAGGTTGAGCTGGTTCAAGCAGGTAATGTCAGCCTCAGCCCAGTTGCAGCGAAAGGGGGTTGCTTCACCCTTGGTCCTTTACCCTGGGAGTAGGAGACTGTTGTAGGAGTAGGAGACCTCCTGCTCTGCCTTCCTGTACACGACTGCCCATATCACCGGCTGCTTGCTGCATTTTATGGCTAGGTCCCGCCCCTGATACTCCAGCCCTTCCTCTCTTCCTGAGACAGGCCTAGCTGCCCAGAAGGGCATGAGGGTTTGCAAGATCAGGATTTGCAGGAAAGAGGAGACCGTACTCTCCATCTCCAGGGTTTTGGCCTGGCTTGGCCGATCCTCCTCCTGCTTTCCCTGAGGGCCTTGCTTGGACCCTGGTGGGAGGCTGGAGGCTGGATGGGGCCGTTCCTCACCCATGGAGGCGACCCTCGGGTCCAGGTAAGGCTGGAGTCCAGGGGGACCCGGGACACATGTCAACATGCATATTTCATGCAGCTTTACCCTGCAGCTGGGTTAAGCAAGGGGTCATGAGATCAGTACCAAGTAGGCATCTTGTTGTCTCGCTTGCTCCCTGACGCATCTGGTGGGCCACTGTGAGATACAGGAAGTTGGACTAGATGGGCCCTTGGCCTGATCCAGCGGAGCTCTTATGTTCTTAAGTAGTACTCCATACAGGGATAAGCAGAATGCTTCAATCTAGCCCGCTTCAGATCACTAGATTTTTTTCATTTTTCCTTCAACTTTCTCCTTACATAGTTGCTAGGATCAATCCACTATTGCCTGACCTTTCCAGGAAAATTTTTGGTCCGTTTTTCCATGAACCAAGGTGGACGTTGCAAAGATTCATCACAAGTTCAGTTTAGGTGCTGCCACAGAACAACATCAGCTCCTGAATATTCTCTTACATTACTGCTTCACAAGATCCAGCAATAAAGCTCACCCTCAGCCGCATAGTTCTTAATTCATAGCATTTTGCTATAAGACTTTTCATTGGGGTGGGAAGCATTCATCTGATATACTAAGAGCACAATCCTAACCGGGAGCTAAGATGGCCCAGTTAGGCCTGCAAAGTTTGGCCAGCACAAGGGACACTGTAAATTGTGTTGGTACCACTCTCTGAGTCAGAGAGGCCAGCACACAGATGTGCACTAATCCTTCCTGACTCCAAGAGTGGTCCAAACACACTTTACAGAGGCACTCATGCTGGCTGAATTTTGCTGGCCTAACTGTGCCAGCCTAACTCCAGGTTAGGATTGTGCTCTAAGATTGTGCCAAACTGTGAACCAAATTGCCCACTCCTTCTCATCTTTGTATATCTTTTTTTTAATGCATTGGTTATCCACCAAAAGGAAACATAAAGACTAGAGAAGGTGAAAGAAAGGAAAAAGGCCACCTCTCACTTAGCCCTCATCTGCCAAATTTCATCCCTGAGGAATTTTTACAGCTGAGCTGTAAATCCTTGAAATAAGGGATTTGCAATATAAACACTGACACAAGCTGAACTATAATGGTAGTTGTAGGGCTGGTTGTACGTTTATGCCTAAGAACACAGTACATGTGGCCTTTACAAACTTCCATGAAATTCATTCATGCTCTTAATTCATACAAAACAGGACACTGACATGGGACAGATTAGCTCTTGCTTGATCAGCGCTCAGAACAGCATGAAAGATGGAGTGACTGCTGAAACTTGAGAATGTGAGAGAGTTCACCAAGCCACTTCTTGTGTGTGTGTGTTCTCTTTTCTTACTTTTTTTGTTAAAAGTGATGACTCTGGAAATGTTAGCTCAGTGTTTCTCAGACTGTGGGTTGCAAGCCAAATTCAGGTGAGCCCTCATTCATTTCAATGTGTACCGTATTTTATTTTTAATATATTAGACTTCAGGCTGCCATGATATGTGACTGCGGTTGGGTAAATGTTACAGATCTATACTTTTAAGTGGCTACTATGCATATTAACGGGACGTGGTGGCGCAGCGAGTTAATCCGCTGTTGCTGGGCTTTCGACCGCAAGGTTAGGTTGGGAGTTTGAGACTGTGTGACGGAGTGATCTCCTGTTGCTTGTCCCAGCTCCTGCCAACCTAGCAGTTCGAAAGCACCTAAATGCCAGTAGATAAATAGGTCCCTCTTTTCTTACTTTGAAAAGAGTACTTCGGTGGGAAGGTAACGGCATTCCGTGCGCCACGGCGTAGAGTCATGCCGGCCACATGACCACGGAAGCTTGTCCTCAGACAAAAACACCGGCTCTACAGGCTTTGAAACGGAGATGAGCACCGCCCCCTCCAGTCGGTCACGACTAGACCATTCGGTCGTGGAGAAACCTTTACCTTTATGCATATTAACAGTAAGGGCACAGTCCTAACCAACTTTCCAACATTGACATAGCTGTGCCAATGGGGCATGTGCTGCATCCTGCAGTTGGGGGGCAGCCACAGAGGTCTCCTTAGGGTACGGGTATGTTTGTTCCCTCGCCTTAGAGCTGCATTGCCCTTACTCCAGTGCTGGAAAGTTGGTTAGATTTGTGTCCTAAGAGTAAATGGGGTATAATCCTGGGGAAGTGTGAAAAGGATTGCAGCCTTTGGAATGTTTGGTGATTTTTTTTTTTTTTAAACAGATGAGCAACTCCTTGGGAGGGTTAAGAGGGTTCTCCTTTATTTTAGTTTTTTTTTAAAAAAAAAAATTATACTTACTGTTAACTTTTAATGTACTTACTAGGGGTGGTTGTAAGCTGGCAGTAAGCTGTTACTGCCAATTCTGGTATAGCAAATGTGCTATAATGCATGTTTGCAGTGATGCTGAAGGGCCTACCACAGGTGCACAGCTACCACAGGCTGGTGGAGCAGCTTTTGGGGGTGGGGGAAGGTGGAACTCGGCGGGGAAGGGGCGGAGCAGTGCGTGGGACTGGCATCCTGAACCCCCACCTTGGGCTCGGATGCCCGACATGGGGATTGCCAAATAGCTGGCAGAGACTTGAGTCACCCCATTGCAGGGGCCAGGGCTTTCCCTGGGGAAAGGGGATAAATGCCTCCTTCCCCCAAGGGAGACTCCAGCAGCTGCTGCAGCTCCCACAGGATGCAGCCATTTTGCTGGGCAGATCAGGATTGGGCTGCTAATTAACTAGATTAGATTTTGTCTTAACATTAGATTAGGGTGTTAACAATTTTCCTGTTTGATGATGCCACTTCCAGCCACGACATCACTTCCAGGTTAATGACATCACTTCCAGTTGATCCCAATAGATTGCCATTCTAAAAAGTGGGTCCTGGTGCTAAAACATTTGAGAACCACTGTGTTAATTGATGTTAAGATCCTCTTCAGAGGCTGTCATCTGTGTGCTCTACTACCAGAGGGTCGGGGGGGGGGTTGGCAATGAGAAGAGAGTGGCGGAAGTGGCACCATCTTCACAGCAGGGGCACCATGGTTCTGGAATGTTCTGCCCAGAGAGGTTCACCTGACACCTCCCCTCTCATCTTTTGATGCCAGATGAAACCTTTGTGATTTTCCCAGGTCTTTGAATACGGAATAATTTCAGGTCTCTGCTTTTAACCATGTTGCTGCTGTAGCTGTTTCAACCATGTTTTAGACCTTATGTGGGGATATTTTTTATTATATTTGTTTTTAATTTTTCTTTCTATGTTGCTAGCTGCTCTGGTAAAGATTTGAAAGGTGGGAATATTCATTTAAATACGAAGTGTAAAAATATTTGAATACAATAATCATTAAATAATAACACATCCCCTGCTTTCTGATGCATTTGTTTTCAAGACCAAGAAAGTATGTTCAAACCACTTGCACTACATTTTAGAATGCTTGTAATGCTTGTGAATATTTTTATTCTATTGTACCAGCATTCAAGGCAACTTGCTACAACTGTTAAAACCGTTAAAGAACAGTAAAATTATAACGAGCCGAGTAAAACCACATAAGCAGAAGCTGTTGGTTCAAATTAAAAGGATATGAAAATATCTTAAAAGGCTATGAAAGCTCCCTAGTGATG
Source organism: Lerista edwardsae (assembly GCA_029204185.1). Classification (NCBI taxonomy): domain Eukaryota; kingdom Metazoa; phylum Chordata; class Lepidosauria; order Squamata; family Scincidae; genus Lerista; species Lerista edwardsae. The sequence goes on from JAJKFI010000096.1 coordinate 2,698,048, forward strand.
GAGCTGTATGCAAACTTCTTGGGGCAGGGAGTTGCACATCCTGGGTGCTGCCACTAAGAAGACCCTCTCCCTCTCCCATCCATCACATCTCTGTGAATGACAAGGCATGCAGCCAGTAGTGCTATCCAGCCGGTACGCTGGGCGGGACTTATGTTTGATCGGCAGTCCGCCCGTTGCGTCACGGGCGGGAAAGCGGCGGAACGCGGCATGACACAACGGGCAGACTGCCGATCAAACGTAAGTCCCGCCCAGTGTACCGGCTGGATAGCACTACTGCATGCAGCCCAGTTGCTATTTGATTTTCCAGTTTCTTATTATTTCTGCTCCTCGCTATGCTTCTGCCTACTTTAAATTCACGTTTATTTTGGATCTACCGAAATCTCATTGTTCTAACCCCAGAAAATCACTATGCAAGAGTCATCACCATCTGAGTTTTCAGGTTTTGTGTTGTTTTTTCCAAATTCATTCTCAAATGTAAAGCACTGCTTTCCTAGCCATATAGAGGACCATACTGTAAGATAAAAAAATTATATTCCAAGCTGAACTTCATCCTGAGTACGGCTTTGAACTTTTTCTTTTTTTTTAAAAGAAAATCCCTTGAGAGGAAATCCGAGAAAAGTCTTGCTCCCCTGAACAATTCGAACGCTTGACTCGTATAATGCTGTTATATAATGCCTTTCTGCTGAGACCACCAGCTTTGACCGTGCTTGTGGAGGTCCCCTACACTTGGTTAGAATGTAATAAGGCTTAGATCATCAACATATTTTACAAGGCCAGCTAACACTTCGCAAGCTAAACAATTACAGCCCTGATCAGCGTGGGCAGAATTTGAACTGGGGGCATACAGGTGGGATCACTTTTGTTTCCTATTATGAGTCCCTTGAGCTATTTCACATCCCCATCTGTAACCTTTTAACCTACTTGGTGTGAATCTAATTTTTTTCCCCGATGTTGGTCTTTCCCCAGTCAGTTGCTGTTTTCTCAAAATCAGTTTTTTTTTTACTGGTTGTGTTGGAAACATGGATCACAACAACCTAAAACATCACAGTCAATGGCCACCAACACATTGTTTTCTCCATAGGGAATGCTGGTTGTCTTCATAATTAGTTAATTCCCACACTGCCAGCCAATTCTGACTCTTCCGACAGGGCTGGAGGATGAGTCGAAGGCATGGAAATAAACCAAATACATGATGAATGGCTGCAGAGCGGAGAGAGCAGCCGAAAACTCCTGCAGAGCCAAAACAATCCAGCCAAAGCCAAATAAACAACTGTTAACACACACTGCAGCAGCTGCAAAAAGAGAGTAGCAAAAACCCCAACTGTGAACAAGTGTTAGCCAGCTCACGGCATTAATCTTGGAGCAACGGATGCTGAGACAACTTGGACGGGCTCATCTGCCTATCGGCTACGCCTTCCCTCGATGCATGCTCATTTCTTCATCTTGGGTTGTATCTCCCATCTTGTTGGTCAAGGATAATTCCAGAATTTGGGCTGATTGTGCAAAGTGTGGCTACTCCCCCCCCCCAGCCTTCAGTATCACCCAATAACATAATAATTCTTGGAGAGACATGCAATGGAGGTCTCTGCTGGATCTCTTACAGATGGGCATTCCACAAGTGGAGCAACTACCACCCTTTGAACTACTACAGCAGAGCCGTACTCAGCTCACAGTGTGCCGGGGGCGGGGCAACACCACCGTGTCTCTAGCGCAGCCGGCCCGCCCCCATGCGTGACCCAGCCACACCTCCATTTAGGAGCAATCAGAGAGCAAGGGAGGGTGGGGGGGCCAAAAAATGCATGATTTCCACAATGCTGCACCCAACCACAGCCAGCGCCTGCCATGCTCGCCTCCCCCCTGTGGCACCCTACCTATGCGTCTGTACTACAGCTGTTCCACGAAGCAGGCTTTATTTGAAGATCTTTGCATTTGCGAGATTCACACGGGAGATGATATGCTCACCTACAAGGGGCCTACCTTTGATTTACATGGAAAACTGCCAAACATCCCTTATGCTGTGTCATATCAATAGCCCAGCTTGGCACACTTGGCCTCTCCTTGAATCATGCCCTCGGACAGGCTCTTGATTCAACTTTTCTTCTCTGTGTTCATTGCAGCCACAAACCTGACCTGCTTAGGAGGCAACTGCACCTAAAGGGAGCTGAATTAAAGCATTGATAGCGACCTTCCAGGGTAGTAATGGGGAGTCCTATTGTCAAACTATATAAATTATGGTCTGATAGATTACTCTTGAGTTTTTATCTTTTTAATTTTATCCGTGAACATCTTATATGTCCTTGTATTTATGTGATTATGCCATTAAAGGTATTTGAATTTTTGGGAGCTGAATTTAAAATGATCAAAAATATGTTTTTTTCCATAAATTTCAAAGATCTATGCACCTTTGTGCATGTGTATCATTAGTGATGGTGAGTAGGCATCAATCATTATGAAACTGCCACCAAGTTAAGGGAACCATTGTAGCATTGATGTAGTATATTTTATACTATATGTTAACACAGATGCTGGGCCAGGATATTAGAGTAACTATTAATCTCTTAACCAATTAACTCACCCAGAACAGTCAATCTCTAGCAAATGGGTCTCTGTACAGCGCTTATACACTGTATATCCAGAAATAGCAGTAAGAGAAGATTGTTTTTAGATTTTCCAGCAATGAGTGAGAGGAGATAGCCAAGACATGTTGATTCAGTTCTTCCGATTAGCAACAGAGAATTTGCATCCAGAGAGAGGGAATGAGAAGGAGAGAAAGTCACCTACTGATTAATTTATAATAAATACAGTAGATTTAAGTTACGTGAAATATTTAAACATAGTATTTTCAACCAAAGGCTCAAGGAGGGTCGGTCGGTCGGTCGGTCGGTCTCTCTCTCTCTCTCTCTCTCTCTCTCAGGGTACAATCTTAACCTGGAGTTAGGCTGGCACAGTTAGGCCAGCAAAGTTTGGTTGGCACAAGGGACACTGCAAAGCACATTTGGACCATTCTTGGAGTCAGAGAGACCAGCACACAACCGCCATAAAGCGTGTTTGGACCACTCTCGGAGTCAGGGAGGATGGCTCATGTCTGTGTTCTGGCCTCTCTGAGGGCGCAATCCTATGCAGAGCCAGAATGGTGAGGCCGAATTGGAGCCCCCTCCCCCCATGGCAAGGGAGCATTTGCTCCCTTACCATAGGGAAAGCTCCAGCCTTCCCTATGTGCTCCTCGGATCTGCGCCTGCAGATCTGCGCCTGCAGATAAGGTCACTTCCCAATCCCGCCCATGTTGCGCACCCTGCTTCCATCCCTCCAATCCCTGTGTTGCCTCGGCACGGAGCTTCCCTTGTGCCGACTGGCTTTTTTCGGCGCAAGAGAGGCTCAGTGCGGACGCAGCAGGGCCGGCGCTGCCAGCAGCACCGGTCCTGTTGCCTTAGTGCTGACACAGGGGGGCTGCTAGGTGCCCCCCATCGGCGCTAAGCGCCAGATAGGATGGCGCTGTAAGAGTGGTCCAAACATACTTTAAGGTCTCCCTTGTGCCAGCCAAACTTTTCTGGCCTAACTGTGCAATCCTAACTCCAGGTTAGGATTACACCCTGAAAAAAAAAAATAAGAGGCTGACACCTGTACCAAGATTTGTAAACTACATACATGGTTTCTGATGCCTTTACACATTTATATTTTCACTTCTAGTTGCTCGTGGATTATGGCTAGAGGGGTTTGAAAATAGTGTTATTTAATTTACTTAGAAGGAAGCTCATGGTGTTCGGTATGACTTATCTGGTCTCTATATGACATTCTAATTTGTCCTGGTCAATCCTCACTTATGGATCTGTTCCTACTTCCTATCTGTTAGCATATCTCAACATCTCTTACGACTGTGTCTTTCTGAAATCTCATGTTAAGGCTATACCAGTAGAATGGCGACTGTAGACACTTTGCTGTGTTGTAGTTTTACAGACAAGCCACTTGAATGTTTGTGCTAAACAAATAATATATGTATGTTTAGTAAACCTCTGAGAATTGGTTGTGTAAAGGATGCAGGTGCTCCTTATGTGAACCTGACAAAACATTCTCTCCACCTTTGCAATAGAGTCCTGTCAGTATAAGGATGAACTTAATATGGCACTGTCAATTTCACCTCTACAGTGAAGCAGCCTCTGGACTCTGCTGCAGACAGGGGGCACTATTGGCAATTGAATCCCTTCTCTCTCCACTGTTCTTTGTAGCCTTTGCTCTAATATGCAACAACAGCACGCTGGAAATTGTGGGTCAGCATGCATCCCAGTGTTCAACCTGAAATCAATTCGAGCTTTTGTGCAAAAAAGGTCAAACTTTTATGAGCACTGACCATCTGCAAAAGGTTCACAAAAGTTTTGAATCAAAAGAACCTTTGTGAGTGGTCGATTGGCTCAAAGAGGCTCAAACTTTTGTGGCACGTTTGTGTTTGCCTTGATTCTGCTGGCAAACATATTCAACAGTTCAGTAGAGCTCAATACATCAAGTTCCCTTGATAGGACGTGTGCAACATCTCGAACAGCAGGGAAAGTGCAAAAGGGGAGGGGAGAAAATTGACCAACTTTCACTAATCTCAGCAACCATCAAAAGCCATTCACTGGAAATTTACAAGGGATTACCAATTTTACCTGAAGGGACATCACCATATTGTTTACAAAAGTAGGGCAACAGTGTTCTCTCTCTCTCTCTCTCTCTCTCTCTCTCTCTCTCTCTCTCTCTCT
>JAJKFI010000096.1:2702790-2714956 GCA_029204185.1 Lerista edwardsae
CTCTCTCTCTCTCTCTCTCTCTCTCTCTCTCTCTCTCTCTCTCTCTCAGTCACTCACTCACTCACTCATACACACAGACACACACTTTTGCTTTCTGCACAATACACTCATTGTTGCGAGTTGTTTACATACAGTCCACAATGGAGAAGTTAAATTAGTGGGGCACATCAGCGTGGCATTCTATTTTATCACATTTTCAGCTTGAAGGACTAACCTCATACATGGCAATAGGTACAGTACTAAGTACAGAAGCAGAAGCAATGGGCACATTTGTATTGGAAACCTACCCAACTCCCCAATCCTATCCCCCATCATTGGTGCTGATCCAGCTGTGCTGATTGAGCACGTGCTGCATCCAATGGGGGGGGGGTTAGTTGACAGGATGGACAAAGGATGTAAGTGAACATACTTTTTACTTAACCCACCCAAGTAGGCTGCCCAGTTGCCCATGTGTCTCTTCAGACCTATGTCAGCCACTTTGCTGGCATACGTCCAAGGACAGAAAAGGGGTGGGGGTGGGCCAGCCTGGGAAAAAGGAGATCGGATCCTGGAGCCCCCTGAAGCCCCCTGCCCTTTCTATCCCCACTAGGCCTCCATCACCAAAAGTACCAGCCCTTAAGAAGGTTTTGGGCGCCCCTGCTATGTGTGCCATGCTGCAGCCCATTTGTGGCAGCAGTTGGCACTCGCTTGGCTGAAGCCCAGCTTTCGTGCAGCTGGAAAGTGACAATGAGAGCCCTTACTTTAGGATTGGGCTCTTAATTGCATCACGTGAGGGGGATCCTTGAGGAAAGTTCAGCAATTCACGGTTGAATCATGAATGAAGCAGTGATGTGAGAAAGCAGAAACACTACTGATGTTACCATGTGGAAGTCACAATATCCACGTCATGCTATCTGAAGTGACTGTCACAAAAAGTGTTCTCCAGACAGAATGATACAGATTTTATTGCATAGAGCAGTGGTTCCCAAACTGTGAGTTGGGACCCACCAGTGTGTCATAAGCCAATTTCAGGTGGGTCGTGAAGCACCAAGAGAAGCCATATTGGAAAAAAAATGGGCAGATGGGATGCTGGAAATGGGGAGGGCTGTGTGGTGGTTTTGCTTGTGTCAAGGTTGTAAATAGGTTTTTTTTTCTTTCTGATTCACTTTGCTATTGGAAAATGGCTGAGAAATAACCCAACTTATTGCTGCATTCTCAGGAGAACGGCAGGCTCGGGTGTCAAGTATTTGCACTTCTGCTCATGACATCACTTCTTGTGGGTCCCAGACAGACAGTCGTTCTAAAAAGTGAGTCTGGCTGCTAAAAATTTTGAGAACCACTAGGATAGAGTTTCTGAAACAACCTCATCCAATTACAAAAAAAAGTGCCACTCCAATCATACAAATTTCTGTTGAGTATTCTCAGTGATCAACTGATTCATACATTACATTTCTCCATATGTTATCATCCCCGGGGGTGACTGGTATCAACAATGAGTGAAGAGGCCTTTTCTTTCAGCATTTTGTTTTGTTGTTGTTACTTTGTCTAATGGGGGTGAGTGTTTTGATGATTCTTATTTTACTTTGCAGGACAGCTCCCTGTTTAAATGACACCTTAAGTGGTGGGACTGGGCAACTGAAAGTGCATTTTCCAAACACAGTCAAAACATAAATCTGCTGGTTGCTTTCTAGAATGTATTCCAGGGTCCCTGATGTAGCTACCTTTGCAATTTTTCTGCGTGCGTGTATGAAGCAGATTCTTTCTAAAGAAACACCCCTGCTGATCCAATATGATTGCATTTTACACATAATGAACTGAGGTGGGTGAAAACCTATTTGGAAAATTCCTTCTCTCTTGGGTGGAACTTCAAGCAGACACGAAGTATACATTTTATTTTCGTTGGCAGAAAAAAATTCAAAGTACATGACCTCCAATTCTGGGAAATAAACACTCCCAATTTTCTCTTTCTCAATAGCTTAAATTAGCTCATTAATATTTGTTGTCATGCTAAACAGAATATACTTTGGAACATCTGTTGAACTGGATTTCGGGGAATGACAATTGGCTACTAATAGCTGCAACAAAGAAAATTATGAGAAGATTGTTTCCGAAGCACAAATGTTTGCTGTTGCTGTTTTCCAGCAGTGAATATGATGTGGGGGGTTGGAAAGAAAGAAATAAACATTAAGATGTGAAGCACTGAGGTCTCCCCGCTGTCTGCATCATATAGTCCATGAATGGGAACATCATTTCGTTACTGGGTAGCTAAACAACTGCTTAAGTGATCAATAAAGGCCATTATCTTAAATCATAGCACGAATTCCCAATATCATACATAAAATCAATAAAACACACAAGAACACGATGGAAATTCTCACTAAAAACAGAGCCTGCTGCTTTGGAAATAATATTTAGTAGGCTGGAATTTTTTTTTGTTTTACTAATTATGAGCTCAGTGGCAGTTTATTCTGCAGTAAATCTGCTGGTGTGAGATTAAACCTGTTATTGAACAGAGTTTTGAATCTACTGCAAAGCACTCATCACCGCTGGAGAGTGAACATTGCTGTTATCTCATTTAAAAGTTGGCCAGCAAAGCAGCCCATTTGTTTAAAATGCAATTAAGCTGGTGTCTTGAAGAGAAATTAGCAAGGAATACTTCATTCTGAAGGCATAACAGGTCTGTTCACAGTCAGTCACCCTGCAATTTGGGACTCCTTTGCAACCTGGGACCCTCTTCTATAAGGATATGCATTGCAAAAGGAGTACAAAAAGGGCAATCCTGCTCAGTGAGATGGGTCAACATTTCCTCTTTATTCCCAATAAGTTAGAGGCATGCTCAAGTTGCAGGCACAGCAAGGGGTCAGGCTGCTCATCAGCAGAACAAAGGTTTGCTTGGGATCTGCGTTCAAGTTTTGCCTCTGCTGTAAAATCAAATTCTTGTGCCGGTTGCTGTCTCTTCCATCAGTGTAATGACCTCTCCCATTTAAAAGCACAGTCCTAACCTGCATTAAAAAGACTAAGATCATGGCCACCACTCCCATCACTTCCTGGCAAATAGAAGGGGAAGAAATGGAAGCAGTGACAGACTTTATTTTCCTGGGCTCCAAGATCACCGCAGATGGTGACTGCAGCCATGAAATTAAAAGACGTTTACTTCTTGGGAAGAAAGCTATGGTGAACCTAGATAGCTTAATCAAAAGCCGAGACATCACCCTGCCAACAAAGGTTCGCATAGTCAAAGCGATGGTTTTAAGAAAGCCATAAGAAAGGCAGAGCGTCGAAGAATCGATGCTTTTGAATTATGGTGTTGGAGAAGACTCTTGAGAGTCCCCTGGACTGCAAAGAGATCCAATCGGTCAATTCTCCAGGAAGTCAAGCCTGATTGCTCCCTGGAAGGACAAATCCTGAAGCTGAAGCTCCAATACTTTGGCCACCTGATGAGAAGAGAGGACTCTTTAGAAAAGACCCTCATGCTGGGAAAGATTGAAGGCAAAAGGAGAAGGGGGCGACAGAGGATGAGATGGTTAGATAGTGTCACCGAAGCAATGAATATGAAATTGGGCGAACTCAGGAAGCTAGTGGAGGACAGGGAGGCCTGGCGTGCTGTGGTCCATGGGGTCGCGAAGAGTCGGACACGACTTAGCGACTGAACAACAACAACAACCTGCAGTGAGGCCGGCAGAGTTAGGCCAGCAAAGTTTGGCCCGCACAAGGACTGCTGTGAAGTACGTTTGGACCACTCTCGGTGTCAGAGGGAATGGCGCACGTCTGTGCTGTGGCCTCTCTGATTCTGAGAGTGGTCCAAACATACTTTACGGCGTGCCTTGTGCTGGCCAAACTTTGCTGGCCTAACTCTGCCGGCCTCACTGCAGGTTAGGATTGCACCTTAAGTTATGTATGTCAGTGGAGAAGGAAAAACAAGGTTCTGTCAAATCCTATGTCAATCCCATTAAGATATGCACACATGGTACCCTTGGGAACTAGACTGTGTCTGTAATGTAAAACACATGTAATGCTAAATAAGTGGGTTACATGAGCACCAATCAAAGCTAATACGGTACTTGATAAATTGGTTTCAAACCAAGCATTGTTGGTCACTTTTTTTGTGAGGATTTCATTTCAAGCAATCCTGTGGCCCAAGAGAGAATGAACTAATTGGTGTGGTTCTGTTTACAGCTGAAATCCAGATATAGCATGTGTGGGGATGGGGTGGGTAGAATAGCAGTGTGTCTATTTTCTTCACTCCGGATTTTCATGGTGGATCATTTGTGAATGGACCCGAAAGGCACAATACTGGGTCTGTTTAAGTTTAAACAGAAGATTTAGCCGAGAGGGTTAATGCCTCCGTTTGCCCGAAGAACAGCTGAAGATCTCAAGGTCGTGAGCTCGGGACTGCCGGAAGTCTCTGCGAGCAGCAGACCTTGCAAACTGCGGCTGATTAAAGCTGAGTTTCAGCTGCCTCGTGGGAGGAGGAGTGTGCTGAAGACAGCTGCGTCTCTGGTGGCAGCAGGGAAGCCTCATCAGCCAGCAGAAGACAGACGGGTGGCTAAAGAAAGTGGGCTAAATCCAGAAAGAAAGGTCTGTATGTGTGTAGTTCTTGAAAGATAGAACATGTCTGTAAATTGTAAAAACCTTCGGGTTTATGAATAAAAGTCTGCCCATGTAAACCGCCTTGAGTTTCAGTCACTAGAGAAATCTAGTGATCTTAAGAAAGGTGGTATATAAATACATGTATTATTATTATTATTATTATTATTATTATTATTATTGTATTCAATGGGGTCTCCTCCCAGGAAGCTGGGTACAGGATTACAGCTTCAATGTGTAAAAATTGTACATGGATAGGTTCTTTCTATATAGTTGATCACGTGTGGCTTTGCAAGGTATCAGATCACATATGGAACTTGAACACACATAGGGGATCCATGAGTACATGAAAGAGGAGGAGATCCAGCAGATCTTATCACTCTCCCTACTTTCTCCGTATGCCTGCATTTGTGTATTACACGTCTTCCCAGGTGTGTTTCTCCCACTTCCCATTCTGAACATGGATGCTGTTCCAGTGATACACCAGAGCTGCAATCTTTGAATGGTTCATTCCATGCTTTGGGGTCAAGTTGCAACACACCTCCTATTGACCCTTGTTTAAAGCCAAAAGGGTAAATGCACCTGGGAGTTCTTACATCAACTTACTTGCTTTTCCAAAAGAAAAAAGAAAAAAAAAGTGGGGCTAAAGGTTAATTTAGAAGGCTAACTTTCAAAACCCCAGGTTCTTCCTATGTTGAAGTGAGTCCCCATGAGGCTATTTCAAAGATTTCAAACACTACAAGGAAGAGCGGAGGGGGCTGTAGCATCTTTTTCCTAAGAAGGCTCCAAAGCATCTATTTTCAACACAAAGAAACCTGTGGATTTGAACACTAAACTTTCAATCTGCTTAAAGCTAGAACTGAATTTGTAGTGGCAGCATGGAAGTCCATACAATTAAACTCTTTTTAACACTTTTCCCCCCTCTGCCAAAGGCAGCTTCAACCTCAGCTGCATTTAGTTCAAAGACAAAAGAATCTGCAGCTGGTGCCTCAGTGGAGAATGCTACTCTCGAGCACCACGAGAGATTTTAGATCCCTGGGGCATTTATTCATTTGCAGGAATAAATAACACAATAGCAGATTTTACACACACACACACACACACACACACACACACACACACACACACACACACACCCCTCTGTTATTGTTACAGTTCTTTTGAGGATATTCAATCAGCGTTATCTGAAGGCTGCTTCATATGTCAGAGAAGCAGAGGAAGCAGATGTACTGTTTTGAGTTTGTGTTCTGCTTTCTCCTGGAATGGGACTCATTCACCTGCGCTCACAGTGACATCCAAAAGTCATGAGCACTAATGAACACAGGATGCTGCCTTATACTGAATCAGACTATTTGTCCATTTTGATCATTTGCATACGACAGTGGTATTCAAACCTTTTAGACCGGGACCACTTTTTAGACTGGCACTCGTGTCAGGACCTACTGGAAGTGATGTCATTGGCCTGGAAGTGATGATGTGGCAGGAAGTGACATCATCAAGCAGGAAGTGATGTCATGGTAACGTAATAAAATGACACTCCTGAAAAGCAAATTGGCATTCTTGGACTGCAGCAAGTGTACAACCATGAAACACCCCTGACAGAAAGCAAAATTGGGACAAAATATTGTGTAAAAGCACTGAACTAAAATCAAAATTTAAAAAAAACCCTCGCTTGAAAATTTAAACTATTAACACTCACAAAAGGAATATAATAAGCGTAAGGTCTGCAGTTTCCAAGATGGCTGCTCCCAGCTTTCTGTGACCCGCCTGACATCAGTTCACGATCCACCAAGTGGGTTTTGACCCACAGTTTGAATAACACTGGCATATGAGGTCTGCATAGAAATTGTGGGCTTGTGACAATTGCTGCTTCCTCCTAGTTACCATTTGCAACTGAGTTCCAAAGGAACAAAGGAAGCCGGCTTCTGCTGTACCAGACCACTGGTTTATCAAGCTCAGTTTTGTCTAAGCCAGGGGTCTCCAAACTAAGGCCTGGGGACCAAATCTGGCCCACCACATTTTATCCGGCCCACAGCAACTTAAAAGATTTGACATTTTTACTCTTATTAATATAGCATTTCTCACTTTAAAGATGGAATTGTTTCTTTGTAAATGTCACATTTTTCTTTTGTTCTGAATCATACTGATTAAAAAAATCCAAATAAAACATATTCATTCATTTAAATTTCATTCATTTATAAACCTGATTTTTTTTTAGCCTGCAAAAATCTATAAAATATATGATGTGGCCCTCAAACTGAAAAATCTGGAGACCCCTGATCTAAACCAGTTATGGGTCTCCACCTGATTGTTGATGGGTCGTGAAACTGACAACCTGATAGCTGACAAGGAACATGTATTGAACCCTATGGAAAGTGAAACTGGGCTGCATGTGCATTTACTCATTAGTAGGCAATCGTGCCTCAGTCCACTTTAAAGGGCAAGCAGAGAGGAATGTAATAGCGCCAGAATGTTCCCAATCTGAAGAATGCAGGCTAAAAAAATTCTGGAGAAGGAAGTCCCCCCGCTTCACATTGTCAAAGAAAATATATTGAGCCCTGAGTCACAAACTTGTGTGCTTACTCATGAGTAGGAAAATGTGCCTCATCAAAGGCCATGTGAAGGCAAATGCATGGCCACTGGATTGGTCCTGATCAATTGAACATGGAACTCAACAAATGCCCTAGAATCTGCCCCCCCCCATAGTTAAAAGTAGGGTTGCCAGATCCAAACTGGGACAGAATGCCTATACCTTTAACCATTGTACAGAAGAGGGAATTTGGACAGGTGCAGCTCATCATGGAAGGGTTTCAAAAGTTGCACCTGCCAAAATTCCCTTTTTATGCAATGGTTAAAGGTGGAGGCACTCTGTCCCAGTTTGGATCTGGTTACCCTAGTTAAAAGAATAACTTGAGCAGCTGGTAAAGTGAATTTTTTTGCTAGTGGGACCTGGTACAAAAGGCTTTGGGAACCACTGGTCCATACAGACTGGCATTGGCTCTCCAGATTTTCAGATAAGGACCTAGAGATAGTAGGGATGGGACTTGGACTTTCTCCATTCAAAGCACCTGTTTCTCCACCTCTACATCACTATATTGAATATTAGTGATGGCACATTGATAGGTAGGGCTACCAGATACAAACTGGGACAGAGTGCTTATCCTTTTAACCATTATATAGAAAAGGGCATTTGGCCAGGTGCAGCCCATCATGGAAGGGTTTCAAAAGCTTGTTGTTGTTCAGTCGCTAAGTCGTGTCCGACTCTTCGCGACCCCATGGACCATAGCACGCCAGGCCTCCCTGTCCTCCACTAGCTTCCGGAGTTCGCCCAACTTCATATTCATTGCTTCGGTGACACTGTCTAACCATCTCATCCTCTGCCGCCCCCTTCTCCTTTTGCCTTCAGTCTTTCCCAGCATGAGGGTCTTTTCTAAAGAGTCCTCTCTTCTCATGAGGTGGCCAAAGTACAGTATTTGAGCTTCAGCTTCAGGATTTGTCCTTCCAGGGAGCAATCAGGCTTGACTTCCTGTAGGATTGACTGATTGGATCTCCTTGCAGTCCAGGGGCCTCTCAAGAGTCTTCTCCAACACCATAATTTGAAAGCATCTATTCTTTGGCGCTCTGCTTTTCTTATGGTCCAGCTCTCACAGCCATACATTGCTACAGGGAAAACCATAGCTTTGACTATGCGATACTTCAAAAGCTGCACCTGCCCAAATGCCCTCTTCTATACTATGGTTAAAAGGATAAGCACTCTGCCCCAGTTTGTACCTGCTAATCCTATTGATGGGAGGCACTTTTAAACTGTTTGTCAACCTTCCTGAGTGTTCCTTTTAATCCCACTAACTGTGGCTTCTCACAATCACGCTTCTTTTCAGATAAAATGAATGCCATTTTGTCTGTAATCATATAAAGATGTCTCACTTCCCAGGAACTATCCATACACTTTGGGAAGTCTTTCACACAGTCAACAGAAATGGGAGTTAAAAGTAAAGCAAAGTTAATTTCTTTTTAATTATCTTTTCTTTCTTTTTAATGATCTTTTGATCACAGATAAGAAGAACAAATTACAAGTGTTTCTTCATTATCGGCGGCGCTTGATGATGTCTGGTAAAACACATTGGTAACGTTTCCTATTTTCTTCACGATGCGCTGACAAAATTGGCAGTACATAAGTAGTGGGGGGAAATATGGATTTGGGGCTTTAGAAAAAAAAGTGGCTTAAGAAATCCCAAAGCTAATTACATCTCTGGTGTGCCATGTGCCTTAAAAAAAATTATTTAAAAACAGGTGAATTTACAGTGGCTGCTAGCATTCATGAATCCCCCTCCCCCCCCAAAGACTAGATAAATACATATAGGAATATTATTAATTGGTATTAGCAAGACTGGCTGGAAGTGCAGTTTCTATGTTTACTCACACCAGACGTCTGCATGCACAGTTGCTGAATTCTAGGAATTAACAATATCTAGGATTTCACCAGCTTACTTGTTTAAAACAACAACAACAGTATCAACAATGGTTCCCAATCTGTGTGTCTTGTCGGGGCATCATGCGACCCAGCAGTGAGATTGTGGCATGAGCCTCCGGGCAGTTACAGGAGGCTCAGTGTGAGGGGCAAAGCTGCATCACATGAAAACCATGTGCTGTGAAAAGCCCTCCTGCCTGCCATGTTACCGTAATCGTGGTTCGGACAGAATACGCACAGACACAGAGTGAGGTTCTGAAAAAGCGTTTTACTCAGCCTGAGGTCCACCTGCCCCAACAAGGCAGAATGGCCCCGAACAAACTTTGTTGTTTCATTATATAGCATTCTTTTGGGTGTTTTCTGCGTTGTGTTGCCTATGTGGCATTGATTACAAAAGCGAGAGCAGTACGCATGTACTGTAAGCTACCACGTTTTGCACGTTCCGTGCCCATCTTATCTCTATGGCTCAATCCTTGTGATCTCAGGCTCAGCCTTCTTAGTCAGGGGCGTCTTTCTTATCTTGTCCTTGCATACAATAGAAAATTCTTAACTACTGTAAATTCTTAACTACCGTTTCCAGGCCTACAGCCATGACCCTCTTGCCACTTATAGGCTCGCATTAGGCCTCAGAACAAGGAAGTGAATGGCCGTGACATCACAGTTTGCGTCTTCGTCAATCACTTCCTGATTCCAAAGCCATCACAACCCTGGCAAGTTTCAGAATCACGGCCAGCGCCATCCTATTTGGCGCTTAGCACTGACACAACATCGTCATGTCAGTGCTAAGGTGTTAGCGCCGATGGGGGGGGTGCCTAGCAGCTCCCCCGCATTGGTGCTAAGGCAACAGGACCGGTGCTGCTGGCAGCGCTGATCCTGTTGCACCCACACAGCGCCCCTCTTGCATCAGCTGAAGCCGGCCAGCACGAGGGAGGCTCTGTCCCATATCGGGACGGGGATTGGTGGGAGGGAGGGAGGCAGGGGGAGGGACGTGGGCAGATTTGGGAGGTGGCCATATGGCCACATCCTAAGACCGTCCATGAGGCCGCGCAGCCCTTATTCGTGCTGCACGGTCCCCTCGGATCTGTGACCGCTGTTTAGTGGGCGCAGATCCGAGGAGCACGAAGGGGAGGCTGGAACCTCCCCTACGGTAAGGGAGCAAACGCTCCCTTGTCATGGGGGGAGGGGCTCCAGCCTTTCCTATGCAGCGTTGGATATGGCGCTGCTGTGTCGGCCTCACCATTCCAGCGCTGCATAGGATTGCGCCCTGAGTAACTGCACCAGATTGTTGGGACTTTGAGCAAAGCCCTGCACTGCACCCACCATTATACCCCCTGCCAGTCCCTTATGGTGAATTGGGTGCTATAACTGCCACAAGGACTGGGGGTTCAGGGTTTGTCCCAGTAAAGTGAGCCCTTAATGGATGTAGGTAACATGGCCAACTGCTTACAGCACCTGTTTCCAAATAATGCACAGTGTAACAAGAAGACAATAGGTGCCACATCTTCATTAGAGTCAGACTAATCCATTGTGAGATGGCACTTTCTTAGGTAACAACTGATCTCTTCCAAGGTAAGGAGGGGACTGGGACGCGGGTGGATACATTGCAGGTTAGAAACCAAGTCAACTAGGCGGGGGTAAAAAAAATCAGTGGGCCTTCCATATCCGCAGGGCTTTGGGTCGTTATATCCTGCTTTTCTCAAATGATCCAAGGTGTCTTACAACCACCAAATTTAACACAAACATTTTTTTTTAAAATAAGACCAATAATCAAGACAATCAGCCAGAAAATAGGAACAACAATACCATACAGGCAAGGTGTAAAACAGTTCATAGTTAACTAACAGAGGCCTATTGGAAAAGAAATCCTGAACCGATTGTACACATCCATGTGTCTTTGCTCTGCTCCCAAGGAAAGCACTTGGCAGCTTCCTGACAAGCAACAGGCACAAATCCAAGCCCATTTTTCCTTCCCCATTTCTTCTGAATCCAGCTGTCATTCCCAATCGATGGGCCTTCTCCAAATGTGCATTCTGGCATACTTCCTTTCCTGAGTCTATAGGTCTCTCCATCCATCTGTGAAGATGACATCACCCCACCCATCTTATCCATGATTTTCAGCTGCCCGCTAAGTATCATTCACTTAGTCATGAAATCTATGGATTAATGCATGGACCAAGAGGGGTGTCTTAGAAAATGCCAGCATTCTTGTTTGAACTAAATGGTATAATTTGATTACTCTCTGGTCTCATCAAGCTTTGTCATCCAACAGCCACAGTATTATGAAGCAGCAATAAAATTTAAATACAACTTTTCAACAAAACCAATTGTTAGCTTCCAAAGCAGTATATATAAGTATTGAAGAAGGACAGGGGCAAGAACTCATCACTAGAAATGCATGAAATGTTTTGGGGGTTTGTTTGTTTTTTGTGGATTTCAATGTTTTCCAAAGTTTAAGGTGCAGAAAGTGGTGTTCCCCCCCCCAAAGGGTTCATTTTTATAAATTATAATTATAAATTTAATTGCTTTAAAAATGTACCAGGCAGGTGACATAGGTGCTAACAGTGTCAGTAGATGCAGCCACCAGGTTGTAGAGATGTTAGAGAATACATAGAGGTGTTAAAAAATGGCTTTGTTTTTCACAGATTTTGGGTTGTTGTTGTTGTTTTTTTTTAACAAAAATAAGAAGTACAGAAAGTGGTGCCATGAGTTTTTATTTTACCATCTAAAAACCCACCTCTATCACCAACCCTATCCCCTGCCAGCCCAGATCATAAAAAGGTAAAGGTTTCCTCACGACCGAATGGTCTAGTTGTGACTGACTGTAGGAGACGGGGCTCATCTCCATTTCTAAGCCAAAGAGGACAGGATTGTCCTGAGGACAAGTTTCCATGGTCATGTGGCCAGCATGACTATAAGCCATAGCGAATGGAAGGCCGTTTACCTTCCCACTGAAGTGGTACCTATTTATCTACTCGCCTTGTTATGTTCTTTGGAACTGCTAGGTTGGCAGGTGCTGGGACAAGCGATAGGAGCTCACTCCTCGAACTACCAACCTTCAGGTCAGCAAGTTCAGCAACAGCAGGTTTGTTGTTTGTTATTCTTTGGAGTGTTTATAGCAGAGTTGGGGGCTTG
>JAJKFI010000096.1:2714966-2771039 GCA_029204185.1 Lerista edwardsae
ATGCCAGTTTCAACCAGTTCTGGAGTGTGTGGTGTGAAACTGCAACAAGGTTAACCTGCAGTGCCACCACATCCCTTGGCCAGATCATGCACCACCACTAATGGAGCATGAATTGCATGCTATGGACTGGGAGGTCCAGACATCCAGGAGAGATAAATAAAAAAACTTACCTCTATGTAGTCTGCCGAATCTCCAATGGGTCTCCTTGGACCAATGCTAGCTCTTTTGCTGTTGTAAGTCAGATGAGACTCCTGGGATGGGTCTGAGCCAGGAAATGCCGATTGGATCTCAGTATATGTGTATATATTGAGATCCTCCCTCTGAACTATCCCAGACTAGCCCACTCCCTGCTCTAATCATCCCCGAACTTCCCCCACTGCCAACCTACCTATGGAGGTTCTGCAGTCCACCACTGCTGGTGTGGGGGCTACCACCTCCCATGGTGTTGGTAGCAAGCCACAGGATGATGGAGTGGCTGCAGTGCCAGCAGTCCTGGCTTTATGCTGGCAGATCACAACCATAGGATTGGGCTGTAAGTGAGGTTCACACTGGAGTCTCCATTCCAAAGTTTCAAAGGAAGACTCCAGCATGAAGCTGCTCATATTTGCAGGTATGACATCAGATTTAGGCTCATTAGGTACTGGTAATAAGTAAGGGTGCAATCCTAAACTGAGTTAGGCCGGCATTAGCTAAGCCAGCAAAGTTTGGCCAGTACAAACTTTGGCCAGCACATAAAGTATGTTTGGACCACTCTCAGAGTCAGAAAGGCCAGCACACAGACATGAGCCATCCTCCTTGACTCCGAAAGCGGTCCAAATGCTCTTTACGGTGGCCCTTGTGCTGGCCAAACTTTGCTGGCTTAGTTTATGCTGACCTAACTCCAGTTTAGGATTGCACTCTAACTTAATACAAAAATTAATTGTTCAGGTGTTTATGGAAACTACCCATATTGCGTTGTCAGGTCATCATAATAAAATAACAATAATGGGGCATGTAATAATACTGCATTGGCTCAGGATCACATACGCTTGTGCAATAATACATTTGTTAGTCTTTAAAGTGCCACCAGAGGCCGTGGGATGCCATGGGGAAGGCGGGCATGGCGGCCTAAATGGAGTGATTATGGGCATGGGGAGGTGTGGCTGGGCAACACTCAGGGGTGGGGAGGAGCACTGGGGGTGCAGTGATGTTGCCCCGTCCCCAAGTACTGCTTTAAGTGCCATGAAACCCTCTGTTGTTTTTGGTCCAACATGTGGCGACCATTTTGAAATTCCCTACTTTAGCATTCTGTAAGCCACTGAGGTGAGCTAGGTGGACCTTGTTTCCCATTCACACATTCATTTTTAATAATATCACACTCCTCGAGAAATCTAGCCATATTCTCTGGGCCAAGATATATGCTGGTCTTGCTTTGAGCTCCATGTGTCCTGCAGAAAGTGGAAAGGACAAGGCTTCTATGCACACACAGCTGTAGGAGCTTAGAAGGCCCAACTCTTGCCTTCCACTAAAGGGCAGCCATTGTGTTCTCCATTCCTCTCCACATAAACAGAGCTCCTTTCCTCTCTCAAACTAATTATATTGGCTTGGGTAGGGGTGGTATGAAATCTAAAAGGGAGGGTGGGGAAATAGACTGTGTGAGTAACCTGCAATCTTTATCCCGGGAGGGTTTCTCTAGTGCTCCTAGGAGTACATAGGAAACAGGCATGAAACAAAGAGTCAAAAATGAATGTATACATGCAAAAGACTTAACTGGTCATATATTCATTCAGAGCCCAGCTAGCCACTAGTCATTCTTAAGCCTTTCTTTCAGCGGTGTTATTCTGCCGGAACGCTGGGCGGGACATCCGGGTGATTGACAGCCCGCCCGTTGCGTTCTGCAGCGTTATGCCGTTTGCATAACGTACGCAAGCGGCGTAATTGGTTATGCAAACGGCGTAACGCTGCGCAATGCGACGGGCGGACTGTCAATCACCCGGATGTCCTGCCCAGCGTTCCGGCAGAATAACACCGCTGCTTTCTTTGCCTTCTGTACAAACAAGGAACAATCACAATCCATTGTAACTTCAAAATGGTTATTATGTATAGCAACATTTTTCCAATGCTACCCCTTAGGAGCATATCCTCCAGCATTTGAGAGATGAAACCAGGTACACTTGTTTTACATCAAACAAGTGATGCGCAGTGCTTTCACTAAACAAGTGAAGCAAATGCTTTCCAGGGAGTCTGGTGGCATCCCCTTCCAAAACAGTTTTGAAATGTTAATCTCATCAAGCGACACATTTCCCAGCAATCTGGAAACACATTTTATTGCGGGGATATCATGGTCCATAAAGTTTCATTCTGCTGTATGGAATCTAACTTAAACAATGATTTTGCCTGGATTTCAAGATTCAGCACATATTCACTGGTGATGTCACGGCTGTGGGCTGGACCATGGAGAGGATGACAAGATCCATGTTCCACAAGGCGATGAACACAAACAGACGTGCTCTCTTGAGGCTTGGCATACAAGCAACAAATGATGGCCAGATCTGGTGAGGCCAGGCAACATGAGGGGTATAGATTAAGGGAACTGCTGGGATGAATATAAGGCAAAGGTGAAGGAGGAGGAAGGAAGAGCTGTGGCAGAAGCTGACGGAGGTGAACTGCAGGAAAGAACTTCAGGAGGGCTACTGGACCATACAAGATCTGCAGAGGAACAGTGAAGGGACGGGCCATTCTTTTAACAGAGACCCTGCAGGTCCAGCCACAGAGAAGAGAGAAGGGTGGAAGAGAGACATTTGGGAGAGAAAAGGAAAGCTGTGAGTTTAGATGAGAGAAGAGCCAAAAGGCAACATCAAGGAAAACTAAGACTTAAAAGTTGGGCAACTCGATCTTATCCTCCCACAAACCATAGCACACAACTCCTCTGAAAGAGTATATGATAAGGTAGGGGGAAAGTCCCTTTCCAGTCAGCATAGGAAAGGGAGCATGGGCTTCAATGGGTCTCCCTGAGGAATGTCGGGGTCTGAGGAGATTTGGGAGTACATCAGGCTGGAAAAACAGGAACAGGATCTCAGACTGCGCCACTGATATGGAGATTCGCTCCATCCCACCCACCCACCCATCCACCCCCAAACAGCCCTTGGCCCAGCCTGGTCCCTGAACTACAATCCTCCCCAAAACTGCCCCTGCTACTCATCTATCTGACAAGGGGTTCGGTGGCACATCACTGCCAGTATAGGCATTCCTTGCTCCCATACCATCGTTAGCAAGTCTCCTGCTGTCAGGGCAGCTTACACAATGGCAATCAAAGCCTTACACTGATGGATCGTGAGATCTGTCCGTGTGAGGCCACCACAAGATGGTGATGGGTAGTGCAACCTCCATACTTTAGAGGTAAGCTACCTCAGAATGCTAGGTGCAGGGAGTGGCAACGGGATGCAGGCATCTAGTTGCCTTGTATGTTCCCACCAGAGGCATCTGGTGGGCCACTGTGAGATACAGGAAGCTGGACTAGATAGGCTTTTGGCCTGATCCAGTGGGGCTCTTCTTATGTTCTTATGGTGGTCTGAACTAACACAGTCTATTCTCCCATCTCAGCACTCTCGTTTTTCCCTGCTCAGCCAGGCCTTCGTCTTGGAGATGCCCCAGGACTCTGCTGTTTTTGCTAAACAGACTAACGTAGTGACACTTCTGGAATTTCAAAATGGAACCATCTATGCATTCATCTTTTTTGATAAGGGGGAGAATGCATCAAGTTTTATTTTATGAGGAGGGTTTTTTCCCCAATTCATACTGTAAACCAACAGGGTAGATTCCCTCTGGTACAGTTGCTAGCACTTAGTCCAGTCTTGTTTTCAAAGGCACCAAGCAATTTGGCATCCACCACTGCCTCTGGGAGACTATCCCACTATTTAATAGATCTTGGTGTCAGGAAATTGCCTCTGTGTTGCCAGTTTATTCCCATGGGTGCATATTTCAGCTGAAGGAACGAAGCCACATTCTGGATTCTTCTACTGGTATTTCAGATACTGGGTGTAGGTAGCCAAACACCATCTGGTTCCCAGCTGGTACTTTATATTTTGAGACACCTCAAACCCTTCCAACCCTCTTTGGCTCATCGTTGCTTTTTCAAACAGCTCCTTAATCATTTTTAATCACTGTATTGTTTTGCTATCTGGAACATTCCTTTGTATGTATACAATTATTGGAAGGAAGAATTTAATTATAGTTCAAAACCTATTATTATTATGAACAAAGCACTGAAGCGGGTTTTTCCCCCCCTCTCCATTTCAATTTAATTATATTTAACAAGTTTTAATTGTATATCTTCCTTTTTTTTTCCCCTCCCATAGATTGCCACATGCTACACTGTCTTGGGAGAAGTACAAATCTTTTGGCAACGAGATACAAATGGTGGCCGTGTCTGCACATCAGCACAAGTAAAAAGAGGCCCTTTAAACATGGCATAAACCAAGCCGTGTAAAAAGCAAGGATATCCATCTATCCAGCTGTTAAAAAAGTAAGCTATTCAGATACAGATTCCAATGCAATTGCTTTGCTTGAGGATCTGCAGGCTAAACATGAGGGAGGAGAAGTGGACCGCTGGCTCCAGCAAAGTCCTTGAGGATTCCATGATATCAGGCTCTGGAGATAGTCCTGAGATCAGATCTGGGATATCGAATGCAAGGCGGGAATTATGATCATGGACTAGTAGCCAGGAAGATCACTGCTAGATAATCCAGTGCCAGGAACAAGTGAGCAAAGCGGTTTGACCGGCTCCTTCACTGTCCTTGTTGCTTGCTATTGCTCCTGCTGCTTCCACACATGTGGAGCCCAGGTTATTGTCACTCAGTGGGGGAGAGGGAGCAGGATTTCATCCGGTGAACATGGCCCTTGTGACCTGTTGGTGTACTGCTTGTTTAAAAGGGAGAAGCTTCAAGCACATGCAGAAAATAGGCTTCCTGCTATGCAATGAGGAGTACAGCTGAAATCATAGACTATGCCATCTTATAGACATAGGCAGGGCCAGCCCCAGGAGTGGCAGGGCCAAATTCAGGGCATTCCAATGGGCCTCCCCACTCACCGTACAGTTGTGGGGTAAGAAGAGCACTTGTGGTATGCGGTGTGTGATGACGCCATCGCCAACTGCTTCTGCGCTGTTTGGAGGCAGGGGCGCAAAGCTGTTCCACCCACCCCACTGACTTACAGTCCATGACAATCCCGGGCACCACAGAAAGCGATCTGCTCACCAAGTGAGCATAGCCCCCTCCCGCCAAAGCATGAGGCCCAATATGGCAACATTGGTCACATTGGCTTAAGGGCAAAGGCTACCCATGTTTGCAGAGATGTCCAGCCTTCAAATGCAATCATCTCTGATGCCAAGGAAACGGCCTTCTACTGAATCAGATTTTGGGGCCATCCAGCTCTCCTGGGGTATAGGCAGGGGGTCTTACACAGCTCTACTTGGAGATTCCAGGGATTGAACCTGGGAACTTCAGCATGCATATGTTCTACCACTGACGTATGGCCTCTCCTGTACAATCACATCTGTATAGTGTATCACTGTCATAAGACATGCAAAGCAATGTTACTATGCGTTGTGGTAATATGCTTTTGCAGATTGTGCAAACAGTACCAATGAAAAACAGCTGCGGGGGACCTTTTCCTGGCAAACTATGCAAAAGTACTGTATGTTTGGGGCATTTCAGTTTAGGAAAAAGTAACAGCAAATGACAGTGAATGGAACAGAGAGGGATTTCCATTCCCCTCTAACACTATGGGTTACAGCCATCCAAGGAAGCAAGTTCCCAGTCAATTCAGGACAAACAAAACTGACAAGAGGCTAACTGTGAGAAGATGTAATGATGGCCATTATCTCATCTAGCTTTAAAAAGGACTTAGTAGCTTCCCTAAAGATTGCTCCTAGTCAAGATAGCTAAATGGAACTTCCATATGCAAAGGCAGTATACTTCTAAATATCAGATGCTAGTTGGGGGGGGGCAAGCAACAGGGGAAGGCTATCTTCACCACAACACACGTTCTCTGGAGACATCTGTTAGGCCTCTATTGGAAATAGAATGCTGGACTAGATCAGAGAATCACAGAGTGGAACTGAGTCCTATCCACAACTGCAACATCTCTAATCGATAGCTAGACAGCCTCTTCAACAATGGAGAATCTACCACATTCCAAGTCAGACATTTCCAATGCTAAACAGTTTGTATGTATGTATGTATGTATGTATGTATTTTATTTATTTATTTATTTATTTATTTATTTATTTATTTGAGGAATTTATATCCCGTCTTTCCCATGCCAAAACAAATGCCAAAGGCAGCTTACGTGGGCAGACAAGTCTAAACCACCATTTCTCAATGGTTTTGGTTTTGGTTTTTTTTACAAATATACAGGATTCTGTGATTCACCAAATTCTCAGTCCCAAATGTAGCCTTCACAGTGTAGTTCTCTCCTCTGGTTGCATGTCACTGAGCTTCAGCAGGCAATTGTAAGTCAAGCCTGGATACAGTCCTCAAGATCATACACTAATCTTTTTCTGGATGGCCTCTCGCACACTCCCCCGCAACTCTCACTTGCGCTGATTAATCAACTCATCGGCGACTCTGTCCTGCCACAACAAGTACAGCAGGATGTAACAGCCTGACATTCCATCCAAAAACAAGACCATGGATTATCTTCTTCGCTTCAGGTAGTACCAGTGACTCAACCATCAGCCCATACCTCCTGCCATCAGGAAGGCCTTTCTATGTTCCATTGAAATCTCCCTTGTAATTTAAACCTATTTGTCCTGGTTTTATCCTCTGGAGCAACTGAGAACATGTTTGCAAAACACGTTCAGAAAACACATTCATGTCTTCCACAGGACAGGCCTTCAGCTATTTATAAATAATCATGTCATATTCATAACCATCTCTTCTCCAATGTGTCCTGATAGGGTACGATCTCCAACCTCCCCAATAGACACCCTCCTCTAGACCTGCTACAGTTTGTCAATATCCCTCCAGAACTGTGTGACTCTCAGAATTGGGCACAATATTCCATTTGAATTCCAGTGGGGTCTGATTAAGCAGAAGATAGCTGTGCCAATACTCCTCTGTCTTGATACTGTACTTTTGTAGATGCACTCAAAAATCGCAATCATCTTCTTTCCTGCAGTATCACATTGCCAGCTCATGTTTAACAGGCCATTAATTAAAATACATATTTTCTCCACATACTATTGCTCAGTGAAGTATCGCCACTCTCAGGGCCAGCCTTAAGCCAACGTGACCAATGTCGTCACATTGGGCCCTGCACTTTGGGGGCCCTCGTACCAGCATAGTGAGCATATTGCCTACTGCGGCAGCTGGGATCTCAATGAACTGTAAGTCAGTGGGGTGAGCAGAGTAGCTGTACCGTGGGTCCTTCCACCTGCCCCTACCTCCAAACTGTCCAAAACGGACGTCCTGGAAACAGTTGGTGGTGTCATCATTCTGTCACCACTAACTATTTCCAGTGCCATGTATGGCACCACAAATGCTTTTCTTGGTGAGTGGGGGCCTTGTAGGGAGGGTGGGGGAATTCCCCATGGGAATGCCCCACATTGGACCCCGCTGCTCCTAGAGCCGGCCCTGGCCACTCTTATATACAGTGTGCTGCTGATTTTTCTTACAAAATACAGAGCGTTACATTTATCCCTAAATTCATTGTGTTCAAGGTGTGATTTAGACCCATAATGCTCTCCACTGCTGGGGACCAGGGTGCAGATATGGAGAAGATGGTGAGAACTGTCACCAGGGGTTCACCCCACACATCACCTCATTTAGAGCGCAATCCTAAACTGGAGTTAGGCTGGCATAAGCTAAGCCAGCAAAGATTGTCCATCACAAGGGCCACCATAAAGCGTGTTTGGACTACTCTCGGAGTCAGGGGGGATGGCCCTTGTGCTGGCCAAATTTTGCTGGCTTAGCTTATGCCAGCCTGTTCAGGATTGCGCCCTGAGACTGGCCCTGTGCAAGAAGGATGAAAGGAAAGGTAAGGAGGCTGCAAAACCTGATTTGCAAACCACAATTTATTGAAGCCACTGTTACGTCTGTACCAGACCTAAGAAAACCACAATGTTTTCTTACACAGCACTGTGCGCTGATGTTGTATTTCGTGATGATCGAAAGCGGGTAAAGAAAGGAGAAGACAAAGCCAGACGTTGTTCATGCAGAACTGTAAATCAAATGGCAACAGTAAGACTCAATGACAGCTGCCACTTCCAGTGTTGTCAGGAGACAGCTGTCTTTATGCTTGCCTCTCCTCCTCCTCCTCCTCCTCCTTGTTAAAAAATTAGTCCAATTCAATGAGAGAATTTAGCCAATATAAAACAAATCGCTAGTTGCCTATCATTTTCATAGGCAGGCAAAACACACAGTAAAAGCCGGTAGCGTGATGGTTGGGTGACAGATGATCACTCCACCGATTTCATCGCCATGCTCATTCCTGTTACATATTGCAGGCCCTGTCACTCTCTGGAACCTCCTGCCAGGCCCAGCAGCAGTTAAATTAAGGACAACGTTGTTCGTCCTCCTGGATGGAAGGAAGGCAGCCACACACACACTCACACGGTAGCCATGCAGGTGATAGGAACGGATTCGTGACAGGCTGCAAAAGGCAGAGAGAAGTGGAAAAAGCAACCTGCTTTTGCCTCAGGGCCGGCCTTAAGCCAGTGCAACCAATGTCGTCCCATTGGGCCCCACACTTGGAAGGGGTCTGCACAAGTGCAGTGAGTATATCGCCCGCTGCAGCAGCCGGGATCTCTGTGGGCTGTAGGTCAGCAAGCAGAGCAGCTTTACCTTGGGCCATCCCATCTGCCCCTGCCTCTGAACAGCCCATAATGGGCCCCCTGGAAGCAGATGGCCATGATGTCATCATGTCACTGCCAACTATTTCCAGGTGCCACACTTTTTATGTCACACCACAAGCACTCTTCTTTATGAGTGGGGGGCCCTGTGGGAGGATGGTGGCGGTAGTGTCATTCATTAACCAGGAGACAGAACGCGAGGCAGGACTTACCGCCTAATTGGCTGCTCGGTTCTGACGCGTCGCTGCCTTGTCGAGCGCCGCACGGGCACCCCTGGCCTCGGAGAGGGTGCCCGCTTGCCTGGGTGGCGTGCTGGGTGCTCAGGAGAGCCGCGGAGGGGCGCGCCACCCGGAAGGAGTCCCCGCGGCGGAACGGCAGGCGGCGACGCGTCACGGGCTCCCTGTCAATCAAGGGGTAAGTCCCGCCTCGCGTTCCGTCTCCTGGTTAATGAATGACACTACTGGTGGTGGCCCATGGGAATATCCCGCATTGGGCCCCACCACTCCTAGAGCCGGCTCTGGCTTGCCCGTATGCATTATGTTGTCACCCATTTCTCCCAGACACCAGATGATGGCATGTCCCTCTTCTATCACCACCAGCACATCTATGGCCTCATAACTGGGCAGTTGTCTCAGTTCAAACAGAGCCTTTGCTGAACAAGGCCATTGGTCCATTGGTCCCAGTACTGTCCTCATTGACCAGTACTGTCCTCATTGACCACTACTTTCCAGGGTGGGCCAAGTGGAACCTTTCCCAGGAATTGAACCAGGGTCCTTCTGCAGGCCAGTTTCTCCTTCCTCAGAAACGCAGAGCTCAGTTTACTGTTCATCGATCCCTGGCCACAGGCAGAGGCGGATCTAGGGAGGGGGGGTGTAAATCTGTAGGTTTTGCAAGAAGCCTTACCTTGCAGTGGAAAACACTCCTCTCCTGCACTGTTCTAGCCAATCCTCACAGGGAAAAGCAACATATTGGCGTTGCTTACTGGCTACAGCAGCAAGGGAGAGGAGGGATTTACATGACAGGGTAAGGCTTCTTGCAACACTTACAGATTTGCTCCTCCTTAGATCTGCCTCTGGCCACAGGAGCTATGAGCAAGGGTTTGCAACACCCTTCCAGGCACTGGGAGTTAGTGTTAATGTGTGCCCTATGCAGATTTCACTTCCTGACAGAACAGTCTAAAGTTGTTCAACTTCTTCTTGGGATGTTGCATCAGAGCAAGCCTTAAGCCAATGTAAGCAATGTTGTCACATTAGTCCCCACACTTTAGGGGCCCCTGTACCAGTGCAGCTAGCATATCGCATGCTGCTGCAGCCGGGATTTACCCTCACACCTCCCAAATAGACCACCAGACAATGGCTTGGATTTAAAATGGGCCACTTTATTAAACAATTAAGTGCAGCCGGGTATGCAACCAATTCTAAACTAGTGCGGGGTTTACTAAAAGGGGAAACAGTCCTGGCTGTCGACCTCCCCCAGTTTCTCACAGGGCGCACCACCTGACTCCCGACCCTGAGGCTGCAATCCTATGCACTTTCCTGAGAGCAAGCCCCATTGAAGACAATGGGACTTACTTCTGAGTAGATGAGCATAGGATTGTGCTCTGAGAGAGCCACTCATAGTCACCCCATATGGGGCAAGGTAGCTGGACTGTCAGGCTGGCAGAAAAATCCCACTCAGCCTATGAGCCCGATCCAGAGGCCTGCCCGCACCAATCTTTGAGCCGATCAAGCGTCATTGGACTGGCGCAAGCCTTCCCCCGGATCTGGACACTGTGAGTACACCTCTTGCTACCCAATAGCCTCACACTCCCTCAGCCAGTGACCAGGTTGCAATGTTTTACAATTTTTTAACCACACCCCCTCTGCTTTCTGTCTGGGATAGGCAGAAAAAATCACCACTCACAGACCAATCAGAGTAGTGACAAAAAATCCCTACCTGGCCTCTGCATGGGCGACCAGCTGATCTCGGACAGGTTACATGGCGGGTAGGCGGGTTGCCATCTTGGAGCGCACTGCAGTGCCGAGGAGAATGCACTCCTCAGCAAAGCTTTGCTCCTGCCTCCGCAGCCACAGGGGCCACTCAGCAGGCAGCCTGCGGTCTGGTGCTTGAGATGGGGGCGGGGCAATCTGCCCCTAGCACCAGAAACTGCACCAACGGCCTTTCTATGGACTGTAGGTCAGTCAGTCAGTCAGTCAGTCAGTCAGTCAGTCACCTTTATTGGCGCAAGTAATAAAGAGAAGATCCATCCATCACCCGGATGTAACATAGCAAACAATATTAAACCTAAAACATACTTCAGCACTAAACATTAGATAGAATACACACTGTCAAAGACAATTCCTAGCACAATGTATCTTGAACATTCTTGTGAACCACTGAAAGTAAGAACTGTGAAACCCTCTCCATAGCTTCAAATGGACAATTATTCAGAAAACAGTTTAAGTTTGTTAGATCTGAGAAGCCATCTCTTTTAGATAAGAGAGGGTAGAGGTAAATGAAATGACCACTGGCATGGCAAGGGCAGTAAGGGCACAATCCTAACCTACTTTCCAGCACCAGGGTAAGGGCAATGCAGCTCCAAGGTAAAGGAACAAACATTCCCTTACCTTGATAAGGGCTCTGTGCCTATTATTCCACTGCAGAATGCAGCACATGCCCCATTGGCACAGCTATGCCAGTGCTGGAATGTTGGTTAGGATTGTGCCCTAAAACATTGTGTGGGAGATGGTTTCAACAACCGCCCGATTACAGGGTCAAAGCCACTCTTCATAAGGTGTCTTGTTATACCTCCCACTAGTGACCTTAGATGGCAACACCTTAAACCTTGCTAGGGAAATAACATGTCTTGTGGGCGGGTCAGTCATAGACAGCAGGTAAGATGCCATCTGACCATAGTTGAGAGAGGTAGAAAGATTCAGGGGAGAACAAACCCTGGTTGCCAGTCCACTTAAGTTTTGGAACTTGGTGTCAAGCTGACTGTAAGTCAGTGGGGCAAGCAGATCAGCTCTTCCTTGGGCCCACCCACCTGCCCCATCTCTGAACAGCCCCAAATGGGCCTCCTGGAAGCAGCTGGTAGTGACTTCATCATGTCACCACCAGCTATTCCCAGGTGCAGCGCATTGCGCATGGCACTGCTAGTGCTCTTCTTGGTGAGTGGGGGCCTCCATGAGGAGGGTGGGGGCCCCTGCAGGAATGCTTTGATTTGGCCCCACCACTCCTGGAGCCAGCCCTGGTTGGCATGATCAGAAGGGTCACCTGACTTCCTCCTAAGCTCCGAGCTGTCCTCACTGCATCTCCAGAATGCTCCTGAAACTTAACTTTTCAACCTTCCTTTCCCCAAGCCACCAGTGTCAGCATTCCTAAATTGTCCTGCCATTTAAATTCAGGCAGATGTGAAGTGCTCCTGCTGTGCTTTTTGCCCACAGAGCTGTAATGACAGGCAGCTTTGGGGCTTCCTCGAACAGCAGGGGTAACTCTTCCCGCCTGTCAACATCAAATGTGCCAATCAGACCCTTGATGGGGAATGATGCTGCCCCCTTCCTTCATCCAGATGGTGGTACATTTCCCACATCATTGATGTCACCCTGCATTCCTATGCACGCTCCCTGGGAAAGCTTCAAACCTGTCCCTAGGCTGCATGTCAGCTACTTTATTGTGAACATGGATGCAGTTATTTCTCTCCCCCTTTAAACATGAAGCTTGCTCTTTTTTTGCCGAGTATTTTTGAGGACAGGGGTGGGAAGAGGAATGATGTCTCCTGACTCTGAGAGTCAGAATAGGATAATTTTTCTTACTCATTCACGCTCTAAGCCTCCTCTAAATTGACCAAGAACGGTCCACATGACGCAGTTTGCCCGGTGATGAGCATGTGTGATTAATGCATCTTGTGCGATGGACTTTGCACAAGGATTGTGCAAACAGGCCTCTGTCATTAAGAAAATATCTTTCTTTTTCACTGTTATGCACAAACCGGATAGTTTGGGGTAAAAGGTTAAAAAAAAGGTAAAGGTTTCCCCACGACCGAATGGTCTAGTTGTGACCGACTCTAGGGGGCGGTGCTCATCTCCGTTTCAAAGCCTGTAGAGCCAGCATTTGTCTGAGGACAAGCTTCCGTGGTCATGTGGTCAGCAAGACTATATGCCACAGCGCATGGAAAGCCGTAACCTTCCCACTGAAGTGGTCCCTATTTATCTACTTGCATTTTTATGTGCTTTTGAATTGCTAGGTTGGCAGAAGCTGGGACAAGTAACGGGAGCTCACTCCGTTGCGTGGTCTTGAACTCCCAACCTTCTGGTCAGAAAGCTCAGCAGCAGCGGTTTAACCCGCTGTGCCACCACGTCCCATTGGACTTTGGGGTAATGTCCTACAAAGATGGGCAGGGTGCTCGAACTTCTAGTACTGTTACGTAGACAGGCATGTATCTTACCTGTAGCGCCCCATGGCACAAGCCATGGAGTGCTGGGCAGCGGCGGGGTGCCATTGTGCGCGGTCCGGGAGAGACCATGTGGTTTTCGGCCCTCCCACCCACCCACGCTTCCCTTACGCTCGGAAATAGAGCGTTTCTGGGGTAAGGGAGGTGTGTCTGACTGACGCGCGGGAGCGGGGCGACGTGGAGGTGGTGGTTTCAGCGCCTGTCATGGGGTGCGCTCGGGCCTCTGGGCGCGCCTGTATGTAGAGAGATTTGTTCTTGATATATTTTCAGTAGCACAATTTATGGATTTGACTGCCATAAGGCATGATGACAACCACAGGCTTTTGTGGTGCCTCAGAATGGGATGACACAAATTTAGCAGACGTGCACTGTGCTCCTACCTAACATCAGGCAGATGGTCACATTTTGGCAAAACTGAAATTTCAGGCAGTCTTCAAAGGAATTGTCATTGCAATCAGTTCTGTTGGGAGGATACTTAAGTCTGGGCCACAGAGTACAGTTAATTAGAAGCATAGCAGCCACCCAGAAATCCAGAAGCAAAGCTGGGCCCAACGGTTCCCTAAGCTACACACCTGATCCCTCAAGGGGAGTGTGACCCCATACAGAAAGAGAACAGCCGCATGGATTTTTCTTTATTCTCAGTGCATTCTGATGTATGATGACCTTTGTTTCCAAGAGAAAAGGCGCTCTTTTCTGTAAATATGAATAATCAAAATGACAAAATCAACAGCCATTACCTTTCATACATTTTACACACAGTATGATATTACATATAAACACCATAATGGGCTACAGCACCATATCGTTTAAAAAAACTCTGAAGCACTTCAGACAATTCACAAACAGGTGTAACAAAAAGTCATCCAAATATGACTGGCAACAACTCGCCAGGCAAGGCAAGGGTCAAGCACACACCTGGGGGGGGGGCTGAGCCTGGACACCTCGCAGGGCTCAACCCACCATGAAATGAACTGAAACTCATACAAGCAACAATGTGCAATGGAAGCCGGGCATCGGACAGTGGTTCCCAGTGCGTGGTGCCCGAGGGCACTGTGGCGGACTCACAGGACCACCATAGGATGTCCCCGGTGGCCTCTTTTCCTAGCTCTCCCAGGTTTGTGCAAGACTTACATCCTGGATTGTGCAAGGTTTTGTGTGATAGGATCTACATCCAATGTGAAGCCACTGAGAGCACAATCCAGCCTGTGCCCTTGGGCCAGCACTAGCCGCTTGCGTCAGCCCAACGGCAGCAGTGCTGCTGCAAGACCACACTGCGCTGCTCCTGGCCAGCCAAGTTCAGCTGGTGCAAGAGCAGTTCTGGGCAGGGGGAGGGTGGGAGGGAAGGTGTTTCCGGGAGGGCTGGGAGACATGCTGGCCCATGGAGGGGGAGGAATTGGGATGCGGCCATTAGGAAGCACATCATCACCAAACGTGTGGCTTGCTGAACTCCTGGAAGTGGCTGGGCAGCCACTCCCTAGCAATGTTGAATTAATGTGATAATCTGTAATGCGATTACATCACAGCTCCCGTCCCAGGCCACACGCCCCCAATTCAAGATGCATGGCGCCCTCAGCTCTACACCTGCTAAGCAGCAGGTGCAGGTCCAAGGAACTCATTGGTGTGGCTGGCACCTACCCTGGGGTAAGGGCCTGAACGTGCCCTTGCCCCAGGGAGGTCCAGCCAGCTCCTAACTTGTGCTGGATACGGCACAGACCCGCTAGCCTTGCCATTCCAGCACAAGTTAGGATTGTGCCCTGAGTCATAGCAGATGCAAGCAATTAACATACAAACTGCTTAGCAATATCGCAGAGGTCCACTATAAGCCCAATTTGCTCACAATCTAGACCAAATCATGCAGAAAGGTTCTGTTTGCCAGCAATATGCAGATCTCTCTCTCTCTCTCTCTCTCTCTCTCTCTCTCACTCACTCACTCACTCAATCTGTGTGTGTGGGGGGAGCTTTCACAAGATTGTCACCTGTGCTTGGTCCAATGAGTCCTGAGCTTTCCACAACCATCACACAATTTATCTTCCCTGCCACTTTATTGCCTGCCAGTAATACCAGGGACATTCCTGCACTCCAGCCTGTGGGAGATGGATCCTTCCAGATGTACAGACTCCGATTTGGCACATTCTCCTCATTGTGAAAGCAAGTACCACTGTGCTAAGACTATGACTGAGAGTCACACTGCATGAAACATTAAGTTAGCAAGTGATTTACATATCTAATTTATTAATGTGTGCGTGCTCCACATGTGTTGCCCAAACTAGGCTTTTGCAACCCAGGCACACTGAGAAAATTTATGAAAGTTGCGGGAATTATTTCTCCTTCACATGGATTTATATGTGCACTTAGGGCCACTAAAGATTCCATTTCTGTTAAGGAAAACAACATGTATACCATAACATTTGACAAAGAAAAAAATGCCTGCTTTGCTGTGTGAGCACACGGTAGGAACCTCCTTTTAACTGCAGTTCTCGCCAGGTGCTAATATGGCAAAATGGGCAATGCAACTTATCATTTGCAGCACTTTTAGAGTGTTCAAATGACAAATGTGACTTACTAATTCTTACAACAACCCTATAAGGAGTGCCAGTATCCATATGGGCATTTTGCAGGTGGGATGTTACAGACGTTTAATGCTTCAGATGCATTATCTTAATCATTTTCATTATCATTACAATTTTCTAAAAGGTAGATTAGTTTTATTTATTATACCCATACTGCAGATGAGGGGGAAAGATTGAGGCTGAGAAAGTGGCATGTTTTAGACTGCTCTGTAAATTCACAGCTGAAATTTGAGCCAATACACCAACTAGCTCTCTCAGGATGTGTTTTTATCTCGCATCATAATGTATACATAGTTTGCTTCCCTGGAAGTAATATCCATGCAGAAAATCATTTTGTGTGAAGTGACCCTTGAAGTGTAATTTGTCATGCAATGCCACATGCAGAATATGTGTAACAATGAGAGAATGCAACTCTTTAACTGTCTCTTCTGACATACAAGTTTCAGTTTTGAAGAGGGTTTTTCCACCCGCTCATTAATTTTTTTTCAATGCTCTTGTGCAGACAGCCTAGCAACGCGCCCCTTTTTCATTTATTTTTAAACATGATATGTCAAGCTATCATTTATATATATTCCCAGACATCAAGTCCGTATTAGAACTAAAAAAGTTCATGTGAAAATTTTCACAGTTTGCATCTTCCATGCAAGTCAGCTTCTTCACAAAAACAATCCTTTATTGGCCACCTAGTAGACTGCCACCTTTATTGGCCACCTAGTAGACTGCAGGCAGGCAGGCAGGCAAGCGGCGGAACACGCTGTGACACAACGGGCGGACTGCCACTCAAAGGTAAGTCCCGCCCAGTGTACCGGCTGAATGCTGCCGCTGCCTATGTGTTCTCATACACACCAGGAGTACTCTAAAGGCTATACTAGCATACACACATAGAATGACAATTCCATAGGGAGTTTGTTGTCAATCCCTTTGGAGACAGATGTACAAACTTCCCAATGAATCAAGCCTAGGAACAATAGTTTCTTCCTGTTTCCAGGAGGAGGAGGTTGTGCAGAATCATAAAGCCATCTCCTTTCCACGTCTCCATCTGGTACAATTTCATTTCTCTCTGGATCTTGTGCAAATCACTTTCCAAACCCACCGTTGCCCAAGCAATGCTTGAAGACCTAGGGGTGTAGTTGTTTTTTAGGATGTTGAATATTTAAATGGAGAAATGAAATGTTTAAATAGAGAAATGCATGCTTTCATAAACGTGAAAAAGCACTGGAAAAAGCCAAACATGGAGGAGTGGTGCAAGTGGGAGAGAAGCTTGACCTGCAGCAAGGACACTCACACCCAGTCCTGGAGGGAGGTACACTGGTCTCAGTCCAAGTGTGGCTAAAGTCGGGTTGACTTTACACACTGAGTCACACTGAGGCCTTGTACGGTGCTGAACACATTCAGAATGCAATCCTATACCTGCGTTGCGCCGGCACTATGCTCTTGCGCCGGTCCAGCACTGTTGCAAACATGCCGTCAAGCGCATCTGCGCTGGCTAATCGGGCGCTGGACCGGCGCAAGCAGCCCAACCCCATTCCCTGCCAGTCGATAAAATGCAGTGCCGCTGATGGACCATGGTGCTCTATGCTACGGCTATGACAGCAGGTGGGTGGCTGGAAATCCAATAGTAAACGTTCTTTACTTTACATAGGCCACCAAGTCACCAATGGGTCTTCTCAGACATTCGTCAGCTATTTTGCTAATGTAAGTCTGAGGAGAGGAAGGTTATGGACTAGGAAAAAGGGATAGGAAAGAGCAACTCAGGTCATCAAATGACAAGCCTCAGCCAAAAGGGGAATAGATGGTGTTTCATTGCCTCTTCTGGGTTCGATGCCTGCATTAAATGAGAAGGAGTTGTGAGGTTTGGCCCACTGCAGCTTGGTCTTGTTGTTGGCTTTCAATAAAAGTGGCCTAATTTATATTCCAGGACAGTGTATAGTCTTGTGTATTTATTGGCGGGTGGAGAGGGTTGCAAGGTCTATGTGTTTCATGGCAGATTTGGACAAGTGTTGAACAGATCAGAAGATGCTGCTATCTACACAAAACTCTGGGCCAGAATTCAATTGGGTATTGACCACATATTAAATTGTGAAAAAAATCATAAATGTTCATAATGTTCATAAGTGTTCATAAATGGAGACACGATCACAATTGTGCTAACGGAATAAAGCTCCTCTTCTAAGAGGCTCAGCAATCCTCACACAAATGAAGCAAGAAGAAAAGAACGCAAGGTTTGGGAAAAGGATTTATAATTGAAAGAAAAGACCACAGCATTTAGGAAGAAAACAGAACGGCCTCAAAACAGCTGAGCAGGACACTGGCTGTAGAAAGGCTACAACAAGGCCAAGTATCTAGATCTTTTTTTTCAAAATCACAACAGTTGGTAACAAGAGAGCATCAATGGTTGACAATGTTTGTCCAAACCATGCTCTTTCCTGATGCATTAAACTATATTAGCTTAAAATGAGCTTTAGTGTCTACTTTTAACTTTTGTGACATTTTGAATGAACATATCAGTATTGGTTTGGCTTTGGCTGTAATACAGACATATGTATACATGTATACATATACATATGTATACATGTATATAGGCATACCCTGGTATCCATGGATTCAGCAACCACAGTTTCAGTTATCCATGGGTACCACAGACACCTTTTAAATAGAAAGGGGGGAAGGTGTTAGAATTATTTTAACCTTTTGGCAGTGAAACCGCTGCATTTCCAGGCTTGCAGGCAGCTTTCCGAGCTGGCTGCAGCCTTTTCCCATTCTCCACATGTCAAAGCACGCCCCAAAATACAGCACGATGCTTCTCTTCCTGGTCGTGCTGCATTCTGGGTTGTGCTTTGACAATGGAGGACCAGGAAAAAGCAGCAGGCAGCTCAAAAAGCTGACTGCAAGCCTGGAAACACAGCTCTTTTGCTGCCATAAGGTAAAAAAAAAAGAACACCTTTTCCTTTCTATTTAAAAGGTGTCCGTGATATCCATGGTTTCCGTTAATTGCAGTGGGGCTTGGAAGGTATCCCGCAGATACCAGGGCGCGCCTGTATATTACCCATAATTAAACTGCAAAGTAAATGATCTGCAGACTTCACCTTATAGTCTGATTTTCTTTGAGACATTCAAAGCAGTGTGAAGAAGTGTAAAAAAAAATCCTCCTCAGGTTGATGTTCTGACATTCTCATTGCAGGATGTCATCTCAGACTTGAGGAGGAGAAGGAGGCAAGATGCACAGAAAGCCTCAATACTGATCATGGAGAGTAGTTTTGAAATAGCAGTTTTGGGGTGTGTGTGTGGTAAACAGGAGTTTGACAAGGGATTTCTGGCAAAAACATGGTGCAAGGGGAAAGGGTTAAGCCCCTCCCACATGCTGAGGTTCCAGTCTGGAGCAGTGTTAACTTAAAATGTCGGTCCTCATTATCCACCAGGGTTAGGTTCTTGGAAATCCTTGCAGGTAGCAAATTCTCGAATAATTAACCATTGATCCTATGAGATCAATGGGATTAGGTGCAAGGAGTACTTTATCAGCCATCAGAAGAATCCAGCAGAAAGCCAGCAAATGCAGCAGGAAGTGCCAAAAGACCTCTGAACGCTGCAAAGACCTTTGGAAGGCTGCAGGGATCTTCAGAACGGCAGTTGTGACCAGCATAGAGCCTTAAACGTGGCTGACGGATGCTTCTGCCTGCCATTGCAAAGGGGTCAGCACTGGTCATAGGTGCCATTCTGAAGGTTCCTGCAGCCTTCAAAAGGTCTCTGCATAGTGGATAATGAGGACAGAGGCACAGATAATGAGATAAGTAGCAATTATGCCTCTCTCAGGTAAGCTAATTCACAGACAGAGTTTGTATATAAAGAGTAGTTTGTTTATAAAGAGTATAAGACAGAAGTTTGACCCTCTGATTATGGAACAATGAATAGGATATCATTGCTCCTGAGGAATAATAAGATGGGGCTAACAACTCTTCCTAAACCGTGCCTCTGTTCTCCCTGATATTCTTCTGGGGTGTTTCCGAAAAGCTAAGCAACGGATCATAGAAAGGTTCATAGAAAATTAACCAATATCCAGATCCCTGAGGGATACCTTTAACAGCCTTGAGAAATGTCACTTGTCTTGTACACACTCATTTGATTTCACTAAAAAATTATCAGATGTCTGGCCATAGGAGAAAATCTGAAATTCACTTTGAATCTCATTTTGTGTGAAAGTTTGGTGCCCACTCAAGGGATACAGAATTTCTTGCTGATTTTTGTTGTTGTTGTTGAAAAGTGGTATATACATATTCTTCATATAAAGATGCAGTATAAAAATGTTCTAAGAAATCTCACTTGTCCTATAAAAAACTCCTCTGACCTCCCTTGAAAATTCCTGGAAGGAACTCACATATTTGCTTCGAGCTTGTCCTTTTTCAGAATGTCAGTGCTACGTTACATTTACATTTCAGAGAAGAATGGTATTGAAGAAAAAGAACCTACTCCTGTTTCATATATCAAAGTTTCCTGATGCATTTCGGAAACTTCCTTCAACAGAAAATCCTGTTAAGTATATAAAGAATTGCTTAATATTAACAAGCTTTAAAAGGGCTGCCTCATACAGCTCAAGGAAAGTATGAAACAATTCTGAATACAGAGCCACAAAGAATGTTGACTCATGAAATTTCAATGTCAATTTTTCATATTTCCTGCAATCTGTACATATTTTGTCTAATTATTTTGGGAAGTACATCTGCTTCAGCACCTGCAGAATTACTGCAAGCTGTCATTTTCATTTTCAGGAAAATTATTTAAATTTTAGATTTGGCACCTGTCAGAAAACAAAACACAGTAAACAAAATAAAAGGCGGTGACGGGGGGGGGGAATCTTACTCCTGGATATTATCTAAGTTTCAAGCAGTCACACAGAATGACAGATAGTGCTTCCAAAGTAGAACTTCATGTCAGCAGGACCGAAGGAAAACCCATCTTGCAAAGCTACATCTCCTGACATCATGGATTTTATTCTGATTAGCCCACGTAAAATGGATTGCTCCAGAAAGATAACTTATAAACACTTGACAACCCCTTTTCCCCCAAAGTCCTGTCAGAAACTTTCACACTGGTCCCAGTAACATGAGTCTCAGTTACAGGCCCTGTTTGACAGACTAGGATGTAGGGACCTGTCAGCTGAAGAGCAGATGAAGATTATTGTTAAGGGGATTTGGTACTTTGTGTGTTTTGCCTAATAGGAGAGCCTGTGCTCAGCATTTCCTGAAGCAAAAGAAGACAGATGAAATCTCTGGGCACTTCATTGCTGCAGCCTCTCAAAGATTTCCTGTCAAAATGGGCCTATGAGGGGAGAAAGGTTTTCAATAACATTTTTTTTTTAACCTGGCAGGATTTCCAGGCTTGCTATGAAGCGAGTTTGAAGGCACTGTCTTTGTAAAAACCTCTGCTGCCAAACTACCAGATGTAGTTGTATTTAAAAATAAAAAAGCAATATGATTCACATTACCATAGCATATAAAACTCGTTTTGATTGACACCTTATCCATATTTTATATAGTGCTTCCTACTCCCCACCCCCATCCCCCCATCAAACACAGCAAGGGACTTTGATGTTTGCGAAGTTCACAACTTAAATAAGCCCGTTGCTGCCAACAATTTTAGTGGCTGGGTTTCTGCTGAGCAAGAAGGGGATGAGGTGCACCTTCCTGAAACTCACACAAGTTGTTTTCGTGAGTTCTTTGCTCCCTGAAACACAGTACAGGCTTTGCTCAGGATTTGGAGCCATGCCAGCTCCTGCAGAAGGTAGAATCTGGAGTACATTGCCGATTGTGGTCGACTACAATTGAAAGTGACCTCCGAGCCGGCTCCATGATGTAGTAGCCGTGTCAGATGAGATATATCAAAAAGTTCTACATTGAGAGACATTTCAAATGTCTTGTAAAGTCTTATCTAGGGCTGGGAGAAACTTACTGCTTGAGAAATAAGAAGCCGTTGTAGGAGCCAGAAAAAAAAAAAGATGAACCTTGTTGATAACTTTAGGTCTGTCTTGTTATTAAAAGTGTGTATTGCAAATGTAGTATGCGGGGACAAAATGGTTGGAGAAGAATGGGCTGTTCTCCCTATTTTAAGACTTGTCAGG
Organism: Lerista edwardsae; assembly: GCA_029204185.1. NCBI lineage: Eukaryota > Metazoa > Chordata > Lepidosauria > Squamata > Scincidae > Lerista > Lerista edwardsae. The sequence continues at coordinate 2,736,911 of JAJKFI010000096.1, forward strand.
GATTAACCAGCATTTCATAAGATCTCCTTCTTGCCTTCTCATTTCTGTCTGAAGAAAAGCACTGAAAAATCAAGGGAACTTGGGCTTAGTTCCAATAAAGGAACTTATAACTTTTTGTATTCAGGTACGTAAACTCAAGAATACAAATACATGCATCGTGCATTGGGTATGAAGGGTGCATACATTACAGATGTCACCTGCTTTCCCTGGTTAGGGAAGAGGCTATAGCTCAGTGACAGAACATATACTTTCCCCTGCTAACTGGGCAAGAGGCACTTTTTCAAGTGGTGTCCTTTTATATTTAGCAGGGGGAGAGCAATTGTCCCTTTTCACCCCAGCACAATGTCTTTCTCGTGGCTGTTGCTGGTGGTGTTCTCCATTCTTTTAGATTGTGAGCCCTTTTGGGACAGGGAGCCATTTAACTTTAATGTTATTATTTGCCTGTAAACCGCTTTGTGAACTTTATGTTGAAAAGCGGTATATAAATACTAGTGATTGATTGATTGATACTTTGCATGCATAAAGGTCAATCTCCTGCATCCATGCTCTACCATTAAAAGAATCTCAGGTGGCAGGAACATATAAGACTGAGGGCCCAATCCTATTCAACGTTCCAGTGCCGATGCAGCCACAATGCAGCCCTGAGGTAAGGGAACAAATGAGAATTCCTACCACCCCCACCCCCGAGCCAGAGCAGGCTCTGATTGTACTTTGGGCAGGAAGGTGACAGGTGACATCACTGCAGCCACGCCCCCTGCTTCCAGAATCGCTCTATTTCAGAGCATAACTGAGGCAAAGGTGGGCAGGAGGGCCAAGCTCCGCGCTGTTTTCTTCCTCAGCGTGCATAGCTCCCTCACTGGCACCCATGGCAGCCGCTACACCGTGCCCTATGGGGGCGACACCTCTAAACCCCTTCCTGGTTGACATGAAGGCATTAGTGTTGGAAAGCTGGATGGGGTTGGACCCTGAGACATTGGAGAGCTAATGCCAGGCAGAGTAGACAAAGTTGAGCTAGATGGACCAATGGTCGGTCATCTTCATACGATCACGTTTTTATAATCTAATGGGAATCTTACACATGATGAGACTTTGCAGTCTTAACCAGATCCTTAATATTTGGGCCAAACTACATACACATGTAAATGCATGCAAGGGAACTGTGCTTCAAAGTTGCAAGCAACCCCCACCCCACCCCAGAACACAAGGGGAGATTTCTCTTTCACTACATTTTATTTTCCGACCAAGATAGCTTCCTTGGGTAGCTATTTTCCCTCAAATTACCACTTTGGGACCAAATTGCTTCTTTGGGGCAGATTCTAAACCGGAAAATTGTGCATGAACCTCTCCCTCCCTATGTGTCTCAATCCCATATCTTTCCCACCTCCTACTGACAACAAAACGGTGGGTTCCCCTATGGAGGGGATTGGGAGGCTTCGGAAAGGAAAGGGGATTTCAATCCCCTTATCCCATTGTAAGCCTCCCGCTCTGCAATGGGACCCCTTGGACCTGTGCCATTGATTCTACTGTTGCAAGTCCAAGGAGAAAAAGGAGGAGGACAGGCTTGTATGGAAAGGGATGCAGCAGCATCCCTGCTGTATCCACCTCCTTCCTACCCCATGTTCCTTCCCCTCCCAGCCCACATTCACCCCTCTCCACCCCCTTCCACCCTCCCCCACCCCTTCACAACTCCCCCACTGACTTACCTGCTCCGGTGGGTGGCCAGTAACCCAGGAAGCCTCTAGTCTTCTCACCGGCACTTAGTCAGCACCCCACACATTGCTGGAAGCACTTTTTCAGCAGCCAGGAAGCAGGTAGTATTGACAGAATGTGCATTCTTGCCAGTGCTATAAGCCTATTGGATTGGGCTGTCAGTCCCAATGGGGATCACTTTCTCCATGTGGTTATTTTTGACAAGAGAGAGAATGAGAGAAAGAAGTGCTTCCAATTTGAAGCATCTCTCTACCACACACATTTCCATGCATGTCTGGTTTGGCCCTTCGTCTGATTGGCAGCAAACAAGGATGCGGGCAACTCAGCTGGCTCCAGCAGTGGCGGGCCGGGCCGGGAGCGCGCCCCATGGCAGGCGCTGAACACGCGCCCCCCCAAGTTGCCCCACTCCCACGCGTCACGCAGACACGCCTTCCTTACCCCGAAAACGCTCTATTTCAGAGCATAAGGGAGGCGTGGGCGGGCCAGAAACCGCATGGTCTCTCCCGGACTGCGCGCAATGGCGCCCCACCACTGCCCCGTGCCCCATGGCTCATGCCATGGGGTGCTACAGGTAAGATACGCGCCTGGGCTCCAGGTAAGATGATTGGCAAAAAAAGAATGAGAGAGGGGGGCAGCAGGAGCAAGGGCAGGAATAGGTAAGCAGGTTTGAGGCTGAGTGAGGAAGCTCTAACCAGGAGTGCCAGGTGATGGTTTCAGGAGTGCCTTTGTTTTCCAATGGCCACTAGAAAACTGGAGACAAAGGAACCAAGGAAGCTTTGCAAAGCATGGCAAATCGGAGGAAGGCGTTTATGACTGTGCCTTTAGAAAAGCAGTTGAACCACATCCAAGCACAAAACAATCATTTTTTTTTTAAAAAAAAATAACAGTATATTCCGGCTATGTATTGTGAGATTATGTTTAAAATTATAAGCAAATATCAAAGGAATTTGTATTCCGTCTTTTTAATCCCACCGCTTAAAATATTCATTCAAAGCAAATGTTACCTTGCAGGGTGTTAATGATAAAATAGAGCATATTAAAATATAGACACATACACACGCATTTCAGTGTTCCCTTAAGACTTGAAACTTTTGGGGAAATTGGAAGATGGCTGTTCACTAGTTCACCCTGCCTTTATCACTGCAGCAATTGTGTGAATTGCAATCAATTCCATCCTTTGATAAACATCCCCACCACCACCTGGGACTGACATCACGCTGAGGAACTTTCACAATTAACACTTCCTCTGGTTGACAACATTTGCCTTTCAGCAGCTATTACTGCCACTCCATTATCTCCAATTGCATGTATTCACAGACAGATCAAGACCCAAATCTAATCGTCTCTATTCACCACTTATTTATTGTAAGAACACAACTGCAGCCAATCCAGAATAAAAATCTCCTGATTGGAGGGTTACAAGTATTAGACAGGCATTTTATATAAACTGCCTAGTAAAAATGTAGGAGAGCAGGATAAAGACAAAAGCACAGCTGAGATCAATGTTACTATAGGTTTACATGAGAAAGATTAGTTTTTTTTTAAAGTTACACACACACACACACACACACACACAAGCTACACATACTCTCTGTAGGTATATTGAAAACAATGGGGCTTACATGCACACAAGATTGTGCTGTATGTTTGAAGGTTTCTTTAAATAAGAAACAATGTATTTTTTAAGTAGAAAGTTTGATTCACACAACTCACTGGCATGCTGATTGACTTTGAGAAAGAAAACACATAAGTGGCGGGTCACCAGATACAAACTGGGACAGAGTTCCTATACCTTTCACCATTGTATAGAAGAAGAAATTTTGGCAAGTGCAGTTCCACATGGGTTTTAAAAAGATGCACCTTTTCCCTCTTTCCCCATTTGTATCTGGTAACTATCTTCTGCCTGGGAGCCTCTGTATATGAAGCAATTCTAATAAAGCCAAGGCTGATGGTTTTAATCATGGTAGGAAAATCATCAGCCACAGCCAGATGGGGGCTACTTTACAAAAGTGGCTCCCCATACAGAAAGGCATTCATACTGTTGAAGCAAAAACCCTAATACAGATGGGCAGCCCAATCCTATGTTGTGTTGGAACAGGCAGGCCGGTGGGCCTGCTCTGTATCCAGCACAACATGGGAGGCTGGAGGAACCTCCCCATGCTAAGGCACATTCGTGCCCTTGCACCAGGGGATGCACCAATGTCCCTGCTAAATAACAGGCACATCTCCGAGGTGGCCACATGGCCAGAATCAGGGCTGCGCAGTCCAGGGGCAAGGCCTATGATGCCGCCTAATGGCCACATCCCTGGCATGCCCACCCCCACCCATTTTCGCCCTCCCCCGCCCAGTTCCACCCACCCAGAACCGCCCCTGCACGGTTAAAGCTGCAATGGTGCTTGGGGCTTGAAGTCCTGCCCAGTGTAATTGCAATACATTGGAGCACCCATGGGGAATAGAAGAATCCTCATGCTGTCTGCTCTCCTAAACAGCTCTGAATGTAAGGAGGATGGTTGTTCTTTTGGTCAAAGATGTAGTAGAAAAAAATAATAATTTCCTTCCGTATTTTGTCAGTGTTACTTCAGGAACTATTTTGTTGAAAGGAAGTCCACATTTAAATAAAAATAATTAAAAGAGTGTGGAATGTTTTACATCCATAGCTGCATGCTGATCTTCTGCATGTATAGATACAAAGGATGATTAGCCTCTTGAGATTTAACTTGAGATCCCACTCTCTTGAGATTTAACATTTTGAGACCCTGGGGAGAGAGCTGAACCCAGAAAGGCCATCTTGAGCAATCTACACTAGCAATGTTGTAAGAAGATTCTTCCCTTCCCAAAGGGAAGAACAAATATGGACAAACGTTGACCAGCAGAGAAAGGGACTAAAAAACTGAGAAATTGGAATATGTTGACGCATATGGTAGATTATATAAACTTCTTGATACCATTGTGCTGAATATCCCCTTTTCAAATGAGTAGGTTAAATGGAGTGCTCTTGCAGTCACAGATAGCTTTCTCAAAACTATTCTTAATTATGAGAATGTTTATGCTTTTCAACAGTTCTGTTCACGGTCACTGTTGCTCTTATCTGCTGTTAGCCGCTCTGTTGCCAGTGCCATTTTTTGTTCTTCTAATTACATCTTTTGTCTTGCCTCTTAACATTCTTGATTCAGTCACATGGGAGTAGGTAGTGAACAGGATGACATCAAGACCCTCCATTGCCAACATATGGAAATAATTGAGAGACAAAGGAATTATCTCTGAATAGGCACTTTTGAATAGGCACTCATCAATGAAAAAAGTGCATTTATGTTTGTATACACACACACATTTCATGAAATAGAATTAAGAGAAAAACAATGAACAGAACTAAAAAACTTGATATATAAAAAAAGAAAACTTACTATTCTGGTAGCCAATTAATATAAAAATACCCACTGTTCTACAAATTTATCCAAACTTATTCCACTGACCTCCTATAATTCAACTTTAGCACGTCTAAAATAGACCAAACTTTCCCAAACCAATCTGTCACAGATTTCTCAACTATGCATACCCTGGCAGCTGTTAATAAACACAGAATCATTTCTAAATTATCTCTCAACACTACTTCCTTCCAATAACCAAACAACAATTCTTAAGGGGTATAAGACAAAAGCATTATATTTCCCAAAACGTCTTTAATGCTGTCTATAATCTCTTCCCAAAATTTCAGAATATGAAGACAACATCAAACATGTGCAAGATGCCAGCTGCCACAATCTTCCATTTCCACAAAGCATATTCTATAAATATGCTGACAAATTAGATTGCAGTGGAAAGAGTGTGCTCTCTCTCTCTCTCTCTCTCTCTCTCTCTCTCTCTCTCTCTCTCTCTGGAATATTCAGTAGATTTTTAGAAATAGAAATATTTTCCCATAATCATAGCCATTTCATATCTCTTTCTCCCAGGCCTTTCTTCTAATCATTTACAAAACCTGGAGATGTCTAATCAATACCTTGTAATACAGAGTAGCATTTATGATATTATCCCTTTGAGGATACAGACTCAACAACTGTTCAGCTTCCATCATCTTTCAGAATAAGTTGTTTTCAAATGAATGTATGTTTCTATATTTCTAATTTCAAATATTGAAAAAAAAAGGAGATGAATTCCTTCCTTTTTCACTTCTTGTGAAAAATATGACGTGCTACCTGGATGAAGTCATTTCTCTGTATAGTATTAAAGACTGTGCCAATGGTTTACATCTCCCAATGTTATTATAAAACAAATATTAAGAAAGAGAATCCTAGTCTCAGCTGGTATCCAAATGGACATATTTTTAATGAACAACAACAAATAAGAAATTAATGGTAATTTTTCAAAAGCATGGATATTATCCAAATACCTCAACCTACTAAACAAATATACAGCTTTAACATTGGTTCACTTAGGGCCTAATCCTACCCAACCTTTAAGCATGGATACAGTTGCAATGCACCCCCAAGGTAAGGGAACAAATATTCCTTTATCTTGAGGAGGCTCCGTGACTGCCCTATCCACAGTAGGATGCAGCTCATGCCCGATTGGCACTGCTGTATTGGTGCCGGCATGTTGGATAGGATTGGCCCCTCAATGATCAAATCACTTTACAAGGGACTCTCCCTAGTAAACCTATATCTATATATATAAAGAAGAAAGTGTGTACGTACGTACGTACGTATGTATGTATGCAGCGTCGTCATCCGCAAATGAACTCCCGGAACGCTGGGAGGGACTTACGCGGGGCTTCGCCATGATTGGCTGCCCGCCCGTTCCGTTCCGTGGCTGCCCTGGCCTCGAGGGGTGCCTGCTCGCCGGGGGAGACAAGTGGGGGGGCGCCAGGTGCCTGGGCAAGCAGCGGGGGGCCGCGCCAACCGGGGGCAGCCCCCCCTCGAGGCCAGGGCAGCCGCAGAACGAAACGGGCGGGCTGCCAATCACGCCAAAGTCCTGCCCACGTCCCTCCCAGCATTCTGGGAGTTCATTTGCGGATGACGAAGCTGTGTGTGTGTGTGTGTGTGTGTGTGTGTGTGTGTGTATGTTCCGCATAGGCTCTGCAACGCTTGGAGTGACACGCACCAAACTTGTGAAAATGGTCAAAAACGGCCGAAATCAGCATTGAATCCATAGTTTCCGGGGTCTCCGAGACAAGCAACGACGCTCCTGATGCCATTGGAGTCCAGGTTTGCCCCCACCTTGGCGTGGGGAGCGAGAAGGGGTGCAAAACAAAATGTCCACCATGCCCTGCTGGGATGCCTGGATCGATTGGCACCAAACTCGGCATGCGGATGCCTGGCAGCCTGGTGACAAACACTGCAGGGGTCAGGGCTCCCTACCACCCCCGGGGGTGGGGGTGTGCAGGGGGCCCCATGTGAAAATGGTCAAAAATGGCCGAAATCAGTGTTGGGTCCATAGTTTCCGGGGCCACCGAGACGAATGGCAATGCTCCCTATGCCATTTGAGTCCGGGTTTGACCCCCATCGGCATGGGGGGCGAGAAGGGGTGTGAAACAAAACGTCCACCGTGATCTGTTGGCACGCCTAGAGCGATTGACACCAGTATGCTTTACAGTCTGGGGACAAACACTGCGGAGGTCAGACCCCCCTAGCGCCCCAAGAGGTGGGGGTGCACAGGGGACCCCATGTGAAAATGGTAGAAAACGGCCGAAATTAGTGTCAAATCCATAGTTTCCAGGGTCGCTGAGACAAATGGTGACACTCCCAATGCCGTTTTGAGTCCATGTTCAGACTTGGGATAATGTCAGCGGTGTCATCCTGGCGGAACGGGCTGGTACGCCGTTCCGCTAGTTCCATGGACGGGCCCGGGCCACGCCACCTCTACCGAGGACGGGCGCACTGTTTCTGGGCCCGTCCACCCTCCCGTGCCTCCGAATCGCTCTGAAATGGAGTGATTCCAGGCGCTGGGAGGCGTGGCTGGCCTCTGCCATAGGGGCGGAGGGCTGCCAATCATCCGGGAGTTCCGGTTCCTGGCGCACCCAGATGACATCACTGGATAATGTGTTGCCCGGGCAACGCTGGGTAAAAAAAAGCTAGTTCACTATACAATAAGTTACATCCCAATTCTAAGCCCCAGCTGCATCTATAGAACAGTGGCACAGAAATGGACACAGCTGTATCCTATGGGGCTGGGCAGCCACCAGAGCCTCCTTGTGGTAAGAGAACCTGTGTTATCCTGTAAAAAGCTGCCCCCATGCTGGGAAGCTGCTCCGCCAGCTGGTGGAGAAACATACCTCCAGCTGCATCCATGACATGTCTTCTCAGAGCTGAGACCCAGTGCCGACTGGCACTAGCCTCAGCACTGAAAAGTGCCTTTTGGCAGTTTTACAACATCAAGCGCTGATGGTACAAGTGTATCTCCTGTGCTGAGCTCTTTAGGATTGGGTCCTTATTCATTTTACAATGGGTTCATAATTGCTGCCAACAGGACCTTTTGCTGTAGAAATAAGCCAATCTCTGATGCGATCGCAGGTGTTTGGTAGCATCTCAGCCAATAGCAGCATTTGTAACATCATGGCTATACGTATTGATGGACGGATACGTAAAGGTAAGGGTTTCCCCATGACCGAATGGTCTAGTCGTGACCAACTGTAGGGGGCGGTGCTGATCTCCATTTCTAAGCCTGTAGAGCCAGCGTTTGTCCAAGGACAAGCTTCTGTGGTCATGTGGTCAGCATGATTATACACCGGAATGCCGTTCCCTTCCCACCGAAGTGGTCCCTATTTATCTACTTGCATTTTTAGGTGCTTTCAAACTGCTAGGTTGGCAGGAGCTGGGACAAGCAACGGGAGCTCACTCCGTCACATGGTCTCAAACTCCTAACCTTCTGGTCAGAAAGCCCAGCGGCAGCGGTTTAACCCACAGCGCCACCACGTCCCTTGTAATTTGTACAGCCTTGCAATTTGTGTTTTGCAATTACAACATTGTGTAAACTGATAACCATGGCCCTAAAGAGTACAGTAGGCATCTTTTAAATCACCTTTTAGAGAAGGAAGTATCTTAGTGGCAGAAACTTCAACTTCTGAACAAATTCCCCAAAAAACAATGTGGTATTGGGTTCACATTACAATATTTTCATAATACAACAGTGTCCCTAGAATTGATTACCATTGTAAAGTGGGGCTCCAATGTAATTCTAATTGTTCTTGTTCCTTACACACAAAAGACTTCAGTATGTTTGATGCATTCTGAAATATCAGGATATTTCACTCCTTTATAATACCAATCTAAATTTAGAAGTCCAATCCCATCTCAATATTTATGTCTGTACAAAGCCCTGTTAGCAAAACTCAGAGGTTTCTCCAAACCCAATGCCATAATCTTAGCCTTTCATCTTTTAAGAATGTGCATCTCACAAACCTTTTCAATAATCATAAGCAGAATGCAGAAATAAAATTTTAGGAAGATGATTCATCTTTATGAGAGTTATTTTTTCTCACCACTGCAATTTAAACTTTTGCCAAAAATCCAAGTCTTTTTGAAACCTCTAAAAATATTGAGAGAATTGTGCTGATCACTGTTTCTTAGTTAGCTTGCAGCCAAACACTCAAATAATTAACTGATGCTGTTTTCCTTAACACAAGCTGTCCTGTCCGTTCTGACTTTGTTCAGTTCACTTTATAAGCTGGTACAAAACTAAAATGCTCCAATATACAAAATACTTTTTAAAGGGAATTCATTGGGTCCAAGAAAGTCAGGATTCCATCATCTACATAAAATATATATTTTCCATACCACATTCTCTAGTCATATTCCCTTGATGCTTTTTCTCATTTCTGAGTATAATAACTAGAGGTGTTTGAAAACTGGTTTTATTTACCTTACTCAGAAGTAAGTCCATTGCATTCAGTAAGACTTAGACTGTAAATCTATCTTCCTGGAAACAAATATCTCTAATAATAGCTAAAGGCTCCATAGCTAGGATTACTAGCTGGGACAGAGTGCTATACCTTTAACTATTGTATAGTAGAGGGAATTTTGGCAGGTACAGGTTTTTAAACCCTTCCAGGATGAGCTACACCTGTCCAAATTCCCCCTTCTGAAGATATAGGCACTCTGTCCTTGTTTGTATCTAGTACAGGGGTCAGGGAACCTTTTTACCTTATACCCCAAAATATATTTAGATATGCCGACATTACCTCCCCCGCCACCAGAACAAAAGAAAAAAAATTACATATTGGAACCCATGGCTTTTTATTTGATTAATTAATGAGCTTAATTAATGCTATGTAAATATGAAGTTATAAAGGGTTTGGGAAAGTTAGGAAAGTTATTTAAATATTTTTTAATCTTACTCTTATTGTAAATATCTAACCTGCTGAGTTAGATTTGATTTTGTCATATATGCATGCCCGGCTGTGTCTCAGCAGTGCGACCATCCATTACCCCCAGGAATTTCATTTTTACCCCATTTGGGGTAATTTACCCCTGTTCCCAGACCACTGATCTAGTAACTCTATTATATCTATAGCCAAGATGAATAGAAATGGGAAAAGAGAGAAACATTGTGTCATGCCTAGCTGGCCACTCAGCAAGTAGGAAACACTGCCAGCACTCAGCCCCGCTGGAGAACTGTTCCCTATTTTTTTTTTGGGGGGGGGAGTTATAAGAGGCCACTCCTGAGGCTAAAGGAAAAGGCAGGCAGGACAGAACCAGGAGTGGGGAGAGTTGCCCGGCTACTGGACTTTGTTGCTTTAGCTGTGCTGCTGGATGGAGTGACCTCAGGACTCGTGAAAGATGGTGGTTGCAGAGGTGTGGCTAAAGAAGTGCAGGGGGTGCAATTGCACAGGGCAACAAGCTTTAGGGGGGCAACAGGCTGAGCTTGATACTAGTGACCAAAATTGTGAAAACCTTATATGAATGTATGAATAATTCCATCATGTTGGTGGCAACAAGAGGAGGCATGCTGCTGGGGGGGGGGAGGATGTGGGTTCCACCCCCATTTTTCACCTTTTTTAAAGGCATTCTGTCATTTCCAGAAGTTATGCCACTTCCTGTTGTGATGTCACTTCTGGAGCATCATTTTGTCTTTAGTACTGGGTTACCCCTTCATTAGCTTCGTCACTGGGTGGTTGTGTTGCGATGAGACTGACGGGATGTACGTGGGTGTGAGTATGTTTACTCCTTGCATTGGACTAAGGAGATTCCCTGGGGTATGAGTAGGCATTCTCCCTGTGTTGGACTAACAGAATCCTGGTGGAAGGAAATTGCTTATAGCCTTGCTGGTATTGGGACGGGGAGAATGAGAATGGCTTTGCTGTAATAAAACACAATTTTTCTAGAGATATTGTAGCAGGCTCTTCTGTTGCGTAACATGCCCACTGGGTGAAACCCCTTTCAGGAAGTCCCTGGAGACTGGCAAGCCTCCACTAGCCTCCCGGACCCGAGTGTGACACACTGTCAAGTTCCTCTTCTTTGATGAACAACATTTGAAGTCATTCCATTGATCCTAAATCTAGATATTGGTTCTTTATGCAGTAATTGAGCCAAATTACTAAAATGCCCTCCAAGTCAAACAGCACTAAAACAGGCTTCAAATATAGGGTCTCCACCTTGTCACAGGCCTCTTCAGCATGCAGAAACACAAGGGTCACTTTTAATATTCGTTGTCTAAGCTTAATGGGTGATATTTACGAATTTTCCACTGAGAACACCTTAAAACACCTTAAAAAAACTTGTCTCATCATAATGAGTGAATGAACCACTGGTTCCATTCACAGAGGATGCTTTCAATGGCAGAAGTACTGGTTGTGATGCCACAACAGTCTGTAACATTGATTGCACAGATCCCACTGTCCACCAAAATGGATGACGCCATCTTAGGTTTAAGAGCTGAGAAAAATAACTGCCCCAATTTACAAAAGCTTCCTTTCATTTCTACCCCTTGCCTCTTTTCACCATCCGCAAGGACAATGACAAGGACATCCATAGCCATCATCCTTTGCTGCTCATCAGCCATCTGTGCCAAAGGCAACACCCCCAGCTGTGACCACCATTCAAGAGTAGGCAGGAATGAAAAGACTTCTTCCTGGTCTCCTGCATTTCTCCTCCAAATGCAGAGGTTCCAGCTCTGTGCTAGTAATAACTCACTTCAGAGACAGCACAAAATCAAGCCTGCTGCTCGCTCTCTCTGTGGCAGATGTTCCAAAGGGAGAGTGTTTTTTGATGCTACCTAAAATGTCCCCCTCCCCAAAAAGCCTACTTTTGAAGCATAAGTGTGTCAACCCAATACAATGTGTCCAGTGTTTGAGCTGAGGACCAAAACAAAGTCATATAACACAATCACAAATAGGTGTCATGTGGCGTTTAAGATACTTAATATATATGGCTAGTAGTAGGAAACTTACTAGTGGCACACAGCCTTGTAGGAAATGCTTAGAAAAACACAATGGCCTGAATCAGATTTTACAGCCTTTGGAAGGCTCTATATATCATATCAGTAAAAACCAGACGGCTATCAGTCATATAATCCCCCTCATCAGACTTCTGAGAAGCACACAGAAACCTTAAGACAAGATTTTAAGGAAAGGATACTACTAGCTCAGCTATCAATTGAGCAGATGACTGACATTATATTTAACAATGGCTTACGAATTTTGAACATGAAAGCATCCTCTCTGTTCATTCTGCCTCCCTTATTTGATCCCAGGTTGACAGAGACCTACAACCTGACCTCCCTTTAAAATTTTATAATCTCAGGGACAGTGTGCCTTAGATTCCAAATTTTGATAAAAAAAAAATAGAAACACTAAAAGGCGTACTGCTATTTCAGGAATTCTACAAGCACTGCAATTTTTACACAAGGATTGAAAGTGAGTTGTCCTTCAGCACAACTATGCCTACTCACAGGAGCTTAAGGCCAGAGCTGGCGCGTGAGTGGGCTATATAATGCCTCATCTCATTGGCTTGAGTTCCCAGCAGTGCTGGCACCAGAGGGCTGTGGCACCCCCTGCCCACCCCCAATAGTATACTGAAACTGCCATTATCTCTAGTGCTGAGAATTCATGGGTGGAAAGTGGCAACATGGGCCATAGCGTCTGAACTAGCCAACAAATCATGCCATCTCTTTCTCAGTCTACAACTTTAGCTTATATATCTACACTAGGTCTATGCACCCATTTTCCTTACAATGACGCAAAAGGGAACACACACTGTTTAGTGTCTACTATCCAAGAAGAGTATGTTTTATTATATTTGCGTGGCACTGTTCCTGAGTGTCTGTATAAAGACTGAAAATCCAACAGACTCTCAAGTGCATCTACATGGTTTAAAAAATGTATAATAATTAGGTAAAGGTAAAGGTTTCCCCACAACCGAATGGTCTAGTCGTGACCAACTGTAGGGGGTGGTGTTCATCTCCGTTTCAAAGCCTGTAGAGCCGGCATTTGTCCGAGGACAAGCTTCCGTGGTCATGTGACCGGCATGACTCTACACCGTAGCGCACGGAACGCTGTTCCCTTCCCACTGAAGTGGTCCCTATTTATCTACTTGCATTTTTAGGTGCTTTCGAACTGCTAGGTTGGCAGGAGCTGGGACAAGCAACGGGAGCTCACTCAGTCTTGAACTCCCAACCTTGCAGTCGAAGGCCCAGCAACAGCGGATTAATTCGCTGCGCCACCACGTCCCTATATACATAATTAGATGCACTTATTTTATGCTCCCATAGGAAAGTAATATTAAACACAAGCTACTCCCACAGACAGCATCAGTACCAAGCTGGAGGGGGTCCAGATGCAAAGTCTTGCATTTTGATCCCCAGTGGTACCTTCCAGCTATTGATGATGTTGCACTGGGGGAAGTACCACTAGTACTCAGGGGTCAGGACCAAGTAGGCCCTTTGATGAATGTGAACCTCGTTAACCCCTGACACCCACCCCATCCAATTGTTCTTTGGCAGATTTTCAAAGGCAGGTCCACAGAAGCCATTGAACGGGACATTCTATCCAGTGTATTCAGAGATGCACACGTCACGCGCCTTCCTGGTTCACAGTGAGGGATGTGCAGAAATCCTCTGAGACAAGTCACGTGTGTTGCAGGAACTCATTTTCCCCTGAAAATGCTGTGTTTGTCTTAGAAGGACCCTGAAAATCTACTTTGAATTTCACCTTTTCAGCCCATCCTACAGCCCAAGGTTTTCTGTCAGTCTGCACACATAATGTTGGCGAAAGGGACACCCTAGCCCTTGTCATTCAATTTCACTGTCTGAAAAGGCTCCTCAGTGTAGCTCTTTCTTCTTTCTTTGTCACTCAAGAGCATCATCACTATCGGTCAGTTCTTGGAATACAATGAGAAATCCATAATATAGCTTCCCCTAGCATAAAGCCCAACCCAGGCTAATGAACCTAACAAAACCAAAGACTGTTAAGGGATTCTTTTGATGACAAAATATTTTGCATTCATTCAATGAAATAATCGATGTGTTTACCATTGTCACTCTCTTTTTGTAACTTTCATCTCAAGCATTGCTTACTATTTTCTAATCCGTTTTGTCCTGCATTTGCAATAACACCACTGAGGATGATGAATCATTATATAATGAGAATCATTCTATTTGTGCTACAACCATAACGTTGCTGGCTCCAATCTGATCGCCTGCCTTCAGGCTTCTAGACACTTGGCCAGCGTCATTCCATGACAATGGCCTCATGTCGTCCCTTGATAAAGATCTGAGCACTGACCTTTGTGCTCTCACTCTGCTTGAATCCTGACCACTGTGAGATACAGGAAGCTGGACTAGACGGGCCCTTGGCCTGAACCAGCAAGGCGTTTCGTATGTTATGTTCTTAAGCAGTGTAGGAAATAATGAAAAGGAAAGGGCAAAAATTGCACTTTCCAGAAATCATTTTGCTAGTATTCTTCTTTGGCAGTTCCAACTAGGAAGATGGGCTGGCAGTTTATCTAAAGAAAGCTCTCTGAGCACCTTTGGTATATTGACATCAATAGTTTCCTTTTGTACCTTCCTTTTCCCCCCAGCTGTTTTTTCTGACTATACAGCTACCAACATGCTCACCTTCCTAGTGTGACATATACTGTATCTCTGACTTTTTGAGGTAATGATTCACTTCCTGTTCCTGCTTTTGTTTTTCCAGTTTCCTGATTTGTGGAATGGGTTAAAGTCAGCCCAGTTCCCTAGTGTCTTATTAAAGTTTACCATCTCTCTCGCTCTCGCTCTCGCTCTTGACTAAGGGGTTGACTGGTCTTCTTGGGAGTTGAGTCACAAGCACATACTTTGGTGCATGAGTGAGGAAGTGATTGAATAGGGAAGTGGTTCTCAAATGTTTTAGCACTGGGACCAACTTTTTAAAAAGACTGTCTGGGACCCACCAGAAGTGATATCATGGCTGCAAATTCTTGTGACACCAGAGCCTGCTGCTTTCCTGAGAATGCTGCAACGTTGGGTTATTTCTCAGCTATTTTCCAATAGCAAAGTGAATCAGAAAGGAAGAAGCCTATTTACAACCTTGACTCAAGCAAAATAACCACACAGCCCTTCCTCGTTCCAGCCCTTCTTCCCATATTTTCAATTTGGTTGCTGTAGGTGGTTCACGACGACCCACCTAAAATGGGCTCATCACGATCCAATTGTGATCCCAATCAACAGTTTGGGAACCACTGGGATCGAGATTTTGTAGTTGGAACATTTCCCCTGCACCCCGCCCCCCCAAAAAGCAAGACCAATCTTTGGGTGAACGGCCCATTCATTTAACAGGGCAGTTATAGGTCAGTTATTAGTAATGTTATTGAGAAGGGGATTAAAAAACTTTAAGTTTAGGCCTACGTATGCAGCCTTAAACACGATCAAATTTTCTATTCTGGTACCCATGTTTATCAACTGTTGATATAAATGGTCGATAAGAAAATGTACTTTAGGAAATACCGTTTGTATTTTCTTTTTCTCAGCAATGGAAGTTGCTGCAGCGTGTTTGGAAAACTGGTGGAAGCAACCCGAATGAACTCCTGAAACCCATGAATGGCTCCATTTATTAATTAATCTGCAATTATCCCCTGAGGATAGTTTGCAGCATTGTATATAGGTAAAGCAAATTTTAAGCCATTATGGTACAATTAAGTAAATGAAGCACACAGCTGATTGCTCTGATCAGTAATGAACTTTCATGAGAGCCAGATCGCAGTGCTGCAGCATAATTTGGAGAGCTGGGGAGAACGGCAGTTCATAGGGGAGCGTTTCAGCGATTCTAGAATAAAAGGCGGTATGGAGGATCAGCCCTGGTAGTATTTTCCAAAATGCTAATGATGCTTCCTGAAGCATATGCGGCTCCCTGAAAGAATGCTTTATCAGTACAGTTTTCAAAAATGATCCATGTTAAGTGAATAATTTTAGGAACTGGTTCTTTGATTTGCCGCACTAGCAAAAGGACTGCTGAGCCACCACAATGCCATACCTGCTGAACAGGTAAGAATGGGGAAGACCACTTTCCTCTGTGGCAGTGTTTCTCAAACTGTGGGTCAGGACCCAGACATTGGGTCTCACAGAGCCTCCAATGAAAAAATGGTTGATAGAAAGATCAGCCTCAAGCCCTGAGGCTTTTCAAAAATCAGATAGCGGCTAACTGCCCTGCCAAAAGCTGAGCTCCTGCAGTTTGCAAGCTTGTGTAAATAGAGAGAGATAAATGTTTGAAAAATGTCTTTTTCTGATGTGTCCCCCCCCCCCAGTCCATCAATGACAGGTAGTGGAAGCAGGTGAAGGCTGGGTCACGTGACTGGGTCACACGCCCCTCAAGCCTTGGGGTTATTCATTAGGGCTGTCTCGTTATTAAAAAAAGAAGAAGATATGAGGGACTTTTGAAAATAAATAAATAAATATTAGTTGTAAATAAAGTATTTCTTTCGAGATCACCTTTTTTAAAAGTTTCATAAAGCTAGGTGGGTCCTAATAGAGTGTCATTCTATAAAGTAGGTCCCAGTGCTAAAAGCTTTGACGACCACTGTTCTGTAGTAATTTAGGGCCCAATCCTGCCCAACTTTCCAGTGCCAGTGCAGTCGCAAAGCAGCCCCGAACAAAGGGAACAAGCGTTCACTTACCCGGAGGAGGCCTCTGAGATACGGGCATCTCATTGCCACTCCCCATTTGGCATTCCAGCATAGCCTATGCCTAAAATATGAAGGTTTGATCGTGGCCTGTAGCCTGCGATGGACTTTTCCTTCAGAAATCTGTCTAATCCCCTTTTAAAGGCACCTAGGCCAGACACCATCACCACCTACTGTAACAAGGAGTTCCACAGCTTAATTACCCCCTTGGTAAAGAAGTATTTCGTTTTATCTGTTTTAGCTCCCCTAACACTCCATTTTAGTGGATGTCCCCTGGTTCTTTAATTGTGACAGAGGGAAAAGAACATCCCTCTATCCATTCTCTCCATCCCATGCATAACTTTATATGTTTCAGGGCACAATCCTAACCTAGAGTTAGGCTGGCACAGTTAGACCAGCAAAGTTTGGCCCTCACAAGGGCCACTGTAAAGCATGTTTAGAGCACTCTCGGAGTCAGGAAGGATGATGCACGTCTGTATGCTGGCCTCTCTGACTCAGAGAGTGGTCCAAACGTGCTTTACGGTGGCTTTTGTGCCAGACAAACTTTGCTGGCCTAACTGTGCCGGCCTAACTCCAGGTTAGGATTTGCGCCCTCAGTTATGGCCCCCAGGTGCCTTTTTTCTAGACTGAAGAGCCCCAAATGCTCCAGCCTTTCCTCATAAGAGAGGTGCCCCATCATTTTGGTTGCTCTCGTCTGCACCTTTTCTAGTTCCACTATGTTCTTTTGGAACCATGCCTGCTTTTGGCATGGGTGCACCAGTGGGGCATGGATAGGATTAGACTGCAAGTGATGAAAAAACTGGACATGAAATAGTCATTTCCCCATCCACAATGAGATTACGAAGAAAAGAATAGCCCGAATGATTGCTGACATAAAATTAGTTCATCTGCCATCTCAAATCAGAAGTTTTGGAAACTGTAATCATTTTTGAGAGTATTGTAGATTCCTGCATTCAATGCTTCAAACTGAGTTTTCTACTTAATGCTAGAAGGCAACACTGAATAAATACAAATAGTTTAATTTTCCTTTGCAGTCACATCCTCCCACAGTGGTGAGTGTAATTAGGAAAAAAAAAGCCACATTGCATGTCTTGAATAGTGAATGCAGCTGATTGTTAATCATCATATTTACATAGTTTATATGAAAAATATTTAAATTCATGAATGCTTTAACTTTTCTTTGCCATAGCATTAATACTGGAACAAGATCTGAATGTATAATAGTGTATATGCAGCTTCTTTTGTGGCATTCACTGTGAAAAATTTGGCTGGATAGCAGAATCCAAGGTACAGGGAACATTCAAGTGAGAGTCAAAGGGACATTATTTCGAAGAAACGTGACATGTTGTAAAGTGGGAAAGAGGGAGGGAGAGACATACTTGTAAATTGCCACAGAATCATATTTGCATAAAGAAATGATAAGCTATAATGTAGTGAAAGATATTGGGGGAAATCACCTCAATGAAGCCTAATTTGCAACGCACATGGCAAACCGTATCTCATATTAATTTTGAGATAGTTTGTCATCAGTGTTGCTATTGATTTCCCACAAAAACACATTAGACAAAGAACGTATGCAAGGCACACACACATACACACAAAAAAATCTCATTTGTACAGGCAACAGTAATAGTCATGTTTGCTTTATGAACAAGAGGAAAACAAAGCCAAGCCAACAAAAGAAATACTCCTCAGATTTTGATCATTTGTCCCTTAATAAACCAGCCAGCTAAGCACAAAAATTGAAACTTGGGTTAATTTTTTAGAAAGCAGACGTGTTTTAACACTTTAGAAAAGACCAAAAAAGAAGAAACAAAACAAAACACCAGTAAATGTTACTATCTCTAAGATGGACCTAAGTCATGCAGCTCTCTCAGAAGTAGTAATCCATAATACGGCTTGCTCGTGTATCCCCCCACAAACACATGTGACACAGTTCTTTGGTTGAACAGGGCCATGATTTGTTGAGTACCAATTAAATGAAAGAAATGCAGCGGGTCCTAACTAACCTCCCTTCCCATGAGTGCGGGTACCTAACTAGGAGGAGACAGTAACCTGTCTGAGCCCTCCATTGGGCGAACCACCCCGGATCCGAACCTGGAGTTGCCCACAGGGCTCCCCCACGATCCTCCTTGGCAACTCGTGACACGGGTCCAGGTAGCTGAACTGCTCCGCCACGCCCTGAGCCGGGACGTCATGAAGGCGAGCGTTTCAATTCCATGCTAGGCCAAGCCAGGCCTGCCCCTATCCAGATAGCCTCAAGGCCCCAGCGCTGGCCTTGCCCAGTCTGTTGCTTACCTAAGGGCAGACACCAAATCCCTATTTCTCCTCCCTGTCCCGCACTATCCTGCCAGACACAGCCAACTTGGCTAAAAAAACCCAGCCCAGAAGGACAGTCAGGGGTAGGCGAAAAATCTTTTCCACACCGACCAATCCAGGAAAAGCAAAAAATCCCTGCCCAGCCCTGAAAGCGACCAGCTGATCTCTGACAGTACCTGAAGTACTGGGCGGGTGGGTTGGCACGATCGCAAGGACGCAGATGAGGCCGTTGGCTGTGCGCGCATGGCTTTTGAGCTGCATGTGCAGCCCCCATAGCAAACGGGCAGCATCCAATGCGCTGGGAGGGGGGGAACAGAGCACAGTTCCCTCTTAGCTGCATACGCGGCTGGAGGGCTATTCCCACCATATGACAGTTTTAGGGCACAGTCCTAACCTGGAGTTAAGACGGCATAAGTTAGGCCAGTAAAGTTTGTCTGGCACAAGGGCCACCATCAAGTGCGTTTGGACCACTCTCAGAGTCAGGGCGGATGGCGCATGTCTATGCACTGGCATCTCTGACTCCGAGAGCAGTCCAAACATACTTGATGGTGTCCCTTGTGCAGGCCTAACTCCAGGTTAGGATTGCCCCCTTAGACACCGGAGTTACTTAGCAGAGGAAATATTGAAAACCAATCCAGTCTGTAGTGTTGCAGCAAAAAGGCGTCATGTGCCTCGGGGGCATTCAGAGGTGAATAATGAACAGTGTTCTCTCTTTACTAACACATCTGCTGGAATTCTAATGGTATCATACTCTAAAATCCCAACTTTTCTATCCTTTATTTACAATGGCACACTGCAGGGCTTCCTTGAGTGTATCTGCCACAACCTTCTATGCTACTACTAGCTCCTTTTCTTCCTTCCAGGAAGGCAATTTGCAATGTAAAACACTCCGAGAACTATTGCTGTAGTTGTGGAGCAGTACAGTATATAAATATTTGAAATAAATGCAAAAGACACAAGCCTTTGACACAATCTCCCAGTCCCTACCACAACTACACCCACATAGAGTGCCTGAAATAATTGCATATTTTCCCTGTTTTTACTCTTGCTTCCCCTTTCTTTCCTGTCTCCGCTGTTTCAGAATTTAACTTGTAAGCACCTCAGGACAGAGACTTGTTTTCTCATCCTTTATAAAGTGCTGTGTGCACGGATGATGCTCTATTAACAGCACCATCATCTTAATGCCAGGCCATTTTGTGCTATGTCTTCCTCCACCTCCCCAGCGAAATGCTGTTAAATTTGTCAGTACCCTTTTAAGGACATGATGTAGTAACACTAGTTAGAATTAGGACACCAGAGCCCTCTGGAACTCTGTGCTAAGCAATGGCAAAGTCCTTTCCTGCCTCCTCTTTCCATGATGCTCAGTGAACAATGTGACAACCAAAATCAATAGTTAGGGGCATGGTAGGATTTTTCTAATAGATGCAGACACAGCTACCTCACACCACAGTTGGAAAATCTTATTTTAGTAAGCAGTGTCAGCACCAGGTGGTTGAAAGCCCTGGAACAAAGCCCCATCAATCAATCAGTCAATCAGTCAATCAGTCAATCAATCAATCAACCTTTATTGGCATACAATACATAAGACATAATAGAGAATAAACAATGCAAGGGGTTTAAATTAATATAACATGGAAAATGAAAATCAACTATAATATATAAGATATAAAATGCTAAGGTAAGGGTACTAAGATAGTTTGTCTCTAGCATGTAGCTTCTGATATTTTACAAGAGTGCAAAAAGACTGCTGTCTTCTCAACAACTACAGGATCATCTACTGACAAGGCATTCTTTAGAACAACATGGTCAGGGTAGCTGCTCTATTTCTTCAGCAGAGGTGCTAAGAATTTCTTACGAGGGGCTGAGTGGAGTGGGCAGCAGCAGTGAGGGAGACTCAGGAATAAGGCAGCAAGCGTGAGAAGGTAGGCTGCCTGGGGCTCCCGCTCCCTCCAGCCACGCAGATCCAGCGTCCCGGTTCCTCCTGCAGCCTCCCCCCAGCCCCAGCCCCCACACGGTCTTTTTTTGGTTGCCCGTTCCCCCTCCTCCTGCTCCTTGCCGGCCGGCCCGGCGCTCAGTCGGGCGCCCACGTGGTCGTGCGGCCCGGTGGGCGCCCGTTCCCCCTCTTGCTCCTTGCCGGCTCCTTGCATTTAACATTAAAGTTAAATGGCTCCCTGTCCCAAAAGGGCTCACAATCTAGTACAGTCTAGCCTGCTATTTAACCAGGGAACAGTTGAAGCAAACTATGTATATACACATCTCTAAAAAGCAAAGCAATAGAAGTTAAATCAACACTAACCACAAGCTGAAGTTATTACAAACATGATCACCTCCATGGCAACAATCACGACATCACTTCCGGCTATGACCTCACTTCCTGCCACGACATCACTTCCAGCTTATGATGTCACTTCCTGTGGGCAGACCCCGACAAGTGTCAATCAAAAGTGAGTACCTGTTCCTAAATCATTTGGATGACACCACTGGTATGGACCCTTTGCCAGTACCTGATCCTGCCAGCATCTGATGCCGACCCTGCAGTAATGGCAATAATGCAATTTGCTGCCAGCGCAACTAATCCAGAAACGGAATACACCTTCCTAGGATTTATTTGCATATACCAGGCTTCATAAGGAAGGGGCTCTAAACATGGAAGCCTGTTTTTCCAGTGTGGGCCCTACACTTGTAAATTCCTGCAATTTACTGTCTCAAAATTCCTGTAATGTTGATGAGGAAAACCTGCAATGAGTGTTATTGAATTGCTCAGAAGCCGTGTGGAAACTGTTCTGAGAATCGACTGAAAGCCCACTGGCCATTTTTCCTTTGTTTCAGGAACTGTCCTGAACCCATTGGCTGAGGCAGCCATTTGAGATCTGAAGATCTGCAGACATTCCAGGTCAGATAACATTTTGTCCAGGAACATTTTCCAGAAATAGAGTGCGGAAGCAACGAGTCAGCTAGTCCTTTGTGCAAAATTAATGACTTTTGAATTCGGGATTCTTCTTTGTCACCTAAACAGGATATTATTATTAAGTATGGAACAATGCAATGTTCCAGTTTCTAAGGAAACAAGTTTTGCAGGAACAAAGTTGGTAATGCTGCATCCTCAAGAAAATGATTATAGTGTTAGTCTCCAGGGCATCATTACAAAGTGCAATTTGCATTTAAATTTCTATAACCCTTAAGCAACAAGATTGTTTATAAGTATGGCTATGATCTTGTAGGGTTTTTTTTTCTGGGTGGTGTTTGTCCTTTTTCAGGGATTAGCACCGCACAGTCATTTAACTGTTTATGAAGTTTGCTTCGCCAACTGCCATATGCTGTTCGTAATTTTGTTTTGTTTTACTTTGCCATTGTCTTTTTGTACACAGCCGAGCTTCTGTTCCAGGCTGAGCGCATCATGCGTTTTTCATTAGCGAAAGTCTTTCATTCGACTTCACACATGGCAGTAAACATGCCAGGTCCTGCTGCCATGTGTTGCAAAATCGCAAGATTTTGACAAGCATCAATACATCTGTTTTGCACCTGAGGCTTCAAGACTATCAGGTGATGGAGTCTGGAGCTCTCAGCTGAAGGGAATTCGAAGGAAACACACCGATTTTCTTTGACAAGGGATGACACTTGCCTTTCATGTTTGTGTCGTGCAAAAGAAGACAAATATTCCAATGTGTTCCCGATGCTCCTGCAGATTAACCGTCTCCTAATCTGCTGTCCGAAGATGAACAAGTGTCAACATTCAATTTCTGATTTCATAATACATGGAAGATTCTGTCAAGGCTAATACTGGATACAATCATAAACAACTTCAAAACAATCAAAGCATTTTTCCCCTTAGGTGAAATCAACATTACTTTGTCATCAGGCAGCTGTTGATTTTTCTACCTTTTCTCCTATCCACCTTTCCCTTCACCTCTTGCATGTATAATTATTTTAATGAAATTACCCCTACAGTTTGGCAAGCTCTGATTGTATTCGACACTGATTAAGAGGCAGAAGAAGTGCTTCTAAACAAAGCATGTCTATGATCCAGTAGTCTCACTTTGCAAAGAAAGACAGAATCTACTTGGGACGAGGGAGATCCAGAATATCACAGAATGCTATTTAGTCGGTGCAAGCACCACTAAAAATGCTGGTGATTAAGTGATGTTTTGACCTTGTTCTGAACAGTGATAAAGCAGCCTTTCTTCCAGAACATTATTTTAGCAATGCAATTTAAAGTTTGTCTTTTTTCCCCTTCCTTACAGCCTAACCCTAAACTCCAGGTTAGGACTGCGCCCTTAGCAGGTTAGGACTGCTCCCTCCCTCCCTCCCTCCCTCCCTCCCTCTCTCTCTCTGATTCTAGTTGCTTTCCCATGCACCTTGTGTGCCCCCATAATTGGGGTCAGGCCCTTACTAGTGATACATTTGAATCCTATGCTATGGTGAGGCATTTTTATGCAGAACAGTAGCGATGGATGTCATAAATAAATTCTATGCTTAATGGTGAGACAGCATCTTACAGTGGCATGTACAGATATTACTTGTCATCTTCATTGAGTTAGTTTGAGACCCAGCTTGTTCCACAGACCAAGCTCAGTCCTAACTAGATTCATTTTGGCTCCACTGCCAAATTTGAAGCTGTGTTCTGTTTACCAATTTACCAAGACAGAGAAAGAGGGGGCAGTAAAAAGTGCTCATATCAGGCACTGTGGTTAGACTTCTATTTGGTCCTAGCATTGCTGTCAGCATGTGTCACTGTGTCCAGAAACACAGAGGATCATGGGCAATTTTATTCACTGTTCCTGACATCTCTGGATGCTGCCTGAAGACAGTGACAAAATTATGTTCAGTAATAGTCATGTCATGAAATGAATAGTAATAATTGTCAGAGTAGAAGTACAGACAGTGAACATTTTCTTTTATTTAACTAACATGCTTCTCTTGTGGGTGGCTGCAGTCAGAGCTAACCACATTGCAGCTGCAGAAAGCGTCATCCCAGCTGCTGCAACTATCTTGGGGCAGACTTTCATACACCCCCCTACAACCTGGCACTTGAGACCGATGCCACCCCCAGACACCCTCTTTGTATGCCACTGCTCCTTTTGCTTTGGTAAATTAGAAAGAAGACGGCTAATGAACAATTCCTCTTTGGTACTGCATTCAGAATCCTACCTGCTTTGGACCCAGTCTAGAGCTCATGCTGTTTTGACAAACACCTTGTTCTGATTCCCTAACTTGCTTCTAGCACAACTGGAGTTTGCCTCCCAGCACAACCAGTTAGCCTCCCAGCTAACTGGGGAATGTAATTCATAAGAATGTTCTAAAGCAGTGGTTCTCAAATTTTTCAGCACCAGGACCCAGTTTTGAGAGTGCCACCTGTGTCAGGACCCACTGGAAATGATGTTACGGCCAGAAGTGACATCATCAAGCAGGAAGTGGTACAATCAAATGACACTCCTGGAATTCAGACTAGCATTATTGGACTACAGAAACTGCACAGCCTTGAAGCATCCCTGACAGAAAGCAAGACTAGGACAAAATACTATATTATGTAAAAATGTGGAACCTTTTTTTTAAAAAAGCAACCTCACTTTGAATTCAAACTGTTAACACTCAGAAAAGGAATATAGCAAGAGTAACGTCTGCAGCTTCCAAGATGGTGCCTCCCAGCTTTCCGTGACCCACCTGACATATGTTGCGACCTATCAAGTGGGTCCTGACCAACAGCTTGAGAAACACTATTCTAAAGGACTAATAAAAGTGAAGACTCCCTGCCAAGAAATGTCACTAATGTCTCTGCACTGTCTTCCGACTCCCCTGGAAAAACCTGGGGGTCTCTTCTGAGTAGGACTCCCCAAATTCAGCGAGTGCTGAATGTTGCTAATCGTCCTGATGCTACTTGGCTTTTCTAAACATTTTGACGGATATTTTACCTCAGCAGGCCTGTGCAAATACACCTTGAATCTCACTTCAGGCTAAATTTGGTGGCAGCTTTAATGAATCATATCAGCAGGAGCAAGCCTGGGTACGATTTTAGAGCAACTATAAAAAAGAAGGGGCTTGTGTGCAGGTTACCTCCTTGTTCATAATAAATGCCTTTTCTCCTGTTACGCCTGAAATTGTGAACTAAAGAAAGCAGGGAGAATTCTTCTGGGTAACTACAAAGAAAAGAACAGTGGAAGGGTCGTTGTCTGTGAGGTTTCCTGTACTTTTCATCAATATGCTTTAAGCCTGACCTGAAGGGTCTGCTTCAGTTGATGGAAGAAAGTAATTAAGTCTCTGTGCTCATTACAAACCATGTAAGCTCATGAGCTTAAAATGCCCTTTGAGCCAAACAGCTTGCTGGTTGTATGACAAAGACTTCTGAAATGGAGGGTTCCCAATTAAAGACTGGCAATCTTTGATGAGGTATGATGGGCACTGAAGGGCTGCTTAGTCTGCCCCCAAAGTATTTGAAAGGAAGCTGTTTCCTGCTCGCTGCCCAGCCCTTTCATGCCACCTCCAAGACTGACTAAATGGAAAAACAGAGGTGAGGCAGGGTGTCGGCTGGTGTGATGAGGTGGCTAAGAATGTGGACTGGGATGATCACAGCCCTCAGAGTAGGAGAAGGTGGGTTGACTCTTGGTGTCAGAGAGGCCAGCACACAGATGTGCACCATCCTCCCTGACTCAGAGAATGGTCCAAACATGCTTCATGGTGGCCAAACTTTGGCATGGTGGCTTCATGCTTCAAACTTTGCTGGCCTAACTGTGCCCGTCTAACTCCAGGTTAGGATTGTGCTCTGAGACAGTGCAGCCGGGCCTCTGACAGGAATGTTTTCAGGGGGTACAAAGTTTCCTTTGAGTCCCTTCTCTTCTCCATTGGATCGTAATTTCTACATACGATATATAAAACTATTATTATTACACAAGTATTACACAAAATGTGAATGCCACTCTTCACGCAATATATGCAAACATTTTCTGAGGTTCCAGGAAATTGCCAACTCCTCGCGATTTGCTTTGGGGCCCCCTTTTTGATCCTGAGCCTAGATATCCAGCATCCCAGCCCCTCTCATGGGCCCTGGTGAGATACATTGAAAAATGTAAGATCCAAGAAAAAATTTGGGGCCCCTCCTTTTGGCCCTTGGGCCCCCTGTCTCCAAGTCTGTTTCCAAGTCTGGGTGGTGGTGTTCATCCTTACCGAGATGGGGTTGCAGGTGCATTGCAATTCTTCTGAAAATGCAGGTTCATTTAAATTTATAATAAAAACTAAATAGCTTGAGGCGCAAAAATGAATGCAGATAAAAAAAGGAACCCCACCAAGTCTCCCCTACTGGAACCTGACCTTAATGTTAGTAGCTGGCACAATAACCCACCTATTCATTATTTTCACTAATAATTATGAATGTCCATAGATTATGGTATCTGTGGCACAGAAAGAAGGCACAGAAAGAATACCTTAAAAATGACATAAAAGCAGGAGAATGAGGCAGCTGAGTAGGATTCTTTTCAAAACAAATTTGTCATGTATCCAGTTAACTCTCTGTTCTATTGAGCACTGATAGTTACCGCCGCAGATGAATCTCAACACACACACACCAAAGCTTAAACTACCTCTGCAACCTTGTCATTTCAATTCTTCACACTGTTGTCTGTGTATTTTAACAGTCTTATCTGCAAAGCCTTTCAAAATAACGGACTTCTCTGTGGCAAGCCCCACAAGTAAGGCCAGAGCGCATTCAGAAACAGCAACTTCCTTACGACTGAGGCATGAGGAGCGGGCTGCCAGTGCTGTTGCCAAGATAGCAACAATCAAAATATATATCAAGATATTTAAACCAGGTAGTGCTCAGAGGCTACGATGACAGATACTGTTAAAAAACCCAGCCAGAAAGACTTCATAACTGAAAACATGAGACATATGCCGGAAAGATGCATAGAGAGGGGAAATAGTTGAAGGAAGGCCAAATAAAGGTACTTGTGTTCTTAAAAGAGGGCTTATTCATTCATTATTATTTTGAAAAATTGATACCCCACCTTTCCCATGCCGAAGCAAATGCCCAAGACGGCTTACATGAGCAGGCTAGTCTAAACCACCATATTTTCAATGGGTTTTTTTACAATATACTGTATAGTATTCTTGTGATCCGTCAAATCCTCAGTCCTAGATGTAGCCTTCACAGTGTGGTTCTCTCCTTTGGCTGCGTGCCATCAAGCCCCAGCAGGCAATCGCAAGTCAAGCCTGGACAGGTCCTCAAGGTCATATTCCTTTCTTTTTCCGGCTGGCCTTCTCACACACTCCACTGCAACTCTCACTTGCGGGGAGTAATCAGCTCCACAGCAACTCTGTTCTGCCACCACAGCTTGTCACAACTTGTCACTGCAGCTTGTCACAGCCTAGCATCCGTCTCCCATTCAAAAACAAACCACAGATTCTCCTGCTTAGCTTCAGGCAGTACCAGCAGCTCAACCATCAGTCCACACCTCTTGCCATGATTGTCATGCGCATAAAATCACAAATCGCGTTCATCACTTTGAGATGGATAGAAGAATATGAGCCAGGTCCATTTGTTTCCATCTGGCATCTGACCCAAATGCAACCAACCCCGAAGGAGCAGTGATCTATTTAGGCCAGGGGTTGGTAACCTATGGCCATGGCCAGATCTGGCCAGCCACTCATATGGCCCACACCAAGTTGCTTACACAGGGATTCTGAGAGCCTGGGCAAACAGATTTGCCATTTCCCTGTCTGGCATGCCGCACATTGAGTGGGAGGTTTTGCCTCCAAAGATGAACTCCGTAGAGCCACTTCTGGAAGTGTGGCAACCCAGAAGTTCGGCAGTGATATGATTACAGCATTGCCAAATGCCCAACTCTTAGCACAAAAAGATTGCCCGCTCCTGATTTAGGGATTCAGATCAGCTTGTGTCTGCTTCATTTCTCTGGCTTAGATTCTTGCAGACAGCTGTAGCTAGAATGTGGGGCGGTGGAGGGTGGGCTGGGGAAGAGAGCAAGAGGAAGAGAGGAGGGAAGAAATTGGCAGTGGAAATTCCCCCATTGTGAACTCAGGCACTACTACCATAAAACTGTGGTAGGCTTGGTTGGAAGCCTCCTGTCATAGAATGGCAGCACGTTGAATGTGCAAATGTTCAAAACTCACAGAAGGTGGTTTGCTTTGTGGGGGAAAAGATGCTTGCATACTTGGATGTGCCCAGTGGTGGGATTCAGGGGGTTCGCCCAGGTTCTATAGAACCAGTTGTTAAATGGCTGGGCCCCGCCCACTTGCTTATGTCGGCTGGCTTCGGGTTTTTTTTTTTTGCTCCGGCTATGATGTCATAGAACCAGTTGTTAATTTATTTGAATCCCACCACTGGATGTGCCATGTGCATTGAAAGGAAACATTTTTTTGAGATGACTACCATAGCATCCTGCAGCAGATGGCTGATGTAGTGGCTAGTGTCACAGCTCCATGGTGAAGCTCCCTTGTTTAGACTGTTATAAGGAAGAAGGGACAAATTTGTTCTCAGCTGTCTTTGACAGTAGAACTAGGTCTAATGGGTACACACTGCAAGAGAGGAGATTCCAGCTTGACATCAGGAAGAATTTCTTGATAAGGATGGTTAGACAGTGGAACAGATTGCCGAGGGAGGTGGTAGATTCTCCCTCACTGGAGACCTTCAAGCAGAGGCTTAATAGGTACCTGCTGGGGATGTTCTAGGAGAATTTCCTGCTACAGGCACGGGGTTGGACTAGATGACCTTGTAGATCCCTTCCAACTGTATGATTCTATGGTTCTATGACTTGTAACCCAACTCCTGCTACCCTGCTGGACAGCTCTCTGCTGGCCTGATCAGGTCCTGGTTCTTGCTCCTCAGATCCCACTGAAGAGTCCCCTGGACAGGGCATATGCCTGCCATTTTTGCCTCCCCCCCTCCCCAGCCCATACCACACAGGGCAGGCAATAACAGTCCGGGGAAAATAGAACAACTGAAAGGTCTTTATTAGAATGAGACAGATGATAGAGTGGAATAACTGACAACAGCTGTTTCACCTAATAAGGACTGACATGATTTCTTTAGAGCCAAAAATCCTAAACTGTGAGGGGATTTTAAGAACAGTATAGAAAAAGGAAGAAGCTGAAGAAAATGAGGATTATGCTAGGTGGGGAAAAGCTGCAAGGGTAAACAAGGTGAAAAGGGAGTGAATGGAAGTCTCTCCTCATCAAAGCTGCCATCGTGTCATAAATGTAAAAAATGAACCTCAAGGCCACTTAATGCAGTTTAGAGTGCAATCCTAACCTGGAGTTAGGCCAGCATAAGCGAAGCCAGCAATGTTTGGCCAGCACAAGGGCCACCATAAATCATGTTTGGACTACTCTTGGAGTCAGGGAGGATGGCTCACATATGTATGCTGGCCTCTTTGACTCTGAGAGTAGTCCAAACATACTTTACGGTGTCCCTTGTGCTGGCCAGACTTTGCTGGCTTCGCTTATGCTGGCCTAACTCCAGTTTAGGATTGCGCTCGTAGTAGAAATTAACCTTTTCTATCCTCCACAATGAGATAATCTGAAGACCTGGTCTAGATATAACACTCCTCATTGGAACCAACATCCCCAAGAGCAAACATGCAGAAAATTTCAGACACAAACTCACACTCCCAACCCAGTCCTTTAGGGTGCAATCCTAAACTGAGTTAGGCAGGCAAAAGCTAAGCCAGCAAAGTTTGGCCAGCACAAGGGCCATCATAAAGTATGTTTGGACCACTTTCGGAGTCAGAGAGGCCAGCACACAGACATGCGCCATATTCCCTGACTCAGAGAGTAATCTAAACATGCTTTATGGTGGCCCTTGTGCTGGCCAAACTTTGCTGGCTTAGTTTAGGCCGGCCTAACTCCAGTTTAGGATTGCAGTACATATTATGAGAGGCCATTATGTTCTTGAGTTGCCCCACACCCAAATGGTGAATGCTATTTTGGTGAAACTAGCCGTCCAATCTTAGGTGTGTTTACTCAGTAAATTGAGCTTACTCCCAGGTAAATATGCATAGGATTGCTGCTTCACACTATAACTTTTACTAAACAGAATGGTCAAAGGATGGGAAATTCACTGCAGTGATGTTGGTTCTTATAGCAAATTAACATCTAAACTGGTTCAAATGGTGATCAAGCTGAGTAGAGGATTTTCTCTGAAATCCTAACCAACTTTCCAGCACTGACATAGCTGGGCCAATGGGGCATGTTCTGCATTCTGCAGTGGAGTCATAGTCACAGAGGTCTCCCCAAGGTAATGGAATGTTTGTTCCCTTACCTCAGAGCTGCATTGCCCTTACCCCCAGTCAGTGGTTGGATTCAAATAAATTAACAACCGGTTCTATGACGTTTTTTGGTTCATAGCCAAAAAAAACCCAAAGCCAGTCAAGGTAAGCGAGTGGGTGGGGTCCAGCCATTTAACAACCGGTTCTATAGAACCTGGGTGAACCCCCTGAATCCCACCACTGCCCCCAGTGCTGTAAAGTTGATTAGATTGTGCCCTGAATCATCCCATGTTTATTTTTGCATATAGTGGGCTTCCCGTTACATTACTGAGAGTACAATCCTAAACTTTGGAGGGTGCCTGGTTTCTCTGACAAGCGGCTTCTGTGGCCACCTTCTTGAGGAGCAGTGCTGTCCTTCGAAGCCACACTGGATCACTCCAGGAAGTAACTTCCACTGCGAAAGCCAAATTCCCAAAGCAACTTTGCATTCTGACTTGGTGGTGGGGAGCAGGTGGATGCAGGAGCAGGCGTTATTGCAGCCCTCTCCAGCCCAGTGCCTGGGGCATTTGCACCCCTTGCACCCCTCAAGTCTGCCACTGCTTTCCCCCCCCCCACCATGCATGATAGAGTGAATGACCAAAAAATGTTCACAGGAAGTGTTATCCACTCTAGTGTGCAGGCTTCCTGCCTGCTTGTCTGTCTGTAAGCTTTCCAGGGTGTGGCAACAAGATACAACTATCTTGATGTCTTGGTCGCTCCCTGAGACACCTGGTGGACCACTGTGAGATGCAGGAAGCTGGACTAGATGGGCCTTTGGTCTGGCCTAGTAGGGCTCTTCTTATGTTCTTAAGTTACTTATAGCAACTTAGGTTCTTATTTTTGTTTATTGCAACTAGTAAAAGCAAGGCACGATCAACTTGGTGCTAGTGGTAAGAATCAAAACAAAATTAATAGGTGTGGGGAGTTACACAAATACTGGATCCATGGATATGGGGGGCTGCTTGTACATGTTTATCAATTATCTTTTGGAGGCAAACTACATGTCAAAAATGTCATGTGCTACAATTGCCTCGGGAATATGCCACTTCAGAATGCAAGAAGGGAGAATAAAATATTAACATCTACAAAATTCCCAACATGTAAAGAATTCCAAACACATCAAAATGTATGATACAAGAAAATGGAATTCTATGACTTGTAGCCTAGCCTTCTCCTTGACGAACTGTCTTTCTGCTTGCAATCACTAAATGATGAAGAGTGCTTTACTTGCTTCTAGTCTTTTGCAAGGTCTCCATTTTATCCCGTAATATGGAAATAAATTGATTTTTTTTTGTTTCAACTGCTGTGGTTTTCATTGCAACATTCTAATTCACAACTCCCAAATGAAACTATTAACAACAGCTTTTCACAGTAGCTTGTAAAAATGATCTCACTACTCAAGAAAATGAATTCAACTATTATAAAGGGGCAGACCTTACCCAAGTCAAATGAATTTATCCGTCCTTTTCAACACAAAACTACATGTGACATGGGATAACATTGATTTACACTGCAAGAGAAAAAGAGAGGCACATGCATTGTGCCTTTTCCCCACCAACTCCAGTTCTGTTGAGGTTTGACTTAAACTCCTAGCAGCAATATCAATCTTGCCAACTATTTTTAGACTTAGAGTGCAATCCTAACCTGGAGTTAGGCTGGCACAGTTAGGTCACTGTAAAACACATTTGGACCACTCTTGGAGTCAGAGAGGATGGTGCATGTGTGTGTGCTGGCCTCTCTGACTCCGAGAGTGGAGTCTAACTCCAAACAGACTTTACGTTGTCCCTTGTGCTGGCCAAACTTAGCTGTCCTAACTGTGTCGGCCTAACTCCAGGTTAGGATTATGCCCTTAAGAAAATACCAGAAGAACCAATCATGGATATCCCACATTCTGTGTAGTTTGGCCCTAACAGCAAACAGAGAAGGGAAGGGAGAGCTTCTGATACGGTTTTGCCTAGAGCTCCCTTGCTGTCTAATCAGGCGCGTACGGAGGCCCATGCATGCCCCCGGCGGCGCTGAAACCGCGCCCCCCAGACGTCGCCCCACCCCCACGCGTTGCTAAACATGCCTCCCCGGAAACGCTCCATTTCGGAGCGTAAGGGACCGGGGGTGGGCGGGGGGGCGAAAGCCATGCAGTCCCACCCGGACCATGCGCAATGGCGCCCTGCCGCTGCCCGGTGCCCCAGGGCTCATGCCCCCCCCCCGCACCATAGGGTAGAATCGCCTCTATGTCTAATTGAGGAAAAGGTGCAAGATAATTCACAATCAATTTTATTCTTGCAAACCATGGACATAGATGAAAAAAATATTGTTCTGAGACTAATAGCAGTCTGGTAATGTGACACTGTCATTTTATTTCTATCAGCTGGAAAGATGTCACACATTCCCCTGTCAGAAACTTTTTTTGTATGGAAACATTCTCCCCCCCTCCCTCTCTCCCCCCCCCATTTTTATTCACCACAAAAATTTGGCTGCAACCTATGATGCTAGTACTTTGCTGGAAGGAATAGTTCAGGAGCTCCACTGCTGTGTTATTATCTGGGATCTATTATGTTTTACATTTTTCAAAAATCTTTAAGCTAGATCTTTGACATGCAACTGCCTATAAAGACATACACCACCTGATGGGAGGCTTTGATGTGCATTTTGAGGATTAAATAATCTAGATGGAAGGCAATGTGTCTCCAGCCAAGAAGAAAACTATGGAGGAAATTTTGCCTCCTGCCGTTTAGCACCACTGGCAGTCAATACCTCTTAGCTTACCCTCTAAATTTGATTTCATACATATTTACAGACTATTTCTTCCTCTTACTGCTAATTCTTTTGAGACCAAATTAAGAACAAAGATAGCAGGAAGAGGCTTCATCAAATAAAAATGTAAATATGCTGCATCTCATTTGCAGATGAAGAAGCTTTATTTAAATATTTTCTCTAACGGAATATCCTTGCCGTATCATTATCACTTGCAACTGAAGACAAGTAATCGGCTAACAAGTCAGAGGAACCCACTGGGATTTCAGGGGATGTACGCAGGCTGATAACGTAGTCCAACCCCCCTCCCCCCAATTTTCTGCATCTTCGGTCGAGGAAAAAAAAATCACAGAGCATTGATCATGTCGTATCATTGCAGAGTGCCCAACCTCATTATCATGCAGATGGAATGAAAGAATTATCGTTGTTGTAGTTGCTTAAATATCACAGAATGTCTTTTTGTTTGCATACGCAGAGGTCCCTACAGGTGCTGTGGTCAGTGGGAAATAGGTTACAGACTACTGTAGTATTTAAAGAACAAGTTAAAGTACAGGGTAGTATTTAAAAGGAAAATAAAAAAAGTCATTTAGCTTTTTACTATTTTCTTTGTGGTATTAGAAAGAGTTAAACTCCTTAGCAATCACAATAACAAAATCAATCAATCAATCAATCAAATAGTATTTATATACCGCTTTTCAACAAAAAGTTCATAAAGCAGTTTACTGGCAAATAATAAAGTTAAATGGCTCCCTGTCCCAAAAAGGCAAATGCATAAAAAAAAAAATGCAGAACCCCAGCAGCAACAGCTACTTGAAAAGACACTGTGCAGGGGTGGATGGGGACAAATTTAGTCTCCCCCTGCTAAATAGAAGAGGAACACCACTTGAAAAAGTGCCTCTTGCCCAGTTAGCAGGGGTCACAAAAATGTCACAAAACAGAGCCAAACAATGAAAAATAAGTCCCTTTCCCAGGGGACGACGACGACGACGACGACGACGACGACGACGACGACGACGA